>JASGCC010000020.1:2294968-2894968 GCA_030067915.1 Hydractinia echinata
AACAAAATATAAAATGAAAGATCTTTGAAAAAAAAAAAGATATCTAAATATTGTCCTTAACACCCCATGAGTCTTCATTACCGAGATAATAATTGATGTTTTCACAAAGGTGAGAAAAGGAAACATATTGGCGCGGCAGCCTCAAAATTTTAAAACATGTCTCAGCTGTTGGTCTTGCATGTTTCGGTGGGTGATCAGTGTACTCTAATTTAATGATTTCACCAGGTATAAGGTTCGATGATCCAGTTATAAATCTGACAAGATCCAACAAAGTTTCCTGTTTCAATGAACGTACATAACGATGAAACCAAGTTGTAATTTTCTGGTGAACTTGATTTTTTTCATCGGCTTCGATAGCTTTTAAAAATCGTTCGGGTGTGGGCTTTGTTTCAGCAGCTATAGCATCGAACATATTTTGGCTGACGTTTTTCCAAAAATGTCCCATTCCTGTAACAATTTCTTTCAAACAAAAGGTTGGTAACCTTATAAGTGAATTTTTTGCAGCTTTAACAAATAATTCAATCACATTTTCGTTCTTTGGCATATCAAAAATACGAGATTCAGTCTACTATGGGTTGGATTTCACTTTTTTTCCCAGCTGCAAACTTTTTTACATACTCGGCTTCTGATGATGGAATATAATTCATAAACGATTTGAACAAATCTTGATCAGTTATTTCTTTAAACAATGTATACTTCATGGCAGCATGTGATAATTGAAAAGGATATACATTATAAAATACAAAGCCAGAGGTAATAATTTTTCCCACTGTATTTAACTCCATCGCTTCCGAAGTGGGTATTGGTACTTTCTCAAAGTAGCCATCAAATTTTCCATACATTTTTTTAAAAAATAATGTGAAAGCGTCCCTTGCAACACCATCACCCTGAGCTTCCTCATCCTTGAATTCGATTAAAACCTTTTTTTTTATGTTAAAACGCTCACTGGAAAAAAATGTCAACATTTCATCCCATATATTTTCTCTGACTACAGTTACTAATTGTTCCCCATCATTGAATTCACCCTCAAGGGATAATAAACGGACTTTTTGTAAGTCTTCGAAATTTGCTGTTGTTATCAGTTCACTGTCTTCTTCCGAACTTGATAATAAACTTGTTGTTGAGGTAGATTGTTCAGTTACAGAAGCATCGTTAGTGGACTCCTTCTCTGTTCCAAATCCCATAAATGCTACTGAAGCTCCGGATGTCATGTTAACTGGATCATCACGTTCTCTAATATGAAACATTCCTGATTGAATTGATGAATCTGGGACAATAACTTTTCCAGTAAAATCTAAAATATCATAATGTTCAGGTTCAATGCTCAAACTTCCTGCCCAATCATATACTACAGTCATTGTTTCTCTTGCATGAAAAAGACGTGTTTTACGACCTTCTGCAGGGTGATGTATTGAAATAGTACAATGGTCATCAGTTAAAAGAGCTTCAGGAGGAACTCTTGATTTTCGTGCTGCATTCAAGCTTTGTAACCTTAAGTTTCTTTTTTCTATATCAGCTTTTTCTTGTGCTTTCTTCCTATCAGATGCTAAAGATGCAGAGTAGGCATTGTCCATCTCTTGTCTTACCTCTGCTCGTTCATGAGAAGTTCCAATCAATGGTGTTGATGTTCTAAAACCACGAGCTGGAACAAAATCATCTGATTCGTCATTGTCAGAACTCACAAATTTTGGTGCTGTCAAGTCTTGTATCATTTGCATTGTCTTGCACTTTGTTCTGAAAATGAACTTGGTTCTAGCCATTTTTGTTTTCTGACAATACAGCTCAATTGTAAAAGGGATCTGTTGGTTTGCATTGGTGGTTAAAATGTTATTCACAACTTCCCTCCGGATATCAACTAAAAAAAAAAGTAACGTCACTTGTACCAATGTAAGAGGAGTTGTTCCTTTTCTCCCACAATAACTCTTTGCAAGTATTCAATAATCATCATAGGATGCATTCGACGGAAGCTTGATGCTTCTCAGTCCACCTCCTCTGTCTCCTTTCACTAGAGCAAATTTTTTTTTCCTCGCATCCATAGTGTTCCCAACTGAGGTAAACGACTCTTAGTTTCTTTGTTACACTTTTCCTAAACTGGGGACAACACTCTACTTTTTTGGGTGTAGCTGATCCACCTTGAATAATGGACTTCAACTCAAGCTTTCGCTATTTGCTCATCTGAGGAACACATTAATCTCAATCTGATTATATCACCATCCTTGGTGACACCATGTTACGTAAAATGTTGTCGTCAGCATGCCAGTACAGCTATCTCAGTGAGCTGAAAAGGGAAACATGGATAAAGTCAGCCAAAATTGCAAGAAAAAAAACAAACATAATTATATTATAGCTACCATCTTTAGCGCGAAAGACGCTCCTCATATGCAGGGGGAAGGGGCACGGGGGTGTAAACAATCTCTCTCAAGAGATTTACCTTTTCGTTGATAAAATTCTGAATCGTCATCTCAGATTGGTCCAATTTTTTTAAATATTGAATTACCTAAAAAAAAACATCAGTTGTAGCTAGCTGAATTTGTATGCAAAGGAATGGACACCATATCGCCCATGTCCATACTGAAAAAGAAAACAAAAATTTCTCAATAATAAAATGATACTGCTGAATCATTAACGAATCCAAATTAATAGTACATGATATAAATCAACCAGCTTTTATCAGTAAAGAACATAACAACATACCTTGTCCATGTCTCGCTCTTTCGCCGTCATCTTTGAAATCTAAACTAGTTGATGCACATCGTTGGACTTGACTCCAAGTCACCGCTAAGTGTTCAATTTTCCTAAGTGATCAATTTGCATAGACAGCATTTGCTAAGTGTGCAATTTGTGCAGATAGCATTCGCTAAGTGTGCAATTTGCATACATAGCATTTTGCTAAGTGATCAATTTGTACAGATAGCATTCGCTAAGTGTGCAATTTGTACAGATAGCATTTGCTAAGTTGATCAATTTGCATAGATAACATTTGCTAAGTGTGCAATTGTACAGATAAGATTCGCTAAGTTGTCAATTTGTATAGATAGGATTTGCTAAGTGATCAATTTGTACAGATAGCATTCGCTAAGTGATCAATTTGTACAAATAGCATTCGCTAAGTGATCAATTTGTACAAATAGCATTTTGCTAAGTGATCAATTTGCATAGATAGCATTTGCTAAGTGTGCAATTTGTACAGATAGCATTTTGCTAAAGTGATCAATTTGTACAGATAGCATTTTTGCTAAGTGATCAATTTGTACAGATAGCATTTGCTAAGTGATCAATTTGTACAGATAGCATTTTGCTAAGTGATCAATTTGTACAGATAGCATTTTGCTAAGTGATCAATTTGTACAGATAGCATTTTTGCTAAGTGATCAATTTGTACAGATAGCATTTTGCTAAGTGATCAATTTGTACAGATAGCATTTGCTAAGTGATCAATTTGTACAGATAGCATTTGCTAAGTGATCAATTTGTACAGATAGCATTTGCTAAGTGATCAATTTGCATAGATAGCATTCGCTAAGTGATCAATTTGTACAGATAGCATTTGCTAAGTGTGCAATTTGCATACATAGCATTCGCTAAGTGATCAATTTGTACAGATAGCGTTGACTAAGTAATCTTTTTTCAGAGTTGACAATCGATTTAAATGTTTGCTGCAAAAACTCTGTGTGGTTTCTTTGAAGTGTTTTATTGTTGGCAGATAGAGGCCACCGTAATAAACTATGTATTTGTGTTAGGTCTGTAAAATACACGATAATTCAAATTAGCCCATAGCTGTTTTCTGATTGCTTGAGTGTACTTCCCAGTCTTTCGCTTCCGGAAAATCGGGAAATAACGGGGGGGGGGGTACAAAGCCTCTTTATTGGCATTTTTTAGGTAACTTTTATTACAACTGCTCGTTCCAAACTTATTTGTTCTAGTAGAAAAAAAATAACCTACCTTCTCGTGAAAAAATATCAGTCATATTTCCTTACGCTGATTTTATATGATTTTTTTTCTATCGAAATTTTGAGAATCTCAATAATTGTCTTGGTATACTTCGCGTAGTAAACGTGCTCCACAATTTTGCTTCGCAAAAAATATTGAATGAATCGAAAGTAAAATTAACTAACTGTTACCACCATGAAACACGTGGTGTAAGTCATTTCTGTTGTTAAAAATAATAATTCCCCAGTACGGGTGTATTCCGTTACGCCGTGCATATTAGCAATGAATGATGATTCGCCGCTTGTCAGATCATTTTCGTCGCAGGGTTGTGCAATTACGGCCTAATCACGGGATAACAAAAATAGTTAAAATCCTAAAAAGAGAAGATCGTGTTGTAACCGGGCGTCTGTATACAATTCGCTTAAAAAATGGGATACACATGGAACTATTGGAGATCTACCTCAGCCTGTACGCGATCCGGTTGACGTCAGTTTAGAAATTTTTTGATTTTATTGACAACACAATGACGATGAAACTACTGCAAGGAGATTAAAAAAGGTTGTACCCAGAGTTGTTGAACGGAACGGGAGAGCAACTGGATTTTAGGTTTCGTAAATCTTAAAAATAATTTTTTACAAAATTGTTCAAAGATTTGCGTTTTAAATTTTTTTAAACCCCATGGTAATGTAACTTACAAGTCTTTTAAAACACACAATCATGTGAAACTTGTCGATACGGAGTTCCCCTGAACTTAAGAAATCATTGTTCTTTGTTTTAAAATATAACAACGAGACATCGTCCAAATTCATTCAAAAAAACATTGAAACAAAGAATAGCGTAAATACGGAAACACATTTTTAGAAAATATCAGAAAGTTTCTCGTTTAATTATACCGTTTGGTGCACGCTAGCGAGTAGCAAAAATGTGCGAGCATTTTCGGCGTACTCGTCCGCGCAGTATACTCGTCACGTACTCGTGGAATACCCACAGAAGAAATTACTCGTACCCGTAGTTTAATACTCGTGTACAGTTACTCGCGATCGGCACTGTAGGTGGTTGGTGTTTCTAATGCAGCGTCAAAGTAATTCGAAATCTGAATTTTGGATAAAACTTGTTTCAATCAGGGGAACGTCCCTCACTTTCGTCATAAACCTTTGATACTTTTTACGCGTATATACAATGACGTCAACCATTGATATCAGGTCAACTTCGTGCTCCTGTGATTTCACACTTAGCTCCTTCGCAGGCTATAAAAGGTCGTAAAGAAGCGCACTTAGAAGAATGATGCTACCCTTCTGCAATAACCTGCGCTTTCCTTTAAGCGTGGCTGTGTCAGTTTTTTTTTTGTGTCTGCGAGCACATTTTCTAAATGCTGCATATACATGCCATTCTTTTTCTAGCACATTGTCTAACGCAAGCATTTTATGAGATATCCAGCGAGTTACACATGCACGATGAGGCTTCACTTTGTCATTTACGAACTCGTACACATCCTTTAGTATGACATGAAGTTCCTGTAATTCTCTCAACTTCTTACTCGATTTTTCATACAAGTAATATAAATTCTGCAATGATTGGGTAATGGGGTCCATCCATTCCTTCAAACCATCCTTCAATGCAAGTTCAAGCCTGTGTGCTAAATACCACACAAAAACTGTCCAAGGAGTTTGGTTGCTTATTAATCGTATCAATCCGTTTTTAACTCCACTGTTCACGGAGGCGCCGTCAGATGCTAAGAATACTATTTGCTTCAAAAGTTCCTCCAACCCTTCCTCTTTGAAGGCACTCACTATAGCGCTGTGAACCCCTTGAGCATCTTTGTGAAGGCGTATCCTTTAACGAGAAAAATGATAATGTTGGATAAAACGTATCTGGATCAACAAATAGAACATAGATGCTTTCTTTTTCAACAATAGCAGAGTCGGTTGAACCATCAGCAGAGTCGGTTGAACCATCACAGAGAATAGCAATAAAATGTGATCTTGATATCTTATTCTTCACCTTGGCATTAAATATGAATTCGGCACAATAGTGGATAAATTCTCAACAGGCAGTCTCGTTTTCATATGATTCTCCACAAAATTTAACCCCATGTAATTTTGAAGTTCCATCAGTCCTTCAAAGTCGTTGTATGGACGACCCTTGCTAGCAATATAATATGCTAAGTGGAACAACTTCGTCAGACTGTCACGTTGATCTGGGCTAAGCTGACCCATTCGTTTAATACTGTCTCCAATTTGAGTACCAGTGGGTGAAGAAAATAATTTTTTCTCCAGACAATGCAGCTGCTTCTCTTAGTTCGAATTCAGTAGCTTTTGAGTGCATGTCCGACTTTGAGTGATCGCTCACTGATCTTTTACGAAAATTCACACATCCTTTAACAAACGAATGGTTGTAATTTTTGCATGACGTGAGTTTATCATTAAACTTAACACAAACATTGCACAGCATATGCTCCGATGTAAATCTTAAAAACTTAAACTCCTCTTTCCAGTCCCTTTGTGTTTTCAACTTAGGAAGTGTGCGTTTTCCTGATGACCCACTTTTAGATGCCATTTTTATAATCAATTCAGTAATCCAAGTACTGGCACACAGATCGTTGGATGCATGATTTACCCTTTCATTCGTTTAGGATTTTTAAATGATTTATCCGTTTCAGGATAGTCAATTTTATGATAAGTTTTACTTATTCCATGTATGTCTATTTAATTCGTTTCGAATTGCCTAGTTTAATCGCCGTTTTTTTTTGTTGTTTTTTTTTCGCTTTTTTGTCCAAGGAGGAAAAATTTGTAACATGTGTATCGGATACACCTTGAAATAAGGGGAATGACTATTCACGTCAGTTTGAAATATTATTGTCAAATCACCGACATCGTCTAAAGACAAGTTTTGTCATCGCACTACGTGCTTTGTTACTCTTAATCTCTTTTAATTTTGGTAAGAGAGGTTGCACGCGAAAATTAAAATTTTTGAGATATTTTCAGTTATAGAGTTTGTGGTAAAATCGCATAAATCTCTTTTACCAGGGCTAGAAAAATTTGCAGGTTTTTATGTTGTGGTCCAGGTCCAAGACAGTTAGATTTCCTATGAAACTCATTGCGAGAGTGTGGTTTGTCAATAAAAATATACTTTGTTGCCATACGATTGTGCAAGGTCGCAACAGCATTTTTCACAGACTGACATGTGTTGACAGCTGAGGGTGTTGGGACGTACTTAAGTCCTTTTTTTACAAGTTTTCCTTTGTTTAAAATTAATGTTCATGTTATAGTTTGTTGAGCATGTTTTTATGTTTTCTAATTGATATCTTGTCATAGGTTGTGGTTTCGCTGATGAGGCGGTTGGTTTTTTGGGGTTTTTAAGCTAGTTTGATTAAGTTGACCTTCGCTTTGTTGTACAAAGGGTCTTTTGCTCGGTGTGTCATTATTGTTTCTCAATGTAAGCGATTCGTTGTGTTGTATGCAAAATTTGTTAAATTGTTGAGTTTGTCTGTGGAGAATTCCTTTTTAAGGACCTCTGTTCTCTTTGCACTTTTTTACATTGTTTTTATGGTGTTTTATTAGAATTTGTAGCAAGGTATTGCTACATGAATGCACGGTGACATTCCATTCATTTTTTTAATTCAGCAGGTAAACTCATAGTGGAGCGAACCTGGATTTTTAGCCCAAAGGAAACCGTCCCAGCAGCGGGATGTATTTCCAGAATCTGCAATTGCCGATTATAATCTAAGAGTTTTTTTGGTCTCAACAATATAGTCGGTCTTTTTGTTTCTTTATTTGTACTTGCACCCAGGTGACGCTTCGTGTTTAAGATGTATTGCTGTATTTCGTCAACGTCTTTTTTAGTATAAGTGTTGATTTGCTGTTTGTTTTTGTAAAGGAGGTCGTATTCACATAGTTGATTGGCGAAACAGTTGGTTGTGTCGCGAATTCACTAATATTATACTCCTCCATATCGATGTCGTCAAGTAGATTCGTTAGTTTTGGTGTTGGTAGAGGTTTACGCTGTGTAGCTTTGTTCCTCAAGAATACCTTCTTTGTTATACCAAGAATGCTCGGTGAGGTTGTTTTTTATCTACAAGGAAGTTAAATATTGTGTTAGAAGATGGTGTAGTATTTTTGCAACAGCAGTTTTTATGTATTGTGTGTGAGATATGTACATCGTAATAAACGAGAGTGTTTATTTAAAAATGTTTAATGTAAAGTTTGGCTTGTCACCACTATTGGATATACTGATGGTAAAAAATTTTTGAAAACGACATGCGCTATACACATGTTTGTATGACAATAGCCAGGTATTGCTAGTGCCCGTCCAATTGGAAAGACATTTTAGTATAATCACAGCGTGGTTTTGCTGATCTTTTTGGTGTTATTGAGTGTAAAACTAACATGTGGCTTAGGGTTGAATCGCATTTTGGTATGATTAATTTTTCAAAAATAGATTTTTTTTCTGAAGGTGTTAGTAAAAATACGAACTTTTTAGCAAAATATTGCGTTAGCAAATACTTACTGGTCGAGTTTGTCATTGTGCTTGCACTTTGTAATTTTCCTTCTTCATAATAAACGTTTAGTTTAGTTTTTCCAGGCCACATTGCTGTGTCACAACTCAGACCTGATGTAGTTATCTATTCAAATAATAAACGAGCTATGATCTTCAAACTCACTTGCCCTTGCGAAGAAAATATAGACTCTTGGCACTCTACCAAAGTCGCTAAGTATTCACGTTGAGTTAACGTAATTCATTTTTGGCAATTTGATTTCTTTGCTGTAAAAGTAAGGGCAAGAGGTTATTGCGCGAGAAAAAACCACGTCGTGTCTGCAAAGGCTGTTTTTTTCAAACAAAATGGCATATTCCACTGCAAAAAACCTCGGCAAAATCAGTATGACAGCTTATTTCTCTATATGAATTGCTCGGGAGTCAAGAGACTGGTCTCAAGACTCGTTAATAAAGGCATCCAAAACGAGAAAGACTTTTCCACCCAAGTCTGTTGCATCTCGTCAAAGTAATCCAGCTTCAGTAAAAGAAATGCCTAAGGGCGATTGCTCTTAACATGACCATGCTAAACTGTTCTTTGACTCCCGTTGATCCTTCAAACTTTCTTAAAGCCCTAGCAGGTAAAATACACTCTTCTGGAAATACAACTTTCCAATACAATTCTCAGCAGGATATAGGAGAGATGTTACTTCTTGTCTTTGATGAATTGAATGGGTTCTCGGTAATTGCGTCTCAGAACATCTCGACAGAAGTATCGGTGTCAGTTAGCTGTAACACCTGCCTTTGTTCTTCAGTTACTGTTGAAAATCAGGACATCCTAACACTGGCACCGTCTTCCACATCCAGTTGTCGGTTAATATATTTTTAGATTCCGAAAGTCTGGAGAATGATAATAAATGTTTTTGCCCACAATGTTCCCTGCACCAAGAGAGCACTAGGGAAACAAGTCTTACGAGGAATAGCGAAATTCTAACCTTGTTTGTAAGAGAGGGGGAAACATCTGGTTAAAGACAATAAATTTGTTGAAAGTTTTTCCTTTCCGGAACCTTATCTCAATATCCCGATATCTAGTGAATTGGACACATCTTTTATCCAAAATTATGCTTTGGTAGCTGTGATAAACCACTCTGGAACATTGAATGCAGGCCATTATTGGATCACAAACTCTTGGTACCTCTGCAATGATAAGGCAATAGGCAAAGTTAATTCAACAGCACTACATCATATATTTTCTTTTATACCCGCTGCTATTTTTTTTTCTCTTTAAAGCACGTTCGCTGTTGATTTTTTTTCCTTAAACCTGTACTTCCAGGGTCATAGGAGATGAAAATGTAAATCCGCACGGTTTTGGCTCATTTAAATCAGTTTACCGTCCATACCCAGAGGGTAACAAGTTCAGCTCACTCTTCTCTGGTAACTTTTAAGAAGCTTAGCAAGGGGGTTTGCTTTTAGCTGGTCTGGGTGTAACGACCCTACTTTTTACCCGAGTTCAGTAAGGTGCCCAAGTTTATTAACTTGGTCTTCAGACTTGACAACCTTATTCAAAATATTTACAGGCTGGTCCTGGTAGTCATGACAATTTCCTGTGTAAGGCTGAGTGTTGGTGTCCTGTAACACACATGTGGAAAGCTTCAGCCAAAGTCACAAGTTCTGGCGCACAGGAGGGCTTTATTCTTTTTTATATTTATATATTTTTGACATATAATTTTTTATATTTTTGTTCTTTCATTTTCTTGTGTCGTATTGCTTGTGATAGAAGAATTGATTTTTCTCTTTAAGATTTTTTCAAATAATAGTTATAGGTCCAAGTTGGACAGTACTCATGCTTGTAAGAAGCAAGAAAGTGTTTTCAGCACCTTCTTTTGGGAGCCTAACCCCAGTTTTGACTACCACCGTCCCTGTAGACGAGATACTTCATTGCAGCTTGCAGTATTGTAAACCTTTTTCATTAATAAGACATCGTACATTAGCAACATGAATAATAAAATCGTTTCCTATACTTAGGTGTTCAAAATTGCAAGTGTTATTCGTGTAAATAATACGTAAACAACGTTCGTGGATAAGATTGATACAATTATTTGCGACACATACACAAAACGTCTATGGCAGAGGACAGTAGGAGAACTGAGAAAGAATGAAAGTATTGAACTGCACTCTCCTTTTCTTGTGCAATATATGCAATATATATGGAGAGATTTTTTGAAGAACATTTGATTTCCTACTGGCGTTGCTACAAATGTTCTTATATGTTAGGCAAAATTTGGATTTGTTTAGTTGTATCGCGAAAATGTGTGGACAATTTTAAACATGAGAATGTAGGTTTTTGTAATTTAAAACCATATTTTAAAATCTGGTCTCGTACCTATGAGTAATAGTTAAGAATTGGTCCGAGAACATTCTAGTGTAAGATTTATTTCATCTTTGTACATAAAGATAGTGTTTGTAAAATTTTGACCTTATACACGTTTAAAAATTTAATCTGTGTCAAAAGAGTTTCTGCAGTGGTGCACCTATTGCCGTTAAAATTATTCTTGCAGCATGTTTCTTTTGTTTTCATTTATTTCCACTTGCCCATGCTTTGTTTACAGGTTTTCACTTACATGTTTTTTAGTTCAGAGTTTCCTGTTTCAGACAGAGTTTTTACGTCTTTGTGTGAGAAAAAAGATTACCATAGCCCATGCTTTGTTTACAGGTTTTCACTTACATGTTTTTTAGTTCAGAGTTTCCTGTTTCAGACAGAGTTTTTACGTCTTTGTGTGAGAAAAAAAGATTACCATAGTCTGCATCATAAAATTTAAAGGGGTTGAGATTTAAAATGTCGTTCACATAGTATCATTGTGCTTGCACTGTGTAAATTTCCTTCTTAAAAAGATTTAAGGCCCTAAAATTGATCCCTGTGGCACTGCACAACTATTCACTTTAAGTTTTGAAAGAGATTGTTTAAGAGAAACACATTTGTTTCGATTTGTGAAGTAATCACTAAGCCATTTCAGTGTTATTCTGTCGAGACTGTAATATTGTAATTTTGAAATACGAAATTTGTGATCAACTGTATCAAAAGCTTTTGATAGATCCACAAATACTCTAAGCGTATCTTTTTTAACGGTGTTAGCTTCTCCCCCTTCCCCTTCAACGGTCAAATTCCGTTAAAAGATACGAAAATCGATTGTCGTGGTCCCAAATACATATAAGCATCTATTTTCACGATTATTTTTGAAAATCAAACCAAAGGTTGATATAAGTAACAAAATGATAGTTTATTTTGAAAATATATTCATGATGAAAGAACCATCATCAGTTTTTTTGTCACAGCAAAGCTGCCATCTTTAACTAAACACCACTGTAATACTCTTTCATTGTATACACGATATCAGATGTGCGGACATACTGAGATCAAATAAAAAAAGATTGGAGCTTGGAATGATGTCGCAACAGAGTTACATCTACAGAATAGTAAGTTGGCAAACCCTATTTCTATAGCTAACGTACTTCTAACATTTAGTTATTTTGTCTTTTATAGGTAAAACTATTGTTGAGATGGCTTACAGAACCTCAGAAATATGTACGGGGTGAACGAGTTGGTGATGACGCAACCAAATGCAGAAAGTGATGATAATATCGATCGCCACCTAAGGTAATGCGCAAAACTAGCTAAATATATATTTTTTTGTCAGAAATAAAATATGTAATGCAAAAATTTGGGAAAGGCTTCACAAACTTAAATCCACAATTTCCTTACACCTCTTTCTGGGACAAACATGATCAACGTCAACACATTCTCACTAGCATTTAAAGAATGGAAATATTGGAGAATTGAAGACACGATATAAAAGAACGACTTACCGTTCGACATGGTTAGATGGATGAACAGGAAGGAATAAAGTTTTGGCCCATGGTGTTGTGTCCTGACATCTTTAGCTACCTTTTGTTTTATCCAGCAGAGCTAGGTAGTTCATATTTGAACGATTATAAAAACTCAAAGGCGTACAGCTATTCAAGACAGTACAAGGGAGACGGTCTTCACCCATTCTGGAGACATTCTGATTATCCAACGGAAGAGGTTTATGTTTCTTGATGGAAGAAATAACAAATTTGTTAATGACGACATTTTTAGAGTTCGCTCTCAGCCAACGGATGACTTATCATTCAACAACAAATATTCGCTAGCTGCCACTATTAATCATTCGAGCACCCTAGGAGCATGCCACTATTGGGCATTCATTAAAGATCGCAGCTTTGGCTCATGGTTAAGATGTGACAATAAAGCAGTTGTTAGAGTTGCACAATCCGATTAACTCTTCTGTGTATGTGTTATTTTATGTGAAAATGTAAAAATTGTCTGTTATCTCTCCCTAGTGGTTTTGTATTATCCCGGCTCTTTCTGTCGCAGGCAGTCTACCGTGAACCTAGAGTTTGCTCACTCTTCACTCTCTTATAGAGTAACCATAGGAAGCTTACCAATGGGGGGTTGACTATGTTTTGTCTTTGGGAGCGACGACCCCACTTTTACCCCAGTCCAGTTTGCTCACTCGGTCTACAGGGTTAACGATCCTCTTGGTACCCATAGTTATTCTTGTAAGAAGCTCTGCAAGAGGGTGTGAAATTTATTTTTCATGTCTCGTGGTTTTACGCCCACGCATATCACCCCAGTAACTTCAGGCTGGTCCTGACCCATGGCTGGTTCTAAGAATCAATCACCTGTGTAAGGCTTAGTGTTGGGATCCCGTAACACTTGTAAAGCTCCAATCGGGTTCACAAGTTCTGGCGCATAGGTGGTTGCTTGCTTCTTTTTATAGTTTCTATTTATTTGTATATTTATACGTTAATATCAATATATGTTTCTTTGTTGCGATGTCGTTCGTTCTACAGTGTTTCTTTAATATTGTTGTGTGCGCACTATTTTTATTGTCCAGAGGGTAGCTTTTTCAATTACCTTGGTTGTACAGACCATCCTTGCAAAAGGGAGATCTTGATTTGCATAGAGATCTTTAGAGGGTTTAACCTCTACCACTTGAAATATTAGAGTCGCTAGACTAGTCAAATCACTACAGCTTGCTGTTTTGTTATCTCATAATCAATCTGGATGGCTTCAACTTTAAGGTACATGCAGAAAGTCACAAGCGATAAATAATCTTTTCCATAAACTCTAGTTAATTCTAGAAAAAATGTGGTAAAATCATGTCGTGCCATTGTACATGCATCGCTGGAATGAGCTAAACATGTAATTATTGTTGTTTCATATCGTATTGAATTTTTACAAAAAACCTTATTTCCATATAGTTTGTTACAAATATGTATTTAATTTTTATTCGACCAAACAGCATGTTACCATATGATGATTTTTCCGCCTTAGAGAGAATAATTGTCTCACCATTTGTGTACCTAATTGCAGTAAAAATTGTTAGTTTATATAGTCTTTCTTACTATGAAAATCTCTAAGATGTTGATGTTCATTCTTCTTTGATTTAGAATAAGAGAAGTAGTTGAATTATCACGTTTCGTGCTGCACAACGAAGTATCCGTTGTTCATAACCAATTAAGCCTTTTTTACAAGCTATTGGGATTGTCTCAATTTTCAGCAAACCAAGACGGTTGTTATAAATTAAACCCCTTTTTCTGTCCCAAACCCACAGTCCCTAGTATTTATTCCTCAAATTTTATATAAATCCTCGTCTTAGCGGTATACATTGTGATACCTTTTCAGTAGAAATGCAGCGTAACCTTATCCCCAAGGTTTACTTAAAATTAGAACCAACAAACTCTGGGATTCGGGAGTACAGGAAAAGGCAGTGTTGGAAAACCAAGACCTTTTTCGATTGACAGGTTTATCGGGCTAGACATCTTCGCAGGACATGTGATTTAACTAATCGTAATTGTTTCGGAGCTAAATCCTTTGGGTCTTTTTGCGTTCTCTTTGTTTTGATTTGTTTTTTTAATCTATTAGAAGAATCGAACAATAAATTGCATCGAGAGGGACCATCTTTGCTTTGGATTATGAAACGACAACGGTGCTCCAATTTTAGAATTCGTAAGTGTGGATCGATTATAGTAGGGTGAAAAAGAAAAGAAAGTAGACAGCTGACTAGAAGATTATTGTTGGATGAGACGCTGATGTGTTACGTAACAGAAAAAAAATAATACTTCACCTTTCTTATCGGTGTAAAAGACCGCCAAATGTTTTTTTCTCTCTATTTCTGATAAGAACATAAAACTTGGACAGTATGGACACGGTTTTTTGGAGCAGGACCAGCCATATCTTGAACGAAAGATGTATTGTTCACTACTTCGTCCGAAGCCAGCTGAGAGAAAATTTTCTGAACAGGAGGCAATAAGTGAGTTATTTTATAAAATGTTACTGTTTAGTGTAGCCTTTGGCATGTGTAATATGTCCGCAGTATCTGGAACTGGTACACGAGGAAGAGATTCAGCCAATTGCGTAGACTCCTTCCTTACTTCAGATGTTGAACCAGAATAGTTTTCTTAACTTTTCAGCATTGCGTTCGCTACCACAACCTTGGTATCATGTGGGCTATCTTTTTCCCAGCCATGCTGTTTATACCTGAAGATATATAGCATCTTGAATTCGAAGTTTTATTCCCAATGTTCCCACTAAGGAAGTTTAAACCTCCTTTTTCCTACTATGTAGCTTTTATTGAAATTAGTAAGCGAGCAAAAACATTATTGAAGAATTACTATGAGTAGAAGCAAGTTTGTTCCCAATATGGGGCATTTATTGAAATTATTAAGCGAGCAAATGCCCTATCTTCAAAATATGCAATAAAAATTAACTATAACTAGTACCTTGTGAATGTTGAATTTCGTAATTCTAAGTACGATTTGATGGCGCCTTCATCCTTTTTTGTGTTACGCCATGCCTTTTGTGCATCTTTTACTAATATCTCTTTTGATTTCTTTCTATCCACACACAAACAAAACCTTTCAATAAAGCTTTCGTATTCGTTTTTAGGATTTTTGTAAACAATGAATTTGTAAGATTTTACTCTAGTGAAATTTGCAAACAGCGTAATTTGCTTTTCCTCACTCATTTTAACAATTTAACAACATTTTAATTTTTAACAACAAACATTTACTTTCTCGCGGTTGAAATTTGTTCGATCGAAAATATGGTATGTTCGAAATAGAAAAATTATCTTTAGACCTTCAAAATTAATTGTGACGCCACATGTGTTGATTACAATAGGTTTGTTATATTTGCATGGAATGGCAAGTTGGTAATTACTGGTGATTTTTTTTATATAATAATATAATATTTGATATTATTATAATACTGGGAGCGAGTTTAGTTTTGCCACATTTAGATAAGTGCTGGGCAAGATTAATGTCTGGTAATCGAGACCAAACATCACATAAAGATAGTGGCGGAAGGAAGCAATACGGCTGTTTTCATAGGAAAGTTGGTTTTTCGTTTCCTTTTATTTCTTTATTTTATTTGGCTGTTAGAGGAAGGGCGAGGGGGTAGAAAGTTTAACGGCTTTATTCCGCTAAAAGATCCGAAAATCGATTGTTACTGAGAAAGGAATGTGTGATTCTATAAACGAATTATGTGGCCTGGCCTACAGCTAGCTAAGGAGTTAAACTTTCTTTGCTGATTTAGGGTTAGCTCTAGTGTCCTTTACTAGGAGAGGGACCTGCATTATAAGAGAACATTCCAAAATGTCATGTTACTCTATAGAGTAATATGACCTAGCCTAGCCTAGGCTAAGCTCTACGTAGCTAGGGATGAATTACTTTTTTGTTCATTTTATTAACTTTAAAAAGCCAATATTTTTCGGGGTCGTCATAGTAAACCCGTCTTAAAAGACTAGTTTTATCTGCATTTCGATGTAGTTACTCCTATTCTCTTTTCCTGTTTCTTACACAGATCCGGTTGACTGCCAGGAAAGACTGGTTGACACTGGGAAAGACTAGTGACTGTGGGAAAGACCACTGACGGTGGGAAAGACCATAGATCGTGAAGGCTTCTCGGTTTTGGTGACTGAAGAGTGTGTGTTCTTCATTGGTTAGGATGGGTCTTCAGTTGCAATCTCGAGACGATTGATAACTCCTTCCAAAGAATGGAGTGTGGCGGATTTCGAAGCAGAAAAGTTGACTGGGTGGTGAAGTGAATTACTTGTTTAAGCTCGAGACGATATGTAATGGTTTTCTGGGTTGCCGCCGCTGGTTCCAAGTCTACCTTTCTAAGGGGCGGTTTCTTTGGTTAGCCCAAGCATTACGATACGATTTCTCCAGTGTTTCATGTCTAGGTCAGAAAGCTTTTCTGTTTCCAGGTTTGCTGCTTTTTATTCTTTGTCACAACCTCTCTAAGGGCTGGGTTCCAAGTCTACCTCTCTTAGCCCTGGGCTCTGTGTCAGTAGGTAAAAGCAACAACGATACGATTTGCAGCTGTCGACTTTTCTTTTTCCAAAGTTTAACAAAAGTTAGTGGTTTTGGCGGACGGTGTCAATGATGTGGCTGGTGTCTTGCAGGAGGCAGGGGATGCTTACTCAAGGGCCCGCACCAGATCCCAAGCATAAGTGAATTTCACCAATCCTCATGTTTCCACATTCATAGGTGTTTGTTTCAGTACAGTCGAAATCCATTAGCTTTCCGGTTATCCCTGTAAAGGGGAGAATGCAGAAGTTCTCCAGCGGCTTCTTATTCTTTGGAGAGAAACCTCCTTTTTTTTCATTAAACTTTCCGTCTTAAAAGACTAGTTTTATCTGCATTTCGATGTAGTTACTCCTATTCTCTCTCCTAGAATTTGATCCTTTTCCACATTCACTTTTAAAACAACCAAAACTTCATCATTAGTGCTTGTTCGCTCCTCTTCATAGCTTTTCGAGTTTACAGTATTCTCTTCCTCTTCCCGTCCCTTTTTAAAAACAACTTCACTTTTAATTTTTTCTGAAACATCTCCCTCACAAACAACTTGACTTTCAATCTTTTCTGACAAATATTCCTCACAAAGCACTTGACCTGCAATCTTTTCTAACACTGTTTCCTCTTGAACCACCTCACTTTTAAAATCTACAACCTCCTTGCTATTTGTTCCACTCCTTTACTAGACCATGTTTCTTCTATATTGGTATTCTGAGTCATGATATCTAAATACCAGTCAATTCATTAAAATGTTTACTACACTTATTAACTTATAAATAAGATTAAAGATGACGTGATCAAATAATCTGATAGCCTTGTGGTAGAGCGTTCGCTTCCAGTGCGGGAGGTCTTGGGTTCAAACCCCGGCCGAGTCATACCAGAGACTATAAAAGTGTGAATCTATCCTTTCTGCTTAGCGTTCAGCATGAGAATAGGATTGATATCTTAGGCGGTTGTCTAGTTGAGCGATTGCTGTGCTTGCACGACTTTCGTAGCTCAAATGGGAGCTTTAAATGCGCTAGGACCCCCTTCGCAGGACCCTCGTTGATAGCAGTACCAATAGGAACTGAAGAGGCTATCCTGGGTAAATAATTTCAATTTCAATACAAAATATTGGTAAAAGTACCTTGCTTTAATTCCTGCTAAACTAATACGCCTTTCCCGAGTTTATTTCTTCTTACATGAAAACGAGGCTTATTAGTACTTTCGCGCTTTGTCAACAAACAAACGGTAAAGAAACATGGAGGAAGAAAGTCATGCTATCGAAAACCCTTTGGATATTTTAAATGAATTGTTAATAATAGTGTTGGAAAATGTGCATAAAGATTACGAGGAGATTGTGGATCGAACTATTGATCTAGAGAAGCTTCCGCAACCCATTTTTAGAGAACTTGTAGAAGAGGAACAAGTGCCCTCATGGCACAAGGACCTCTCCAAAATATCTGTATTTACTTTGAGAGAGATAGAAATACACAGAAAAAATAGTGGAAAAAGGGGAAATGCAATTATAAAAACTATGGATCGAGGGAAAAAGTTTCAAGAGGAACGATATTTATCTGCAGATAATATTTTTGTGAAAGTTAAGGAAAACAAAAACAATTTTTGTGTGAAAGGAATTTGTCAGGCCAGTATGAAAAATGGGGAAAGAAAAATATTAATGACTTTAAATTTATTGACTGGTTGTGTACGAAATGCAAGTTGTAGCTGCCCTGCTGGTAATTCTGGATACTGCAATCATGGCATGGCACTCCTCTTTGAACTAGCAGAGTATTCCTTGAATTTGCTTAAACAAGTTCCAGAGGAGATAGCATGCACCAGCAAAGGAAGAAAGTGGAGAGTGCCTACCACATCTGGAACAAATATGGAGCCAGCTATGAACACACACATTAAATAAAAACATCTTCCATGATCCAATCATAAATTTTTCAGAAGAAAAATTCAAGAACAAAACACTTGCATTAAAAAGAAAAATGGAGTTGATTGACACGAGAACTGGTTTTGCACATATCAATGAGAGAGGTGATTCAACAAGCACAAAGTTTGGTTCATTTTATATAGGCTCTCCATTGTCTTACCAGCTTTCTCTATTTGAGGGAAATTTTACTGTACGTACAACATACTTCCCGGTGTAGGAGGAGATATAGATGATTTTGATATTATGAATTTATCACTGCCACTTGAAATTATTGAACACACAAGTCCACTTTGGGGAAAACTGACTTAGAAAGGGAAACTATCGAGCAAAGTTTCAACAATAAATGGCATAATGAACATAAATATAGAATAACCTCGAGCAATGCTCATAAAGTATATATTCGAACAAAAAATTTCAGTACTCTGGCAGAATCATTTATCAACCCAGACAAAAAAAAGTTGCCAAAATTTATATTGGAAGCAATGAAGCATTGGCAAAAGTACGAATCAGTTGCACGGCAAAAATATTTTGATTATTTAAAGTACACTTTAAATCATAAAATTTTCATTAGAGAAACTGGAATTGTCGTTCAACCAAATTTGTTCTGACTGGCCGCAAGATCGTTTACGTTTTCTTCTTTTAATCTTTTTTTGGTCTTTTCTTGCACTTCTCGTCCGCATCTTTGGCATAAATATGGAAGAATCTCTTTGATTTCTCGGCTAGCTGGGTTTGGTCTTGGAGCATCAGTGTCGGAGACCTGAGTGGGCTCTGGGTCAGGTGCCTCTGGCTCCAACTCTGGACCCTTATTTTCGTAGGATGGAGCCTCTGACTCCGACCCTTATTTTTGTAGGATGGAGCCTTTGACTCCAAAAAAGGCGTACCAGTTTCCACAGTAAATCGCTGTTGTTTCTTTGGTTGGTTGTGTTTGGACATAATTTGTACTACAGCTTGGATTTTCGTGAATAAGAAAATTTTTGTTTCTGTTCTACGAGAGCTCTAACCGATCGCGTTGCAAAGGTAACAAAGTTGAGAACGAAGTATTAGTCTTTTAGAGATTTTATAAAATCAATTTTTTTTTCTTCTAGCAGCACAAGTTGATCGCGGTATATTTAGTGCTGATGGTGACGACATTGGTGAATCTTCTACATTTTATATCGTGAAATTTGGAACTAAATACGCAGATAGTAAAAATATTCGTCTTTCTGATATCTAATGTATAGAATGCCATGACTGCCTTTTGCGGTTATGGAATTCGATATAATATCCTCCTTATGAGGTTTTGCCACTCGGTTATGTGGTTCCGATATGCAGTTATGTGGTTTCGTCATTATGTGGTTTCGTTATTATGCTGTTTCATCATTATGAGGTTTCGTCATTATGCGGTTTCATCATTATGCGGTTTCATCATTATGAGGTTTCGTCGTTATGCGGTTGCGTCATTATGCGGTTTCGTCATTATGCGGTTTTGTCATTATGCGGTTTCGTTGTTTTCATGCCTATGCCCCTCGTCACCCAACGCCCTTTCGAGCAGGACGGAGTGTAAATATGTTTTTATCTTTGCCGCCAAAACAATCGAAAAATCAAAAACAAAAATGGCAGATAAAGTTAGATTTAGAAAAGTTCTCAGAAAAGTTTTTTGAAGATAATATATCGAAAGACATCATTTGTAAACTCTCACTTGAGGACTTCGGAACTCCTGGGTTGGTAGACAGAAATGCTATCATGAAACTGAGAACAGAATGTGTTAACTATGGTAACAGAATCCCTGAGAAACTGCTAGGCACAAAAAAGTACATCATTCCGCATTTCTAAATTCAGATCTTATGCGATGAAGGTTTTGCTATCCAGGAAATATCTTCGATTTTAGCGTTTTAGAAAGGACCATCTATAGGCGAATGCAAGAGTACGGTATAGAAAAGCAAAGGTTTTCTGATATAACTGATAGTAGACTTGACTTAGCTGTAGAGGATACTGCGAAAATGTTCCCAAATGTTTGAGAGATTATTATAAGAGAACTCTTAAAAAACATGAGGTTTTTTGTGCAGCGTTTTAGATTAGAAGACAGTATTCATAGGGTTGATAATTGTGGAGTACAACAAAGAACTCTTGGTCGTCTTCAACGCAGAACATATAATGTCATTTGTGGCACATTGACACAAATTACAAATTAATTCGCTGGTATTTTGTTATTTTTGGTGCGATAGATGGGTTCAGTCGCCTTCCCGTGTCACTCAAGTGCCTCAACAACAATAAACAGAAAGCATATTGGAATGTTTCGAGGAAGCTGTTGAATTTTACGGTTGGCCAAGTGGTGTACGGTCAGATCAAGGCTGTGCGAATGTGCTTGTCGCCGATTTTATGCTTAAAGACGTGGTATGAATAGAGGAAGTATAATAACAGGAAAGAGCACGCATAATCAACGTATCGAACGATTACGGAGAGACGTATATGCTAGAGTTTTAGGGTTTTATTACGAAATGTTCACTTTTATGGAAGAAATGGTTTATTAGACCCAGTGATAGAGATTGATATCGCAGCCCTGCATTTCGTGTTTTTACCATTGATCAATGAAAAGCTTGGAGTCATGCATGGTCTAAACATCGCATACGAACTATCAAATCTTCTCCTATTCGATTATGGATCTCAGGTCAATTTAACTGTCCAGTGGATGAACCATTGGCTGAAGAAAGAATTGCTTATTATGGGGTAGATGGTTGCATAGACACTAGGAACGAGATTCAGGATCAACGACCAATCTATGTGGCACCAATAAATGATGTTTTAACTGACGAAGTCATCAAAGATTTAAGAACACGCTTAGTGGAATCAGCATAATCTAACTATGGAATTGATATGTTTATTGAAGTTAAGAACAAGCTTAATTTGTATTCTTTTACGTAAAAAGTAAAACTAATAAAAAGCATAACACTAAAGAACATAAAAAAGCCACTACTCTTATTGCATTTTTTCCGAATTTTAACACCCAAAATCATTTTATAATGACCCCCTGTCTATTGAAAATCAGGAAATTACCCCACCCACCTGCTTATTTGACTCCCCTAAAAATAAGGACAAAAGAGTAAAGATTCACAATTTTCCAAAATATTCATTTTTCAAATGCAAAATCATATAAATTAAAAAGGGCAGTGTCATCAGGGAGTTTTATGTGCAGTGAAGCTCTTGGTAGAACCAATTGGATAAAACAAGTTCGAGCACTAGGCACAAATCTGCCTGTTTCCATAACTTCGTCAAATATTAAGCTCGGCTCCAGTTCATACCCCAATACTTGCTCTTCATCATCTCCGGTAACAAACTTGAGTATGTGCCCAAGAGTAATAGCTCCTCTGCGACCACCTGAATTGTATGTGTACATATGAGAATTTGGACAGCATAACTAGGGCGAGAAGAATCGTTTCTAATCAACTTCCGTTTGTGCAAATATTGAAAAAGAAAATTGTAGAAAAGATAATTCGTGTGTAATAGTTATAAGAAATAATAAAATAATATACATACTTGCAGCTTCCCTCATGTATTTTAAGACTCTCCCATACACTTCATTTTGCAACATTCTTTCATTTGATCCTTCCTCACTAAATCTTGGCTTCAGAAGATGAGTCATACGCTTTTTTGTAACTTGTTGTTGTTTGTTTATTTCTCCTCAGTAGATGAAGAAAAACAGGAAAGGCATGTGCAACCTGAGAATGAGAATATTTTCAGCATGTATATAAAATGTTTATAAAAATCCTGATACTTCAGCCTCTGCAGTCATGTAATTTGCTATTATAATGAAAACATAGTGAAAAACATGAAGTTATTGAACTTCATACTTTTAACTTTATATGTCTTTCACCTACTCGATAAACCCCAACATCTGGTAAACCATTTTGCAAGTCTTTAAAACAGGTAACAACAGATCTACCACCAAATATATTGCAGATGGTTTCTTCATCAAGAAAATATGGTAGCTTACCAGCTTATTTTATTTATTATCAATATTTATACAGGATATTTACATTTCAGATAACAATCTGCTTTACAAATGTGTCCTGTGGCTAATCGTATATATATAAATAAAAATAGGATCGAGACATATGAAATGGTGTTAAAATAATAGATTAAAAACTGTGAGTTTTCAATAATTTTTTAAATTTTACATATGATTTCTCTGTCCTCAAACGTAATGGTAGTTTGTTGTAAGCAATTGCACCCATAAAATAAAAACCGTTCTTTGCAAGCTCTAGTTTAACTCGTAGAAGTTTTAACATGTATTGATTGTTTCTCGTATTTTTCGTATGATTCACCATTTCGAAGTACTTGATACAGTCATAACAAGTTTCACCGTCAATGCATTTAAGTACAATACAGCAACTGTTTCTCAATATCTCGTTATGGATTGTACTAAGATCTTGGTTATTTGTGATGCACCTTACTCGATTATCAAGTGAAGCGAGTTTTTTTAACTGAGTGTCGTTTAAATTCAAAGTGATAATGCTGTTAAAGGTTATATGAGGTACGACCATGGTGTTGTAAATTGTGGTTGCTGTATCTGTATCCAACTGCGGTTTTACGGCAGACAACAGCCGAAGTCTATTCGACGCATTTTTATACACTACTAAAATTTTCATTTAATGAAAGTTTAGAATCGACAATGGAGCCCAGTTATTTATAGCTAAATGTTTGGTACATCTCCACCAAGTTATAAACTAATTTGAAAGCATTTGGTACGCACTTTAACTTTCTACTTGTTCCGATTAACATTGATTCGGTTTTTCCTTTCTTATACTTTTCAACGTTCGTTATTTTCAATTACGTGAAAGTTATCACTGGAAAAATAAATCACCGTGTCGTCTGCGAATTGGATGATACGGGCGCTTAATAAGACTACTGGAAAATCGTTAAAGAAAACTAGGAATAGCAAGGGGCCCAAAATAGACCCTTGTGGAACACCACAATGAACATGTTCGACTTCTGATTTTACATGATCTAAAACAACTTGCTGTGAACGATTAAATAAATATGTAAACCAATCAAGTTCGTTGTTGTTAATACCATTAGTAGTTAGTTTTTCAAGTAAAGTACCATGTGCAATAGTGTCGAATGCCTTCGATAAATCCATAAAAACTACACCCACCAAGTTGCCCTTATCGACTTCTTTTCTGACGTCATCTAAAAATAAGGTTGCAGCCAAGTCAGTCGATTTTCTCCAGAAATTTGCATTTAGGAGAGATGAACCATGCAAACCCTTCGAATCAGGGGCGATTTTTCTGATTACGTCATTTACCAATTTCGTTGGTCCATGCAATATTGTGTTATCATTTAACAGATTTCCAGCAGAATGTTTTTCATAAAAGTTTTGCAAAACTTCATCTGTCATCGTAGCCCATTATGGTTTGTAGCAATTATGTTTTCTATCACCGGCATTTTATGGAAAGTTTGAGATAAAGATTATTTTTTTCCATTAGACTAAAAGTTATTTCAAGATAGCGGGAAGTTAGAGCTGCCGGGACCAAAGTTTTCCTTCGAGATACTCTACCTTCTCACCCTTATAAGAACAAAAACCGAAAGGTGAAGGGATTCTGTGCCAAATGCAAAAGTCACTGTTGCCACAAGCATTTATTGCAAAATTGTTGCTAACTATTTTAGAACATTTTTTATATATACTTATCTTTTTCGTTGTTTTTCTTGTTATGCCTGTTATATTACTTAGCTTTTTTGTTATATTGTATTGACTTTTATTGTGTTATCAATTCACTCGTTGTTAAAAAAAAATTCAAAAATGTTGAACTCATCAAAATTTTGATGACGTCAGCAAAAAATGGTGACGTCATCAATCTTTTTCAAACCAACTTACATTATATCCCTTTTACCCAAAAATTCAAATCAAAACCTTGGATACTTTTTAATTATAGTGATGTGCTGTAAAGGGAAACACCCCCTTTTTACGATGACGATGACGTCATAATAAGTGACATTACCTAAAAAAAGTTATTTTTGAATTATTTGAACAAAAAATGACAAAACAAATAAAAATTGATGTTGTAACTAACAAAACTGATTTCGTACTCTCATTAGGTCTAAGAGACCAAATTGAGGAATTTTGATGACGTCACCTAAAATATAATGACGTCATCATAATTTTTTTCTCAAATGAACTTTAATCATTAAATACTAACTCCCTACCAATTTTGAAGCCAATACCATTTCCCAATCAAAAGATACATAGGGGGACCAAATGGTCCCTCCTCCCCAGCGATTCAGAGCCCTTAAAAGCCCAGTTGGAATAGTGTTAAATCATCACATCTTAATCTTAAACAAATTAAAAGAATGAGAACGATTGAATGCAATAGAATTCTTTAATTCAATATAACTAACAAAATAATTAAGAACTAACTAATTGGTTAACCTTCAGTAGAACGCACTTGTTATGAAACGTAATTGACGAAAAAACAGGAATTATAGGGTTTACGAGACCTTAAAAAAAATTAATACTACAAATGATTGCACGATGAAACTCATAACAATCTTTATAACATTATAACATTTATTATAACAATCTTGGCACTATCTTTATTGTGAATATCACGACGTCACAATCTCTCGTTTGTATTTTGTGAATCGGAAATGGTGACCATTTCACGCAAATACCATTTATTAGTTTAGGGGATTTGAAATTCCTCATGAAATGCAGATCCGCGTGTATTTTACAGATTAGACCGTTTACTGACCCCAAAATTACTTTTGTCACTGACATATGGAGTACATAGCTTTGTACGAAATGCTAAATCAAAAGGACTTGTGGTTTTCGAGATCTTACTTTATTCTACTAAAGGTTAACAGGCAAAATTAAAAAACAAAAAAACATTAGTAAGGTCTGATACGACCTCCACGACCGCGTCGAACACCACTACCGCTTCCTTCACCACTGAATTTTCGAAACTCTTTTCCCCCATTATGGACCCAGCGTCCAAACACCTCCACGTCCATCAGACCACTATGATGTATTCGGTATTCTAGAAATTGAATCCAGACGTTCACTAAGGGAAAAATAAAGGAAAGGTTAAAATAAAGGAAAGGTTAATTCAATAAATTTCATAGATAAAACTCAAGTATACCATAGTTTAAGAGCGTAACACGAACTTTTACCATTTGACAATTGATATCTTACTTAATTGTACGTCCGGCGA
Source organism: Hydractinia echinata (assembly GCA_030067915.1). Classification (NCBI taxonomy): domain Eukaryota; kingdom Metazoa; phylum Cnidaria; class Hydrozoa; order Anthoathecata; family Hydractiniidae; genus Hydractinia; species Hydractinia echinata. The sequence continues at coordinate 2,320,868 of JASGCC010000020.1, forward strand.
GGATTTTATTGCATCTTCATCCTCCGTCCATTGAACCCCTCCTTGCTTCAACTACTGGCCAAATGATCGATCCTCGATAAAGTTACCATAAAGAGCAACTAAAAGGACGAACATTTGCAATACGTTTTTTATTCATAAATACAACTAATAATAACAATAACGATAATATACTTACCAAGTTTGCAATAATTTCCATCTTCCATTATTTTTTTTGTTTTGCTAAAAAATACAAATGAAGCAGTTGCAGAAATCACAAAACAGGTCATTTTTTCTTCACTGTCAATTTGATTTCGGATACTTAGAAAATATTATTTTTTAACGAGGCATTATTTAAGTTTGTGTTTGTTTATGTGGCGCTCTTATGTTCGGTAAGCCTTTGGAGAGAAGGGTTAATATTTTGATACATTGAATATCAGAGAAAGGGGTCTAATTGCAAGTAATTAAGATCTACTGCTAGGACACTTTTATTGTGACTTTTTTTATCAAAATTTTACGGCGCTATTTCTAAAGGGGTTATTATCTCTTATAATAATACGGAGACTGTGTGTCTGTCCGTAACAGGCAAAGTGGATGTGTTCATTTTCTTTTGATGTAGCCGAAATTTCCTTTGAAGTCTCCGAAAAAGTTATATCCATTTTGCCAGCGGGCTTACTTTGTTTACATCACGTGATCTAAATGAAGCAACTTGATTTGCTGAAATAATTTTAACGGCTAACTCCCGAAAAATGGTAACCCTCGACACAAAAACAACAACAAGAAAACAGTCCCTTCGTCTTGAAAAAAGTGCAAAAAGTAATTCAGAGAAAGAAAAGTCCAAGAAGTGAAGTGAGAAGTGGTAGCTAGAGCTAGAAGTAAAGTAGTAAAGTTAGAAGTAGAAAATAAAGGCTAGAGTTTGAAGTGGATTTGAAATCACAAATAGTAAGAACTTTGATGTTTTCAGACGTTTATGGTTTTTATGTCGCTTAAGCAAGCAGACTCGCATTTTCCAGGAAAAGCCACTTAAAAGCCTCAAATTCCTGAAGTTATATATTTTTCCGCTTTTTTTAAAAAAAATCTAGCCACCATATTTGTTTACATTTTGTTGAATAATTAATGTATCCCCTGGCGCGTAACTAATGTGTTTGTCCTAAAATTCAAAATGCTACATAAAGCTGTTAGCTGACTAACAAACGGAAAACTTTGGTTTGTTGAACTCACTGCTCACTGTAATGTTATTATTTTTACATTACTATTGTTTCTCTTTATATGTGTTTTACTAAGCATAAATAGCTATATAGCTTTAGTTTTATCTAAGTGTTCCCAGTTTAAGTATATTTAACTGGCTGTCTTAGCTACTGTTAGCTGGCTAATGTTAGCCTCCAAGTCGTACTCCCCATCCCCATGGTTAGCTCTAACCTATGACTTATGTTGTTATTCGTCTTTTTTAATTATCTACAGCTAGCTACCTTAGTTTCCAAACTTCTCTTCTTTTATGAGCACGAATTATGATGTAAAAGCTAGCTAGCTACCTACAAAATGGGGACCACGTGCAATATGACAAGTGGAATAATTTTTTTCAGAATTTAAAGCGTGTGTGTTAAGTTATTTTTTATTGTTTTGTTTCTGACATCCTGTTAAACCTTTGTCAGCCTCCATGTATAATGCCAGGTTATTTTTACAGGGGGTGTAGACATTTGATTGGAAATTTACGTGGGTTTATGACTTTATTTTAATTTATGAGAGGATGGTAAGGTTGTTCGTGTTTTTGTTTGTGTTGCAAACTGCTGTTTTTTTAAATTTTGTGTAAACTTTTGTGGGAAAAAGACCACATGCAATATACTTAAAGAACAAATTTTGTGGAATTGGCCTCCACTGAAGGCTGTTGTGTAAGCTAATGGCTTTTTCATAGTTCGTATTATAAACTTTTGTTGGGGAGAACTAAACTGTATGTGATGTCATTTGTGCTGAAAGAAATTTCCATGGTTTCACGTTTTTGTTAAGAATTTTAAAATTGTGGTAATAACTGTGTTTGGTAATGATGAAAAAATTACTAATTGTTCTGACAAACTTTTTTGTTTTTTATATTTTATGAAATGCCTGATTTTTCTATAATTTGATGTGTTTCATCACATTTTTGTGGAAGATTTATGAGCAATGGCAATATAGAACATGCTAAACGAACTGATTTTTGTTGATTTGGATGTGCTCCTCAAAAACCGATCTGTTTTACATTTTGTGTAAACTTTTGTTAACTTTTGTGAGTATATACACTCTGTTTTCCAAAAATAATATCTTTGTTGATTCAAGTTTACTCCTTATTCATTTTTGACATTCACGTTTAAAATGGTTGGTAAAGGTCACTACAGATCATCATACTAAGGAAAATCTTTTTGTGTTCTTAACCTGTTAATTTTTACAATTTGTGTATATTTTTGGGGAACAGGATAGTATGTAATCGAATAAATGATTTTCCAGGTATAAATTTGATGTTTTTTGACACTTCAGATTGAAATATTAAAGGTTTCCAACGTACTCAAGCGTAATTACTTTATATATAAGATGTAAATATTTGAGATGTGTTATTTCTGACTTTATTATTATTGTTGGTGTTGTACATGATTCTATACATTATTTTGATTAGTGTTTCAAGCTCTACACATAATGATCTTTGTTGATTCAAGTTTATTCTTTGCTCATTGATTTTTTGACATTTAGGTTTAAAATTGTTGGTAAAGGGCAGTACGAACTGAAAGAGAAAATTTTTGTGTTCTTAACTGGTTGGTTTTTACATTTTGTGTAAATTTTTGTGGGAGAGGATGGTATGCAACCGAAATGACTGATTTTTCTAGATTTAAATTTCGTGTTTTCCAAACTATGGCTTTTTCATATTTTTGTATAAGCTTTTAAGGGAAAGACAATATTTAAAATGTGTAAAAAACTTATTTTTGTTGATTTGTGCTAACTCTTGGAGGCCTCCTTTTTCACATTTCAAAATAAAATACTGAGAGTTTTCAACATAATCACTTATAAGATGTACATATTTGAGATGAGTAATTTCTGACATTGTTATTATCCGTGTTGTGACTGTTGGTGTTGTAACTGTCGGTGTTCTTACTGTCGGTTATGTGAGTTTGGTGTTGTGAGTGTCGATGTTGTGAGTGTCGTTGTTGTAACTTTTTATCAACTAGATTTTACACCTTGCAAGATGTTCTTTTTTATTTTGTGTAAGATTTGTGTGCAGGATTTAATGCGATTTGATATTTGACATTTTGTGTAAGATATTAAGAACATTTTTTTTGTATATGCACTGCTGACGTCAGAAAAACATCTAAAAGAACCTATTTTTCCATTGTCCTTCTGCCTAAGTGGATTTCTCCACGGGCCTTATCGACTAGTCTCTATAATAATACGCTAAGTGTGTCTGTGACAGGCAAAGTGGATGTGTTTATTTTCCTTTGATGTAGCCGAAAAATGCATGTCTTCTTTGTTAAATTTTCTGACGTTACAGCGCGACGAAAATAACACTACTTTAACGTCAATATCCTATATGAAATTAATGAAACCATTATAGTGCACCTGAAACTTTGAGGCCAAATAACTTGGAAACGAGGTGGTGACGTCAATGATTTTTCACCGCGTGGGTAACTAGGGACCACCTAGGACCAATTTGGGTAATTTTCCCAAACCTGGGTCCCAAAATCCGTTTCGGAATGGACGGGTTGATGTCGTCATCAAAAAACCTTCAAACCCTAACATCTCTGCAACCGTTTATCAAAAGTACATGATCCTATACATTTTCTTGATCAGCGTTTCAAGATCCATGCGATGAAGGTAACAGGTATACAAATTTCCAAAAAAAAAGTTTAGGTTTTTGACGGGCCATTGCTGACATCAGCAAAATTTTTAAACCCTTATATCTCATTAACCGCTCATCAAAAGCACATGATCATATACATTTTATTGATCAGCGCTTTAAGCTCTACACAATAGAGGCAACGTGAAAACAAGCTTCTGAATTATTTTTTTTGTGGATGGGTTGCTGACGTCATCAAAATTCAAATAACGCTTCTTTTTCATTTTTATCCTGCCTCAGTGGTTTTTTCCACGGCCTTTATCGACTAGTTACTATATTATTTGGGTATTTTATATATTTTTACGGATATGTGAACGGTCAGTCACTTGACAATCTGGTTTAGACGATATAGTCAAATAATTCAGAAATCTTTCTATATACTGGTATTCTTTATTTAATACGTACAACTTTTTACAAAATTGATGCAATTTCTTTTTCTCGATGTATACTGTTTTTTCTCGGTTTTAAGTGGAAAACATAGAACAAACTGTTGAAGTTAAAATTTATGCATCTATTATATACAGTGCTAGGTAAATCAGAAGAAACAAGAAAGCGGGGTAACTTTAGAACTGGGGTACTACTGGTCAGCATTAAAAAAATGAACTTTTGTAGAATTTTCCGTACGAGTTCTCCCAAATTTGAAAATTGCGGAGCATGCGCATTAGCTAAGCCTTCGGTACAATTCTACTCTCTGTTGTCGTTAGCAGTACCTTGTGTCGCAGAATAATGTTTCATGGATAGGCTATGACCATGCGGCGAAGGAAACATCGAGGTACAATGAAAGCGTTAAGGAGCAACGTGGTTTCAGAATAAGAAATTTCTACTTTTACAGTTATTCCGAGTGAGTGGCAGTCGAGTGTAATAGTGAATTGTTTCAAGGGCAAGGATGATGCATTAGAAAGAGGTAACTATAGAGGTTTGAAGTTGGTTGATCAAGTAATGAAAGTTATTGAAAGAGTGATTGATAAGTTACTTAGAGAAAGAATTGATATAGATAAGATGCAATTTGGTTTTGTTCCAGGGCGTGGCACTACAGATGCAATATTTTTACTCATACAGCTTTAGGAAATGTATTTAGGAAAGAGAAAGAATCTCTATTTTGCGAAAGATTTAGAGAAAGCTTTTGATAGAGTGCCACGTAAAGTTATTTGGTGGGCTATGAGAAAATTAGGTGTGGATGAGTGGCTAGTTACGATGGTACAGTCTATGTACAGCAATGCTAGAAGTCGTGTCAGGATTAAAGATTCACTTAGTGATGAATTTAGTGTAAATGTTGGTGTACATCAGGGTTCTGTACTTAGTCCTTTGTTGTTTGTTCTAGTCTTAGAAGCGCTGTCGATGGAGTTCAGAACAGGTTGTCCATGGGTGTTATTGTATGCAGATGATTTGGTTCTCATAGCAGAGTCGATGGAAGAATTAGTTGAAAAGTTTGAGAAGTGGAAGAAAGGACTAGAAGAAAGGGCTAAGGGTGAACACAGCAAAGTCTAAAGTCATGATTAGTAGCATTGCAGCCAAGTGTGACCTTGTAGTTGGAAAGTGGCCTTGTGGAGTTTGCAGGAAAGGGGTTGGTAGTAACTCAATTTTTTGTCAGACTTGCGAGCATTGGGTACATAAGAAGTGCAGTAGTATTTGTGGAAGGTTAAGAGCTGACATTCAGTTTGTATGCAAGCGTTGCAAAGGTGAGATTATAGAGAATGAAGTATTTCAAGCTTTAATGATGTACAACAGTGGCTCGTTAGAGATAGTTGAGAACTTCTGTTACTTAGGTGATATGTTGGGCAGTGAAGGGGGTGTTGGAAGAAGTGTTACTTGCAGGATAGGTTCTGCTTGGAGAAAGTTCAGAGAGTTACTTTCTTTGTTGACTAGCAGAGTCTTGTCAATTGAGGTTAAAGGTAGGTTGTATGAGGCCTGTGTAAGAAGTGTTATGCTGTACGGTAGTGAGACATGGGCAGTGAAGCAGGAAGATCTTGACCGTTTAGAAAGGAATGATATGAGAATGGTTAGGTGGATGTGTAACGCCAGTCTGAGAGACAGAAAGAGTTCAGATGAGCTAAGAAGCAGGCTAAGTATCCGTAGAATTAAAGATGGTATCCAGATAAGAAGATTGAATTGGCTGGGCCACTTGGAAAGAATGGAGGAGGATAATTGGGTAAGAAAGTGTAGAGACTTGATAGTTCCTGGGGCAAAGCCCAGAGGCAGACCGAGAAAGACTTGGCAGGAGGTTATAAGGACAGACTTGATACAGAGGAAATTGAGTTTAGATCTAACACAGTCTAGATCAGATTGGAAGAGGGTCATTAATATACCCCGTCCAACCCCGGACGTTAAGCTGAGAATGATGACAGTTACATTAAAGGTGTTAAAGTAACTCTTAACGTATTTTCGGCAATTAAAGATTACTCTGATCGAAGAATCTGTCGCAATGGGAAAATTCATAAAATTTTCGAGGAATTGCTGATGAACTTTTTCCCGCGAAAGTTTGTTTGATAGAAGGGTAAAAGAAGATACTATAATTTGAACATAATGGAAATGAAAAAATAAAATGATGTACATGACTATGTGAATGTCTTTTAATGTCTGGTATCGAACAAAATAGAAACAGCAAAATCGTCTGGCGATTAGCTAAATTAACAGGTTCATGGCTTAGCTCATTCATCAGAATCATTTGATACCGATACGGTATCTTTTGTCATTACAACGACGACCACATTATCGGCAATTTTATAAGTCACAAAAAGTTCAGCTTTTAGGAACGTGCGAGCATCTTGTCGATTAATGGTATTTGAAAACATCTTTCTACTATAGAAAAGGGAGCCACGAAATGGAATTTACTTTTCGATTTTTGCATGGCTGTGAACGCCATGTTTGATTCGACTACGCATTCTTTTTCCAAGGAAAAAGTTCTCACATTCATTACAGACCACGATTTCCTCCTCTGGCTCTACCAGCGCCCTTGCATTTATTGCAAAGCAATTTTTTCTGCAGAGATTTCATATCAATGCTGACAATTGTACCAAACACAGTTTTTTATGAAGAATCGGGTAAATCTTCCGTGTCTCCCACATCTATGTCATCTACCAATGTCACCTTTGTGGATTCGGATGTTTTCAATAGGCGTTGTGACATATCTTTGGAAAAACGCACAATCGTGACACTAAAACAGTCCAAAGTATCTCCAAAAATAGTGATCGCAATAGAATCTGTGGCATCTTTCAAGGATGCTTGTTTGAATGACAATTCAGTACCATCTTTAAGGACTGTTTTCTTTTCTCCAATATTATAGAGATATCCTTTCACATTAACAACCTTAAATAAGGGACATTCGTTGTTAATTTTTGCTATCGTGGAAAAGGCCGTTGGTGACGAATCTGGCTTTTCGAATGACAATTGTGTTTTTATCACAGATGTGTAGTCAGTGATCAAAATATCGTTCGTGTTAACACGCCTGTACTTTTTTATTTCGCATCCTGACTTCTGCCCCTCAATGTCGGCCAAAAGCTTGTCACTGAGCTTTGGTAAGACTATCGACCTTGATTGAAATGGTATACCTAATGCTGTGTTGATGGTAGTTCCATCAATACTAATCGATGCAATTCCATTTGGAGCAATTTTGAGCACTTTTAAAACTGCTTCAAACAATGTATTGATCAGATACGACTTCCCTACACCAGCTCCAACAGTCAAAAATATCAGTATTGGTGATGTTTCAAACTTTTTAACACAATTAAGAAATTTCACTTTAATTTTTTCCCAATTAAAAATCAAATCAAAACCCTTACGCTGCTGTTTGTTCAATGAAATGATCATGTCACTGATTTTGACATCACTTTTGAAGGTAACATTAGATACCGGCCCTGCGGAGACAGAATCAAAGAAAACAGGTGTTTGATAGTCATCTTCATCAGAAGATTTAATCTTATTTTCATTATCCACATTATTATTGTTTTGAGAAGTTTTAAGACGCAAATAGGCAGCATCAACTTCAGCAGCTGCATGTTCAAAAATTCCTTTATTCTGATTCATTTCTGAATGGATAAAAAAGAAATAATAGGTAATGTGCATAATGTTCTGGATGTAGCTCTTTATTTGGAACATGATAGCGTAACACACGAGGAGTTGATCTACATTTCAATCTTTCACTTGATGACATGAGAAGTATGTCTCCGCTTGTTTTTATCAAATCATCTGTTAATATTTCTGGCTGTGAGTCATTTATATCATTCTTAAACTGCAAATAGTAGTATGAAACAAACGTAGAAAAACATAAGCTGTCTATTATTGCATATCGACCTTTACAATACGTTTTATTTGGCCTGGCCAAGTAACGATAAACCATATTAGTTTTGAAAATATTTGTACTTATCAGGATCAAGTTCTTCCATTTCCTCTTTTGATTTGCACATGCGGACTCACTGTAAAGGTAAATTAGTATTCACATATATTGTTTTTGGGAAACACTTACAAAGCCATAACTCAGGTAATGTACAATAAACTGCTTCTTGTACAGAAATCTGCCTAGAAGTTGCATAAGCAGAAGCAATTTTGTACATGGCTTCCTTCACATTAGCTTTTTGTGACTTTGCCTCTCTTGACGCTTGCTTCATTGCTTCTGATGACTCGCTTTCTTATTTTGAAAAGTAAGCACACATGATGCAACAGCCTTTAGTAATTGAAAACTGGCTGAATATCCATATTTGGAGTCCAAGCTTTCAAAATGGTTGGATTATTATTATTGACAAAACAAGCATCAGGTAATCGCTTGCGGTGAACTTCAAAATCCAATGAAGGTGCAAGTTTCAATGCCTCATAGTAATCATCAGAAGAGATGTTTAAACGCGTCAAGTTTTTTTCAATGGAATAGTCACTCACATATGTACTCTTACTTGGATCCAAGTATTCGTCTATATAATTTTTCACTTTAAGCAAAATTTAATTTCTTTTGTTTAACATAGATGCTTTCTGATCAGGTGGCAAATTTTCTGTCAAAGGCACAGCGATTATTGTTGAATCGGTAAAATATCTACCATAGTTATATCTACATTGAGAATGTTTGTATTTCTTGCAAGACGGTGTGACGGTGAACTTGATATTTCAAAACTAAATCATGCGGTTCTGGATCATGCTCCAGGTCTGGGACAGTTGCAAAAATTGTTGAATCAAGAAATTCAATGTAGCTTTCAATTGCATCAACAGTTAGCTTTGGAGGATCCACTATCCATATAAAGGAATGAATGTGGGCAGAACCTCGAAATTGTAATTCTACTCTTATAGCGTAGTATTTTATTTCTCCTAAAGTACAATTTTTGACCAATATTTCATCAAAGAAAACTTCAACTATATACGGAAAATGCCGCGCTATAAAAACAGGATTACTATTCAAATCAATCTTTCATGGTAATTCAAATTTTAAACTTTTCAACAGATAGAGTCACACTATTAGGTTTTCACAAAAGCCAGATCAACTCTTTCCACCGTAGGTCCGCTGCTGAAAGTGTTAAAAAAATGTTGGGCAACCTAACTGTCTTATCATAGCGAGTACCTCTAGCTGAATTTTTTTCCAATATGCTGTAGATCCTTTTATGTTGTTCATGAAAGTGTAGCCTAAATCAGCGGAAATCAAGGATTCTATAGTTTGTGAAAAGTTTTTACTCATCGTGCCTGCAGTAACATTGACAGGTGTGTTTTTCATTGCAATGTTAATTTGACTGTGTAGATTTATTTGCTGCAGAACAAACTGGTAAAGGATATATAACCAGAATTAGATGCGAACATCTGCTTATGGTTCAATAACCGTTGATTAAAATACTTGACAGGGCTCAATTTAACATCTCTTTCAACATTGAAACCGATTTCACCACTGCTGAATATATTAGGAAATGAAAGCTCTTCACAGAATTTGTCCATGACAATTTTTGGGGGGCCTTTACCTTCCCCGGGTGCTATTTCAATGTAATCAGAAGCAACTAAAGAACTTTCACAAGAACCTTGACGATACTTTGATAAGTGACTAACTTCTAAATTTTCATCATCATCAATTTCAATGGGAGGTGCTTCTTTCTCATCAAGTTTTAATAGCTCTGATGGGATATTTGTCATCTTAATACTGACATTTTTGAACAATTACACAAGATTGTATTGAGTAGGACAGATGAAAAGTTTTACAGATGGAAGAAATGTCTAGTTCCTGCTGAAGACTGTTAGCAGACCTCTTTTGAGGTGACCCAGCTAGACATTTTTGGTACCTTGGTTCACGAATATGGGTCGAAAACCTTGTACATTTTACAGCAGTCCTGTCCTGCTCTTTGTTTGTTTGCCAAAGTTTTGTTCGTATGTGACAATTAACTCCTTGGAAAAAGGAAGAATTGTGTCTTTTTGAAACCACATTCTTTAGAGGAGCAAAACCTCTAGACTTTAAATCTAAGACTTAACTGGTCGAGTTTATCATTGTGCTTGTACTTTGTAATTTTCCTTCTTAGTACAACAAATATATTTTCTTCCATCGAAACAAACAGTTGCAATAGACGAGGACGATGCAATTTCATTGGCCTTGGACTCATTGAAAAAATACAACAGATTTTCTATATAAACAACGATTACAAATAACACAGATATACAATGGTCCAGGATTAATCTTTTTGTGAAATGTTTCTATACTTTTAAAGCACTTTGAATTGCGAGAAGTTTTATCTTGAATTTTATCTTTTGTTGAACTAAGTTCATGAGCTTTTTCCTCAAATTTGGTAGTAGGTTCACCTGAAACTTCAGTACTATTTTCATGACATTTTTTACGCCTGAACTTTTTTAACCTGTTATTAGCATTTGCAAGCTGATTCTGTGATTTGTGACTGCGAGTAACTGCACTGATCTCTTGCTTAGTGAGATGATCAAAATTCACTTTTAAAAATTGGACCTCGTACTGAACTAGAATATTGGAAGTTGTTGTCATGTAAACTTGGATAATATAATCAGCTAAATCATGAATTTCTCTAAATTTGATAACAATTGCAGTGCCATTAGGACTAGGTAATCCTTGGTTATCTCGACTATGGGAATCCACTAGATCCAGGATTTGATTCAACATCACCGGCAGATAACAGCAAAAAATACAAAAAAAACATGATGGATTAGTACGATACAATTGACAAAATCGAACGATGAACATGGCTGTATGGGTGCTAGGCAGAATAAAATAGAAAATACTCTACCACTGCACGGAAAGAATTATTTGACTTACCTCAACACACGACCACAGAACAGCAGCACACGATGCTTCAAGATATCTAAGCCACGAGGAAATCAAGAGCCACGAGGTTGATACAGCCAGATAGGCTGCGTATTGCGATAATGAGTAATGCTGAAAGGAATGGGAAAAAGCTCGCGACCAGCGTTGCAAAACAAAACGCAGCCGAAACTAGAAATTGGGTACCCCAGTTAAAAATTAATGAAAATTGTTTTCCAAAATGAAAAATCTAAATTTCGTGAAATTAACAAAAAATCGGGAAAATAGCAACATATCTAAGGCCTACTTTGTACAGTCATACTAGTGTCGCATAAAATTGATTTCCACAGACCTGTACGTATGAAGAAGATGTTATAATGTAAATAGGCAATCAACTTCAAAAACATTGTACCAGATTTGAATTCTACGTGACGTTAATGCTACCATATAAAAGTAGACCCAAGACACAAGTTCAATCTGTCTATTAACTGCAATACTGGCAAACTTCTAATAATTTTTCTCACTTTGCAACCTTGTTGTCACTAGCAACTATAAAGGGTCCTATAACGGTAAGATACTATACTAATAACTGATATAAGCAAGGGGAATTATTTGAGGATTATGATGATTAGAAAATTGTGTAATTCTGAAAAAATAAAGTTAGAACAATCACATTTCACAACACAGGCTAGAACTAAGCATCTACCACTCCCCACCCTTAATGCTACGATTTCAGAAAAAAGCTTGTAAAGTTTATGCTTACCAAATAAATCCCCCATCCTTAATGCTACGATTTCAGAAAAAAGCTTGTAAAGTATATGCTTACCAAATAAATCCTCCACGTATGTCTCATCATCCTCCACGTATGTCTCATGTCTGATACCATTGTCAGGGTGCGTCATTGATACCATTGTTAGTCTAAAAAAAATTCTAAATAGTTTAAAACTAGAATATTAATTTTCGTAATAAAGTAACTGCATTATGAATTAAGCAGTCCTATGACATGACAAGTATCATTTGGCCGTCCTAACTCACTGTGAAAGAGTAGTCATGAAAAATACTGATATGAAAGATTAGCAAATATTTCACTGGTGGTACAATGTCATAATCATGTCAAATTTTATACAAAAGTGAAATTAAAAAGGGTGTGGTTCCAAAATTGTTAAAATAACTTAATAATTACATACATAATGAAAATGGCAGTCCCGCCTTTATGTAGTACACATTTAAATATAAAATTAATTAATAAGAGCTACTTATCTGATTGTTTTTCATTTAAAATGACTGCCACGTTATATCTTCCATTAGAATTTGAAAAATCTTGCTAATGTCTTCTACAAATTCCTTGAAAATTTATTATAGTATCTGAAAACAGGAAAAAGACAAAAGAGAACAACAAAGGAACAGAAAGTGTACAATATCATTCAAATTACAAAATTCATTAACTTTCAAATATTTCGTGCAAATTTGAAAATACCTTTTTCTGAATACCTACCTTTTTAGCATCTGCAAAAATTAATTCCGCAAATTTCTGGAAAATGTAGTCATCCACAAAATAAAGCATTTTGGGCCAGATCCACAAAAATTTTGTACGCATAAGGTATTGATTGGCGGTCTCCTCCATCCCCTTACAACCGGACGTATCCTCACCGATATATCTCTTTAATGTCCTCACATAATTTTTAATTTTTTTCCTTCATGGTTTAAAATCAAGACTGTGTGATCTCTCAGGGGATCATAGTATCATCGTGGTCAGTTAAAATTATTGTCATTGTCATATAATAAAATCTTTCCATATTACTCATTTTGAGGAACATTATAAGTGTCAGATTTTACATTTCAGGATTTACTGACATTGGTTTCAATAGTTACTGTACTCAATGATACTTAATTTGTAAGAACTTTTGCGAAACACAAAAAAAGTTCAAATCTAATTTTTGTGTTAACTTAGTTAAACTTGAAACTTAGTAAAGTCGATCACAATTTTAATTTTTTTTTATGTAAAAATACATTTCTTTTTTGGCTTAAAAGTTTTCTCACACTAAAGTTTCCACAAATAGAGTTGAACTCCCCGGGATAATTGTAAGAATACATACAATACATGTAACTAAATTTTTAGAATGTCATACACTGTACATATCAAATTTAGTACAAACAAAGGGGAGGAAACCAAGAAGTGACCCACTTTTAAATTTTATCATTTTATTGTTATTATGTAGAGAATATATATGGTTCGTCATTTTATATTTTTTATATCCTTGTATTTGTGCCTTGGTGATCTAGTGGTCATGACACCTCGCTTTTTAAGCAAGTAACCCAGGTTTTATTTCTGGTCAAGGAAATATTAAGCTACAAATAATGCAATATATTAGGTTAACGACTACGTACGAAGAGGACAATTACCAGCACCAACTTATATAATTAGCATTTGTAGTATTTTTAGCACTTTTGTGTTTCTTTTAGCTTGGGAACTGTAAAAATATATTGCCTTGGCCAGGATTCGAATTTGAGTCAACCACTTGAAACAGCTAAGCCACCAAGGCATTTCTTTTCTTTACAAAAAATATATATAACGCAAGTATGTATGCATACACAAATCGATCAAAAACATTTTCAATAATGATAAAAAGTCATAAACGTGTAAAGAAGAAAACATTTCCCATTCTTTTTTTCTTGAATCAATAATGGTTTTAAATCAGATAGAGCAGCACAAGTACGACCAATGCGATCAATGTAATGAAGCGTTGATATAGGTATGACAGTCAAGAGAATTCTGCGAATTGCTCTTTCCACGTGAATCCTGAGATTTGCCACTGTTTTTGTTTTACTGCATTCTGCAAATGTTATCTGAGATTTCATTTGTGCACCAAGTGGTGCAGCAAGTCGACAGTGTCTCATTATTAATTCCTCTGTAATTGAAATCCTCGGCAGCCATGATTTCGTCACCATACTCCAACAATTCTAAGAAGCCACATTACAAATGAATTTGTTTCAACACTGTTGGCATATGTTCATACACAGCTTCTTTCGGTATCCATTTTACCAGTGAAAAGTCGTCTTTCCTTGTCATTTTCTGTGGGTGGGAACCACCAGTTGACATATTTTACTTTTGCTTTCTTTCCGAATTGTTTTGACCCACGCCAATTTTTCATATGTTGAACATATGGATACAAAAAGTGGAAAATTGCATGGAAAGATTTAATAGAGGTTATGTCAGTGTGGAAATTCATTTCATCATCACTCTCGATTTGTTTCCAGATGAATTAAGCCGTTGTTTATTTTTGACTTTCTAATCGGTTTTTTTTTTTTGGTTTTTTCAGGGTTAATGCAGTTACCTTTCTGTTCATAGATTGAATTACGGTGATTTTATCATCACAGGACTCACATTTCTTTACATGCTCTAACAAGAAGTAGTTGTGTTCATGAAAAGTCATTGCTGGAGATGTTGGTGGTGACAAAAAAGGAATAATACTATTATTATCACCGTTGTTTGATGTTGTTCTTAGTGGCTCTGTTATAACTGAAGCTACAAGTGTCTTCTTCCTTCAAACAGAGGAAGTAACAGGAACTGGAGCTTAGTCAGGATTGGCAACAGTGTGTATTTTATCAACAAAGTGATCGCTGCACACTCCGCGACTTTGACTGGGTACCCATTTAGATTTGTCAATGTTCTCTCTTATAAGAAGCTTAATCCATCTAACCCGTTTTTCTATATCGTTTCGCCCCTAAAAAAACAGTACAGTCTGGTGCAAAATTCTACGAGTTGATCAAAACGTCACTTCCCGAGAATCAACTTGCGAAAGAAATAGCTTGAACTCTACAATGCATTCTTGTATTTCTGAGAAGCGATTCGAGCCAACTTCGCATTCATCAAGGTCCTCGTAATTAAAAAGAGCCACCATATCATCATATGTGATCTCTTTGCCGGAAAACAAAAAATACTTCTCCATAATTTGATAGGCGCGTTGTTCCGTAAAAGCTGGGCATACAGATTTTATGCCTGAGAGGTATTGATATATACTAGAATAGTTCTGGTGAACTATCCTATTTATCGAAAACGAGCGTCTAAGTTCATTTTCTCAGCGATTAATTGCACTTGTCCCTTTCTCTAGAAGTGATTCGTAATCTCCGTTTGAATGTTTTCGAGTGTTTTTATTTATTTCATAGTCGTCTACATTCTCGATGGTTGCATAAATTGATCGCACCACTGCAGGCTGAAAGCATTCAAGATTACGACCATTCTAGAGTATTGACAACGCAGATAGTTGGCCCCCAAAAAAGTATTTGTTATCAATCAGAGATTCTGTTTTCCTCCGAAAACCATGGTAGAGAGCAACGGTATATTTTTAATTGATAGTGTGAGAAACTCTCGCAATGGACCTGCAGCATCTGCTTCTGCTTCTGCTTCTCCTGCGAATCAAACACATGGTGCATGTGAAGTTAGGTAGAGTTTTTGGCGAAAATAAACAGACCAAAATTTAGATTTGTCCCTTTGTATAATGATAAATTTCTTTTTTTTTATGAATCGTTGTGTATTCAGTAGTAAAGGGAAGTATTGCCTTATGCTATTATCAAATTGTTGTTCTGTGAGGACAAGTGACAATGAAATTGAGCATGGTTCTTTTTTCTCGAAATTATAACAGTCACGTGTAAAACCTGAAAATAAGATGCACATAAATGTTCTTTTGTTAGGTAGGGCAATAGTGGTACCAAGTTACCCTGTTGGATGTTTAACCTAAACCTACCGTAGCCACTATTCATATGCTCTAATAAAAAAAGATCAGCAGAGCCATCTGTCAGTTTTCAAAATTTTGGTATTTTTGATGCGTCCAGGAGATGATATAACTTTCCTTCTGGTAGATCGTAAAGGGCCCCTTTTTCTGCATTTCTCTGTTTTTTTCTGTATCTTTAAAACTATGACGTCTTAAGGTTTCGATGTTGCTTAAGCAGGCAGCTGCTTTCATAAAGAACAAGTCATATCATCATCATCATCATCAGAAAATGTGATATTTTGTGGAAAGGTAATTTTGTTTTTTTACATTTCTCAGATTACATTTTAAAAAAACTGTTAGGAAGAAGATATTGTTGGTATTGATACTTGTCACGACCCATCAGGCTTACCCTTACCAGATGGACAATACAAAATTAAGTAAATAAATCATGCCAATTTAAGTTAACACAAAGTCAGGATATCTATACCTTGATCAATAACAGAATCTGGGAGCGGTGTAGGAACAGTTGTTTGAATAGTAACTAAGTAAAGTCTGAAATCAGACCAGGATAAAGAAAATGAGACAATAAGTTATATATTATGAGTGTATGTAAAATTGTAAAGTTGCAAAGCCTTGCAACGTTGTCTAAACACTTGGTATAGTATTTGAAACACCTTCATCATTTTCATAACTTAGAACACTGGACATAATAGTAACTGAAACGAAATGGTGTAATTTTACACGGAAAATTGTGGAAGTCACGCCTTCCTAGTGATAACAAAGTCAAAATATTGACCAAACGAAGCAACATCTTGTGTAATAGGTGCATGTGCGTTTAGACAACATATCAACTTGAGAACCTAATACAAAACGAATACCATCATGTTTGTATTTGTGATCCATTTACTTTTTGTATTTATACTGATCTTGCATCAATTTCAAGACGTAGAAATTATCATTTGACTTAACAGCACACCAAACTCAAGTTTTTGTGTGTGTTGCAACAAAAAAAAAGATTTAATCCTTCATAGGTGGTGTGTATGTCATTAATTACCTAATATAGATATAAAGATATAAGGTGACGAATTTGATATTGTTGTAGATTTCAAGTAATGGTACTTGCAGAAGATGGTAAACTTTGTGAATTAGTGTCTTGTCTAAAAGCTATAAAGTAAATATTATTACATCATGCTTTCACAGACCTTTATTTTTATAAATTCATGAAAAACGCATATCATTCATTTCATTTTGCGTTCAAGTAATTTTACACAAAGCAGGATTTTCTTATTATACAGTACCAGTACTCAATCCCCTTCTGATAATACACCTTCTTAAGGGAGAACTAACGAATGATGACATGTTGGATTTAAATTGTTCATTTCAAAGCCAATATGAAGTGTGAAATTTTTTACGCTTTTATGAGCTCTGGTCAAAGGGGGCTTATGGTCGCTACCATGACATTGGCTATACAGAAACGTTATTCGGTAAATTAGTGAGATTTGTGACGTAACAGTGTGATAGTAATTTTAGCTCAAGGTGAGGTAGGCCAACAAGATGTAAGATAATGTGCTAAATTATTCAAATGATTCATAATGCACCCGAAACACCAAGGCACCCCAAAAGACACAGGGTTAGAAACTATAGAATTGAAAGAAAGAAATCTCAAGATGGCTGTCCATGGGTTTGCTTTCAACCACATGGGAATAGAAAATGCCCAATATTGAAACTTTAATAGCGTAAATATAAAAATGTGTATGTTATTTTGCGATATGAAGGAACATATTTATTACAAAAAAAACATGTACGTAGATTTTGTCGTTAGTTTTCCTTTAAAAAGCTCTATAATTTCTAGCTAAAAGAGGGAATCGTACATTGCAATGAAAAGTTATAAAAAGATCTACATAAATGTATCTATGCATGTTTCTCCAAGACTTAAAAACAGAACTGATTTATACATATGTACCTAATGAAGTGATAGAAGTGCTGTTTCTTTCATGTAACCCCTTCTTTCCATTCTTGGAAAAATAAGATCTGAACATATTAAAAAGGAAATATCTTGCACTGGATGAAAAAAAGTTTCTGAAATACTGAAGACTTTCCGTCAGTGCGGGACTGACAGTATATGGATGCATCATGAATATCTTAACTAATCAAAACCACTTCCACATTGAAAACAACAATACACCTCTTTACAGTGTCAGTATTGCGTGCTATTCCATTCTGCAAACAATGTGCCGTTTTTTGTATTGTTTTGTACAGGTAAACAGAGCGCATTTTAGCAGACCGAGTAGGATTATGACAAACAACTTCTGGTAGATAAAAGGAACTGTGCATGAGTACAACGACAATGTGAAGAGGTTATTTCTGGTTTGGAAAAAGACACCCAGGACATGCAAAAAATTAAAATAACATTCCACAAACCTCGACTAGTGTTGCTATGAGGATTTTCTGGTAACGGTGGCAAATTTCCAGTACTTCGAAAGTAAGGAGAATTCACCATTCTTCTGAAATCTGTTCCTGTACCGCGGTGTTGGGAACCGTTAGTGGGCATTTCCTTCTTAACTCTTGCTCTCAGGTATACTTCTTGTGGTTTTGGTCTTCTTGCTTGGATATGACGGGTTTTTTTTTTGTTCCTTCTCTTCAGTTGCAGAATGAGCTTGTGAAACAAAACCATGTAGGATGAAGAAAGAAATACCTCCATAGTGAAATTCGCAGGACAATTAATTTTTATACCGAGGAGTTTCTCGCGAGAAACATAAAAAATTAGTTTTTCGATTGAAAAACGGGTTTATATTTATTTCCAGATCACCATGATGTGGACTGATCGTGCATATCTTTTTAATTGTGCATCAACATTCTCTGTCATCTACTTGATTCCACTTGTTGCTTTACATTATTTGCTAATGGAGTTGATGGTTTTATTTGATCCCATTCGCCAAACAATATTTTAGCTGACCTTATTCGTGATTTCTTGTGCTAAGTCTTTTTCCATGTTGTTACCTTAACCACCTTTCTAATTAAAGTAACTCCATTTGAACTGTTCTGCAAGTCTTGGTGTAAACAGACCTTCTGATTGAGCAATTGCTACAAACATTTCAATATTTACTATATCGACTTAATGACTTAAATATTAATAAGAGTAACTTTTGGTTAATGAGATTGCGATCACCATCCGCTTTTTTTGCAGATCTTATCTGTAAAATTAAAATAGTTAGGAGTATGAAGCACAATCCATTTTTCATGACATAATCGTCAACAGACTCTGGACCACCTCTGTGGATCACATATCAATTGACAAACGTATCAAGAACATTACCTAAATATGTCTTTTTTTCTTCTAGTTTTTTTAAACTTAATTTCCAGAAAATAGTCGAGTTTTTGGCTTATCGTCCAACTTTTCCATGCCTTGCAATGAATTGCTGCTGTAACAACATATCCTCACTTCTATGATATGAATCAAATACCTTTTCTGAAGTGACGTTTTTTTTTACGATCCAGCTTCTCTCTGAAGTACTTCAAGGTATCATTTTGAACAGCTAGATCTGGTTTATAAGGTGGTATACTGTAACAAATATGCTTTTTAATAACCCCCTTAAAAAGAAAGTAGTGTTAAAAACGATCAGTAGGTGCATATGACCCACAAGCAGATGTTTAGCTCTTGTACAGCGTACCCTGGTCAACTAATCAACTCGTCGTGCGTTAAGGTGTTGTGAGAAAAGTGTTGACCGGGAGATACTGGTTCATTTGGAATAGGTGGATCATCTTTATTTGGTTTGTTGTTCAGTTATCCAGCGTAATGGTATATGTCAATGATCCATGACTCGTTTGTGCGAATAATTTTTACTCAGTCAGTGTATTATACATCTATTTTCATATGGTGATGAAAACGAGGCCGTACTTTTAAAACGAGGTAGGTGTAGCCAGATTCACAAGTCCTGGCGCACAGATCGTTGCCTGCTTTAGTTTACATTTGTTCCGTTAGGAATTATTCTAAGATTTATCCGTTTAAGGATAGTTCCGTCATAATAAGTTTTATTTATTTTACGTGTGCCTATTAATTCAGTTTGAATTGCCTAATTGTTTTGTTTGTTGTCTTTTTATGTTTTTTTATTAGTGTTTTGTGCTTTACCACTGTTTTACGCGTACTGTTTAATGGTCAATGCATTTTTTCTGAGAGAATCCTTGTTAAAAGGGAGGGTTTTGCTATTATGCAGAATCTTCGGAGGGTTACAACCTCTATAATAATTAACCAGCCGTCATTAGACAAGCTATATCACAACAACCAGCTGTTTTGTCACTTCATCATCATGAGCATTTTGTACACAAACAGGCACTTGCAGTGAAACAGTATCTCCTGTTTTATATTCATATTGAATTTGGAATTATTTAAAGGACATTTGATAGTTTTTTTTAGATATACCGACGGGTTAAAAGGAGTCATTTTGAGAAACTTACGGGAGTCATTTAAGAATACCTGTGGCCACTCCCCAAAGGCATCATTTTGACTCCCTTACGCGTTCATTTTTTGACTCCCTTTTAGTTATCAATTTCAGAAATGACTTCCTTTTAGTTCTCACGGAAGCAACTATTATAAATACTGAAATCACGTGCGTCTATCTATAACGTGTTCTCCTTCTGACTCTCATATTACGTGTAATATACATTGTCTCGATTGTTCAACTATACAATATCTTCCCCTACTGGGGGTCATCATGGTAATATCTTGGTCTATTACGTATTCTTCTTGGGTACGTTTTTCGTTGGTTTTGATTGTTGTTGGGGATCATATTTTCGTTTTGATTGTTTTCGTTCGTATCATTGTCTATTTTGTCATCATCGTCACTGGTATCGTCATCTCCATGTTTAAATGTAGTTGGATTTTCTTTAGATATAAATTTGAAATGTTGAATATTTCTAGTGATAGAATGATTAGGATGAGACGCAGTGATCATGGTTCCTTTAATAGAAGTTACTTGATAAGGACGGTGGTTGTAATAAGCAGATAGTTTATTAAGTTTTGGTTGTTTTACTATGACATAATCACCCACCGAAATATTATGTGTTTTAGCGTGAAAACGGGTATCTATGTAATGCTTACTTTTCTGCTTTGCTATCAAGTCATTACTTTTTAAGTTGTCTATTAGTTTATTTTGTATAGGCTGATGTGAACTTGGAAATAATAAGACTTCAGCTGGACTTGTCTTGGTTACCATATGAGGTGTGTTTCGATATCGTTGCAGAAATTTGTATAATGCTATCCTCCAGGGAGTTTGTTCTATTTCTGCTGTTCGCAGTCTTTTATTTAAGTTGCGCATAAAGTTTTCGACAACTGCATTCGCTTTTGGGTGCAGAGGCGTGATTCTATGATGTTTTATGCCATTTACTGTCATGAAGTCTTTGAATTTGTGCCTGGGAAATGGTGGGCCATTATCGGTTATAACTTTAAAAGGTATTCCATGTGTTGAAAATATTTTAGTTAGTAATTCAATAGTCTGTTGTGCAGCAGTACCATTCGTAATTTCTACTTCTGATCTTGAGAATTGATCTACGACTACTAGTAAATACTTCCCATTAGGTAACGGCCCTAGGAAGTCAATATTTAGTGTTTGCTAGACGTCCGGTGGTAACGTTGAAGGTTGCATAGGTGGTGGTGTATTTTGTTTGGTTGTTGCGGCACACGGTATGCATTTGTTCAATAAATTTTCTACTTTTTCATCCATACCAGGAAAATAAATGTTGTTACGTAATAAAGCTTTTGTTTTGTTAATGCCAAGATGATTTTCGTGTGCTATTGCGAGTATCATTTCACGCAATGCTTGGGGGTATTATGATGCGGTTGCGACGTAAAATGACATGTTGGTTATCTGTTATTGTAAGTTCGTTGGAAAAGAGACGGTACGTTTTCAATTCCAACTGACTATAACGTTGTTCAACTTCATTTAAAGCTCGGCTTGAGTATGATATAACTTGATAATCTTCTTTATTATCGGTGTGTTGCAAGAGAATAGCTCTGACACCTTTCGGGCCAGCATCAGTTACTAATGTCAGTTTTTTCTTTGGATCGTAATACGTTATTATAGTATTTCAAGATAGTTGGTCTTTTAACCTGTTAAAACTATTTTGCTGTTGTGTACCCCAATGCCAAGGGTAATCCTTTTTTTTCCGTGGCTATGGCTTGTACCTTTGTGTTTCTGGTTCCCGTTTTATTGACAGTTCAATGTTTTCCTGGTTCATTTCTTTAGCTTGAAATTCGATATCTTCTAACAACTTACCTCGTGTCAAAATCGTATCTAACGTTGCTTCTTTGTTGCTGAAGCAAAATTTTCTAAGTTTTTGAGAGTCTGTACCCAATATCAACTGCGTTTTAATACTCTTGTTCACGTCAGTGAAATTACAACGACCAGCTTTCTCGCGTAAACGTAAATAATAGGATTGCAAAGTTTCATCCATCAGTTGCACAGTTTTTTGAAAGTTAAAAATTCCGAAGCTTTCGTTTGTTTGTGGTTCAAAGTATCTACTAAAGGCATCTTTTAATGCTTGATATGTAGTACCAGAGTCCGAAAACGAGTCAGATATATCTTGTATGTCGAAGCCTCCTAAATTTAACAACATAGCACGCTTTCTTTCTTCTTCTTTTATATCCATGGCAAGTAAAATATTGTCAAACCTGGAAATATATTTCTTTCATCTTACACCAGCACTAGTAATTAATTCTGTATCTCCTTCAATCGTGAAAGTAGGAAAATTTAAATAACTCGTCGCTATTATTATAAATACTGAAATTCACGTGCTTCTATCTCTAACGTGTTCTCTTTCTGACTCTCATATTTACATTACCTATAATATACATTGTCTCGATTGTTTAACTATACAATAGCAACAACAAAAATGACTCCTTTAAGCGTTTCTTTTTTTTATTGACCCTCTTAACACTATTCCTGCTGGGCCTTTTAGGGGCTACTCAATGCTGAGAGGGGGGGGGGAGCTGATTCGATCCCCCCCCCCCTGTGTAATTTCTACAATTGTTGTCCGTTGGACTTGAAACTTACTACAAGTGTTGTGCAGGTATTAATAAACAATTAGGTCAAAAAGAATTGATGACGTCAGCATTTTTGGTGATGACGTCATCAAATTCAGTGACATATAGAAAATCAATATAGAAAGTGTTGCGGAGAGGTTGCCAAGGCAAAGGCATTAAGCACGGCAAGGAAAGGTCACGGCAAGGCAGGCAAGGAAACAGGAGAAGGAACAAGGAAACAGGAAGAGGAATCAGCAAGGCAGGGGTTGGCAAGGCATGGGAGGCACAGGCAAGGGCATAGTAGGCAAGCAACAGAAAAGGCATAGGAAGGGTAGCAATGGCAAGGGAACGGTAAGGCTTAAATGTTTATACTTGTGTCTAATTAATTAAGCTTTTAAAAAATATTGGTCATTATCCATAAGGTTTTGACCTTTCGTTTTAAAGGATCGTGTATTTCAGGCTTAATCCCAAAACTTGAGGTGAAACTAAGTATGTTTATTGAAAAATTTCCCAACATGTAAAGAAACGACTATTATCAAAACAATCTACCTTCCATGAAATTAACGAGTCAAGAAATTAACGGGAATTAAATTAACGGTCATGAAATTTACTTGGTTCAATAAAATTATTTTAAAAAACGCATTTAATTAACGCGGTTGAGCAAGGTTGTTTTCAAAAATGCATTTATTTAAGGCGAAATGCGACATCACACGAAGCAAAAATTACGGCAACAGTCGAATCCACTGTAGTGAAGCGGTCTCCTCTATTGCAATGTGGTTTGGAAATTAAAATAAAAGTTTTCGTTGTTTGGAAAGACAATGTTAAAAAATTTAAAATTTTGGAAGAAGAAGTGCTTTTAGTTAATTCTCCACTTGGATCAGAGTATGAAGATGATACAAAAGCTTTTTAAAAAAGATCGCTGAAAAAAGAACACCGTTGAGCTATCGTCCAGTGAGGAGAAAATAGTAAAAAATATGTATTTTTATGTTTTTTAGGATTTTATATATTGTAAAAAAGTCACCAATTAACAGTTTTTTAATTAACGAGTCATAAAATTAACAGTCTTTAAATTACCACTGCATTTAATTAACGGTCATTAAATTAACACGAATTTTGAAAAACCGCGTTAATTTCATGACTCGGTAATTTCATGGAATAAGGTAGACCAAGTGAGTATATAATTACGCACATTATATGCAGAATCTTGGAACAAAAACTCAAGAAACAAAGATAGTTTATCTTTACAATACCAACGAAACCCTCTGTTCAATATTTTATTCGGTTAGCTAGCATATCTAGTTAATTAGCTAGGTACTAGAATGCGTGTACCCTTAGGGCCATTTGATTTTCAATTAAATTCAAAATCAAAAATCAATATTTGTGAATAATTTTGATTTTCAATTCGATTTGAAATTCAAAATTCAGTTTAAAATTTCAAAATTCAACATTTAAAATTCAAAAAACAAAAAACAAAAATCAGAAATCAAAATTTCAAAACTAAAAATGACAGGTGGTACAATTGACAGGTGGTTCAATTCTTGCATACCACTATTTCGTAACCATAGTTATGATGCAATAAGCTTTAGGTTTCCCGCATTTTTTAGCCGACCCCCCTGAACTTCGGCATATTTAGGGGGTCGTATAAACTGTTTTTCGTGTGCGTTCAAAAGGGCCTAGCCCTTGCATTAACCCCCTTTTTGGTGTGTCCTGGTACATGCCTATATAATCCCTCCAGTGAGAGGGGATGAGTCGGTTGCAGGATTAATTTGCACACGATAGAAAACGATTGAAAATATGGATTCATCATTTATTTTTTACAATGGCCGTGACGGGAATCGCACAGAAAGAACACTGCGGAGAAGCCAAGTATCTGTCCAAAGACTGGCTATGATTTACAAGGTATGCATTATTCACACCATTGTAGACTAGCAGAGTTTCAAAGAACTATGATAATTTCATTCTTGTCTATTATAGCTGGACGTTACATCGGTGTACATAACGGAGGAGTTCGGTTCCTCAGAATTTCCAAATCCGGATGGATCGCTGGTTTTCAGAAAATCAAAATTGCCCACATTGCAGGTCCAACGAACTCGACGCAATTTTTGAAACTAATAATTTTGATGGAGTGCTTGCAGAAATACGTTCTGTCTTTCCGAATTTATAAATTTTATAAAACACCACTGTTCTTTTGAAAAAAAGCTTTCTGAATACTTTTTCAAAACTAAAATTGATAGCGTTACTGACTTTGCGCATGAACACCCTTCTTCATAGAGCCTAAAAATATTACCTTTTTTCTACATTATTGATTTGACGATGATCGATCACTCAAACTATCTTTACATAGTTTTAAGGCCGTTCGATGCAAAAAAAACTTTATTTTTTAAGTTTATTTTAGCGTAGCTTTTTTAACTATTTAATATATACTTACAACGGAGAGAGGAAGGCAAAAATCTTCTTACCACACCACTGTGTTTTATGACCCGGTTTTTATCTGTCACAGTGTAAATATTTTTAATTTTGTAAAAACTTGTATTTTTTTATGTTTCAAAATATATTTTATTCTTCACAATATGTTTTATGTTTTAAAGTAGCGGCAATACTTTAGGTACATTACACATTCTCTGAAAAAAAAGATCCTTTTTTGAAGTCTTCGTAAATCACTTGTTGCGATTTCGCATGCAAGTCTGGCAGCGAATATATTTGCCATAAAAAAGATGCTTAACGCATGAGAACGAAATAAAAGGCCGAAGACGGTTTATATGCAATCGTTTTCATATTTGCGTCCAAAAACATCGTTGATTAAAGGAGCATTAAGATTTCAAGTTAATAGAAACTAATCCTCGCTGAAACACTTGCGAAAGATTCGCAAGTGTTTCAGCGAGGATTAAAAACACTCTTGACCTTTAGCGAAGATTAAAAACACTATTTATCTTGTGAGTTCGCGCCCAACCAACAACAGGGTAATAAACTTCAAAGGAAATAAAAATTAATTCAATTGTTTTTCACAATAAAAATTATTATGTTTCATTTGAATATTTTTTTCGGAAAGGTAATCCATAATAGGAAGACTAAAACTTTTTCTCCCACTAAAATTTTTTCCTGATAACAATACAAAAGTGAGCGCAAAAGCAACAAGACAATTTTACAAAAGAGCGTTGTATCTTTCAGTGATATCAATAAAACAATGTACAGCATGTCGAAACGATCCATCATTTTCGTTCACAACATCGTTGTAAATTTGTTCAATATTACAGATTTCATTGAACTCTCTGTTTCGAGTAGCTGAGAACTTTGGATGGTCTTTTAAAGGATCGTCACCGAATTGGTTAGGCTCAGAAATCCGTCCTTGATATGTTTGGTTGCATATTTGTATAGCTGTTGCAGTGTCTGGGACCATTACTTTGCTGCACTGGAGGATATCGAGTTGTCATTTCTTTAATATTCGATGACACTCCTCTACCTGAAACAAAATTTAAAGGTGCAAAGAAGCTAAATATTTATTGTTAACAAGATGCCAGAACTTGTATAATCTACCTACCAGGTATTGGGTGACAGTTCCAGGGTCTTACCAATGTTTGCAGCTCAAAGTTTGCAACTTTGCAGGTGACGAAAGAAACGCAGAACTTATGAATATTGTTATCCATGTCTATAATCGATGAATTGTCCATGTCGACTAGTATTGATTTGATTGGATAATTAACTCGACCATTAACTTCAACCCAAAATCTTTCAATCGGTAGATTCTAGAAAATATAATAGTCGTATTTTTCGTATTTTTTTGTGATGAAAGAACGAAATGTTTTTAAAATGTATTGGAAATAATAAAGTAATTTACCCTTTTCGATTCTGTTTGTTGATAAGGTAAACTTAATTGGTCACCACGAATGTTTGCCAGATACTCCTGCATCCCCAACATGAGAAAAAATTCTCTCCCGTGGTCCACCCTAACTTGGTCAAACATGCAATATGTGGTCAATACCTTTCTAAATAAAAACGAACAATTGGAATTTGCTGCGCATTTAGAATCAAGCGAAATTGATTGCGCATGTTCTAACCTGTATATATGCGAATATATCACGGGGTTCCTTTTGACTGGCATTGTAGCAGCAGCAACAACAAAGCGACTGTGACCGTCCAATGCTACGACATGCGTTGTACCGTACATTACTAATTTTTCGTTTTGGTATATGTGTAGTTTGTGACCAAAATAATCAGCCCTGTATGGGATAGGATTAACAGATCTTGCGGTATCTGTTTGACGTCTTGCGTGATATGCTGGCGAAACAGTTGACAGGGCCTTTCCAATTCTTTTTTTGACTGACATTGAAACCGTCATCATTTTGCGACCGTATGTAGGCCCAACCTAAATAAGCAATAACTTGTACAGTTTCACATCATGCACTCATACGCTAAGCACAGGTGAATTTTCTTACCTCTTTAACAGCTGAAGCCACGATGTTCTCTATTTTTTGTTGGTTTATGCGTAGACGGATGTCATGTTTCGAACAGTAACGTTTAACCGAACTTTCAGAGAATCCACGAACACCAGGATTTTTCGCTTTCAAAAACTCGCTAATTTCCTTGAAGGTTTTATGTTGTTTAGCCACATTTACAATGTAATTTCGGTCGATGCTATCCATTATTTTGGCGCGTTAAGACATCTGAGGGCTAAGCGCGCGTAAAAACCTTAAGTAAACGATTGCATCAATCAGAACACAAATCAATTGTTCGCCCTTAAGATTCAGTTTGATTGGCCAGCCGAGGAGAGATGTTGAAAGTCCGGGACAGTCTCAGGTCGGTTAAGGCGCGGCCCCGGAATTTTAGGGGGTCAAAATTGCATATGTTAGTTTCTTGGTAACGGGGTCCCTGACTTTGTTTTTTAACTTTAAATTGATTTTTGTGGTAAGAGTGACCACAGATCTTTTATTTTTCCGTAACTTCACCACATAAAACCCCATCTACACGGAGCATAAGCGCCAATGATAGAGGTTTCAAAAGTCAAACTTTTGCAATTTTGCACATTTTAAAGGGATCGAAAATTGCCGTTTTTGCATACATAAGGCAGGTGTTATAATGCTTAGATTGGAACAAACTGAGGAGAACTAAAAATTTAAGTCAATCTTGCGAAATTAGCATGAAAGCTCTATTTCCGTAAAAGTTGCTGTGTCATTTGGCTGATAAATTCTGGAAAATTGCACATAGGTGATGGCCTCAGTTAAAAAATACTCTTTCGGGTCTTCTTTGATTCAATTTTTAACTATTTCGGGTCCAGCAAGTGGTATCTAAGTGTGCAACATTGGAGGTTTGAAGCAAAAATATCCTCTAAACGTGCCTTCTTCGACGTCTCCCTAAGTCCTGGGATTTTGCTTGAATATTATTCCAAGCTAATATTTAATGCCATAAAACATTGTTAAATTTGTAGTTTGTTTCTAAAATGGCATGAAAAACTTTATTTTAATGTAAAATATAGTATTTTCAAAGGAGAAATATACCCTTACTCGCATCTGAAATATTATTGTACTTGCCGCAAGTGTTTGTTATACGGGAATATTTGTCACGTGACTTGATCTCCTTGGCCAGCGCATGAGATGTAAACAAACATTTCTAAGTTTCGCGCGAAAGCATTTAGGCGGGAGAGAACGAAAGCGCTTTATGAAGCTAAAACCTTTGTGCAAAACTTCGTGATGTCTCAATTTAATGCCTATACATTAGGTCATCCTCTTACGTGTGGATTTTTAGGACAGCATTTTATTTGGTCGCTACTGGGAAATCGCTTAATCCCCTTTGTGAAAACAGTACACCTAAACATGTTAACGACAGTGGCTATACCAGCCTTAATGAGACGATTATCATTGGAGAGCTCACACTTGACGCAAATGAAGAATTGAACATAAGTATAGAGAATAATGAATCTACTATTCACACAGTACTTCAATCAACACCAGTGAAGTACAGGCATGTGCCAAGAGATGAGTGATTCGAAGAACTGAAAATATTTTTTGGGACATATTTTGACACAAATGAGGTACAACTCGCTCCATTTAAAAAAATATAAATCGTATAAAATGTTCGTACAAGCCATGGAATAGAAAATATGCAAAAAATGTCAAAAAATACTTTGATCACTTTTCAACATCAAACTGGAACAAAAACAACATCAAACTGGAAAAAAAAAACATAAGAAAATTTGTGAGGAATGTATATCAAACTTTAATCATTCTGAAGTTCAATCTCTCTTTCCATCGCATTCAAACAGGTAATAATACACTTATTAAGTATATATTCATAATTTTGCAGGATACATTTTCGCATTTACACAAAAAATATATATAAAAAATTTTTAATTATTACAAAAATAATGTATATACCGTATATGTATGAAACACTAAAAATTTTACAACATCAAAAGTACAACATTTTTATAAGCATAAAGTTTATAAACACATCGAGGCTGAGATTCCTTAAAATTTTAGCACAGGATAAAGGATTTCTTTAAAAAAAATAAGAAATTAACTGGAATGTTATCACCCTTTCAGTTCAACAACTGAAGGAAGAGTTGTCTTCAAGAGGAATACATACTTCCGAAAACACAAAGTCCAAGTTAGAGCCACTTTTGAAGAAAGAATTGAAAGGGCAAGAGCGAGTTCCAATAATTTTGAAAAATGACGCAGTAAATGGCATATCAAATCTAAACCTTGAAAATTATGAGCTGACTATGGTCGAACCTATGCATGACATTGGTGGACATATTGCAAATATTTTTGAGGAGCTTCCCTATCATTTATCTGATGATGATAAAGCAAAGTTCCATGAAATATTGAAAGTTAGCTACAGCCAGAAAGAGGCAAAGCGAAATTTTGACAGACGAAAAAGTTTGCTTGAAGTAACAATCAAACTATGCGGAAATATAAACCATAAAGTCATTTGCTTACTCAAAACTCTGATTGAAATTCAACGCATTCTATACTTGAATGAGTTAGGAAGAACGCCAAAAGAGGTATTGAGACTGCATAATTCCTGTTTTCAGCATTTTGTGTGGCTTAAGATTGTCATTGGATTTAAGTTAAAAAAGCTCACTCACGAAAAGTTGTACGGCAAATATCTGCATAATCTCTTGGTTCATGCACCTATACAGTTTCGTACTATAAATGGTCAATCAATAAACTGCGAGGGAGAAGAACGCTTCTTCAATGCAATCAAAAAAATATCCAACAACACAAGTAACTTCTGACCAGGAGAAATCATTGGAAATTTAATCATGAGGCAACAAGTAGAAGGAAGAGTGAAAGACACATATTGCACACAACCTAACAAGAAGGCGATATGGAATGAAATAGAACAGTTAGATAAAGTTGTGTCAAAAACACAATATAACACACTTTACCAATATGACTTCATCAAAAAGATAATATTTAGTCCTTGGTGAAGGAGTGTGGTGGAACAAAACAGCTTTTGGTATTGAATTTTTCGATAAAAGTGAAACACCGCATAACATCGAAGAACCAGCTGTACTGCACTATCTACAAATATTTCTAAAGTCGAAAGCAAGCCTCAACAAAGTTGGCAAAGTATTGTGAACAATGGAATAGTAATACCAACACATGTGATTATAAAAGAAAGTGAAGATAACAATACTATTATCAAAAGTCCAACAAAGTTCCTAGAGCCATACATTATCAATGCAGAACAGTCAAATATATTTGAAGATGAGAAAGAAATAGATTCTATCAATCCAGTAATTGAAGATCATGAAGATGACATATGTTTTGATATTATCCAGCACCAGGATGAAACAGAAATGGAAATAAATGATGAAGTCTCGATTGATGCATTATTAAGTGATCAACATCGAAGAACATGTGGATGAGAAACAACAGGAAGATATTACTGAAATCAATAATGTCAAAAAAACATCTTTTACCAAGTTAAAAGAGGTCAAACCAGAAAACAAAGACAGATCTTTGAATACTACAGAAGCACAGATGATTTACAAGGCCCTTGGTGAGAAAAGCCAGGATCTGTATAAATATGACTCATTGAAACAGAAAATGAAAATTAATGGAAAAACAAAAGTATGCATGGATAATGCTTTGAATATTTTATCAAAGCTACAAACGAAGGTTGCCGCCTCTGTACGAGTGCATCAAACAAATGTGGATAAGTGGGAAAGAGAATTTTTAGCCAATAACAACATGTGTAATCCAACTGATACAGATTTTAAACATCACAAAATTTATGAAAATTTGAAAAGAATGAAATTTGTTAAAAAAACTCCTCAAAAATTACTGGAAAATTGACTTGTATAAAGATTTATAATTTTTGACAATCATTTTATAGTAGTCAGATAGATATTTTTAGACAATATTTAGGATATAGCTAGCCATGTATGTAAATAGCAATTCAGATTATAACATACAGCAGTGTAAGTTGGGAATTGAAACACCTCTTTTTCATTTTAACCTTAGAGGAAAAATCCATATTTTACACATTTGACTGTTGTCAAAACGGAAGCATCTTTTGATCACATTCTTTTTTTGCATTCACCAAATGACATGAGCTAAAATGAGGGCACTGTATGGTTGGGGGAGAGGTATAAAGCATCAACAATTCTGTAGGATTATAATCTGAAAGGCTAGTTTCACATAATATAATATGTAGTAGATATTATTTAAAGTGATTTGATCAATGTAGCTAGCTCTAGCTATATATTATAATGTGTTATAGCCCCACCAAGTTGAACATATATATAGGTCAGCAAAAACATTGTAAATAAGTTCATTACTGTAAACTGAACTAGCTACGTTGATCAAATATATCTGGTTGAGATCTTGGATATGCTTATGATTCAGAAAATATAGTTCATTTTCATGTTCACCAATCATTTCTAAGTGCCCCAATCATATGTTATCGTCGAATAAAAATATAGCTGAATATTCTATAAGAGAGACAATTAATTATAGAGCTCTATAAACTTCAAAGATTCTCTAGATAAAGTAGAAAAAAATTAAAATTCTTACCTTTTCTACCCAACTTGAGCTACGTGTCGCCTCAACCCAACGATCAAAATTTGTTTTGATTTAGAACTTAAATCACGCGCTCAACCCTAACTTACCTCAAGTCGTCATGCTTAGCGCCGTGGTTACGCGAAAGATGAAAAAGGAGACATGCCTTAACAGACCTGAGGTTGCGCAAACCTAACAGGGGGTCAAGTATAAATTTTTCTGTGACCTCTTTCCAAAGGTTCTGCATCATAGCCGGGTGTTTGTGTCCATGATATTTCACAATATGACAAAGGTTACAGGTGGCCAGCTTTTTTTTGTGAAGATGAAAAAAATTGTTTGACCCAGCAAAAATAGAAAATTGAAATTGCGAAATTATAATTGAATTCTGATTTTTTGATCTTTTGCACGTTCTTCGAATTTTAAATTTTGAACTTTGAATTTTGATTTTTGATTTTGAATTTTGATTTTTGATTTTTGATTTTGAATTTTGAATTTTTGATTTTGAATTTTTGATTTTGAATTTTAAAATTCAAAACTGAATTTTGAATTTTGATTTTCAAATCGAATTGAAAATCAAAATTATTCACACATTTTGATTTTTGATTTTGAATTTAATTGAAAATCAAATGGCCCTAAGGGTACACGCATTTACTAGCTATTAATGGGGTTTAATGACAAAATGCACCAGTCTAGGGTACACGCATTTACTAGCTATTAATGGGGTTTAATGACAAAATGCACCAGTCTACCAGAATTTTATGCTAGCTAAATAAATTGTTTTATAATAGCTTAGTTAAGAATTTTATAACCTAAAGTTAAACTTGCTAACTGACTATAAAACTATATACTGCGTTAAATATTAAAACCGCATGCTGTTGTGCAAAAGAAAAATTTTATAAGAAGAAAAGTCTGGTGATGGGTTGAGAGGAATGAATTAAGAACAGCAAGTTTTAGCATTTTTAGCATTATTTTTTTATTTTTTTTACCAGCGATACCCTCCTCCTCCTCTTCCTCTTCCACTGCTCCTCTTTAGCTTCATCCGCTCCCGCACATCGTTCTCCTCCGTGAAGGTGCGGGAGCCACCAGACGCCTTCCAGGACTTGTAATTTTGGGAGCTTATAAAAGCTCCCAAAGATTTATTTAGGGAACAAAAGTCCCGGAAGGCGTCCCAAGATAAATCCTTTTTCTCGGCTGATAATACCTAAAAACACGAGACAATTGTGCTACATTCTAAACTTCCAAAAACATGCAAAGTTGATCGACTTTTCTAATCATTGATTAAGTTATTGTTACTGTTTTACGACATTCTACACTTCAAAGCAATTATTTCTTGTATAGCTTACTTTAACCTTCTCTTCCAATTTTCCCACTGTCTCCTCAAGTCTTTCAACTCGCTGTTTTAACTCCTACATAAAGATTCCTCTCAAATTAATTTAATACTGTACTTTCATATGCTAATTTTCGTATGCTAATCTAACTAAGTATTATATTATCTCATTTGACCGCTAAAAGTAGTAGTGGTAGTATACATTTGCTGTTTCAACTAGAAACAGCTAGTCTATGTAACATCGCCGTTATGTGGCAAAAACGTTAGCAATTGCTGTAAAGATATAACACAGAAACATAGGACACAAATGTGTCTCAAACCTTCCTCAGTATTAAATTTGAATACAAAAAGCTTTATATGAATGCAAAATTTTGCATCAAAGAAATGCAATTTTAGTATTGAAAAGGTAAAAAGCAAACTATGAAATACTTACATCGACAATTTCATTTTCGATAATTATTATTATGTCACTAAATATAAATTTAAAACTAAACTATTAAGCGATTAGGTAAATTTCTAATACAACACCTTTTAATGGGAGTTAAAAGCACTGAAAGATAAAAGAATGTTTGCAAACATTTCATGCAAAGAGAGTTTTATTGCCCTGGCTGTTGGTTAAAGAGCGCGTGTAGACACAATTCTACTCTACTTCAAAACAACATGTATTTATTAAATTTTATTATCCCAAGTAAAAATTTCATATGTGTTCATATATATTCTTGACAACCTGCACCACGAGAAGGTAGCCAATGAGACTAAGCAGGTCATACCTAAAATAAAGGACAGATTTATGTTGCATTTTGTGTAAAAAAAAAGAGTTACCCATTTTGGTGATGCAATCGTTTACTTGATGTTGCGTAACTTACAGTAACTGAGGTGTGATGGCTGGTAGGTTGATTGTTGTAAGTCGTTATGGTAAGGTGATTGGGCTGTGATGATCGGTAGGGTACGGATGAGACTAAATATCGAATTTCTTTGCAATCGTAACAAACATAATGCTGTAATGTTAAAGCACCTTGTTTAGGTTGCATTTGGTCCGATAAAGTTAATAAGCAGCATAATGTTGTAATGCACCTTGTTCAGGTTTTGAATTTGGATCTGTATGTTAATACACAATTTTTTTCTATAAGCAACTCGTTTTTTAAGCAACTGAACTGGATTTGCAATTTTTTAAGCACAAGCAAGAATAACATTTTTGCACACTTTAGTTTATTTTTAAGAAATTTCTTTTTTACCAAAAATATGACTTCATTTCTTTTTCCCCTGTTTGTTATATATATATATATGTTTAACAAAAATTAGACGTAGATATTGGCTAAAAAATAACTTGAGATCTGACCAAAATCCAAGTTGCTTATAAAAAAAAATTGGCCTACAACGCCATTAATAATCAGCACAAAGCTGTAATGTTAATGCACCTTGTTTAGGTTGCAATTGGCCTACAACGCCATTAATAATCAGCACAAAGCTGTAATCTTAATGCACCTTGTTCAGGTTTCATTCGGTCAAGCGCCTCCTCCTTCGCACACTCCATATGTTGATTGCGATAAGTCAAAATGACATGGTAATTGTGGTGTGATGATCGGTAAGGTACAGACGATATGTTGATTGCAATAACTTGAAGCGATATGGTAATTGTGGTATGATGATCGGTGGGGTACAGAAGATATGTTGATTGCGTTAAGTCGAAACAGTATGGTAATTGTGGTATGATGATCAGTAAGGTACAGACGATATGTTAATTGCGATAAGTCGAAACAGTATGGTAATTGTGGTATGATGATCGGTAGGATACAGACGATTTGTTGATTGTGATAAGTCAGAACGGTATGGTAATTGTAGTATGATGATCGATGGGGTACGGACGAAATAGATATGCAAATGGATATCAAATGTATCTATGGTTAATGTAACTATTACAGACCTTTGTTAGGCTGTGTTATAACCCTCAACCTCCACCTACAACAACACCATTAATAATCAGCATATTGCTGTAATGTTAATGCACCTTGGTCAGGTTGCATTTGGCCCTGCACCTCCTCCTTCGCACACTCCATATGTTCATTGCGATAAGTCGAAACGGCATGTTAATTGTGGTATGATGATCGGTAAGGTACAGGCAATATGTTGATTCCGATAAGTCGAAACGGTATGGTAATTGTGGTATGATGATCGGTAGGGTACAGATGGTAATTTTGGTATGATGATCGGTAGGGTGCGGATAAAATAGATATGCGAATGGATATCAAATGCATGGTTAATGTAACAATCACCTGTGTGTTAATACACAATTTTTTTCTACAAGCAACTCATTTATAAGCAACCGAACTGAATTTGAATTTTTTTTAAGCAATTTTAGTTTTGTACAAATGTAAGCACAAGCAAGAATTATTTGTTTTGCACACTTCAGTTTATTTTTAAGAAATTTCTTTTTTACCAAAAATATGACTTCATTTCTTTATTATATATGTTTACCAAAAATTAGTTGAATAAAATTAAGAAACTTCAGACGTAGATATTGGCTAAAAAATAACTTGAGTTCTGATTGACTATAACGTTGTTCAACTCCATTTAAAGCTCGGCTTGAGTATGATATAACTTGATAATCTTCTTTATTATCGGTGTGTTGCAAGAGAATAGCACTGACACCTTTCGGGCCAGCATCAGTTACTAATGTCAGTTTTTTCTTTGAATCATAATACGTTATTATAGTATTATGGTAACGTCGTCAGGTAACATGCTTACCTGACGATGTAAGAGTGTTACTTACAAAAAGCTTCGTGTATTTTAATTGTACATTTTTGTATGTTCTTGTATATAATAAAAATAAACTAAGAAGTCACACATTTTTTTGTAGAAAAATTTTTTTTGCCGAATTTTACTTAACACAAAAAAGTGATTTGAAGGTGTAACTATAAACACATAAAAAGTAAGCAAAAAAGGTTTAAGGGGGGCTGACTCAGCCTCCCCCCAGCACGAATAGGGTTAAGGGTGTGATATTGACACTCATTAGGTTATCATTCTTACACGATAAGCGACATTTTGACTCCCCTACGCGTTTCATTTTTTTCTCCCTTTAGGTTATCAATCTTTTTCTTCGTATTCTCTCAATGGTGATATATTGACGTTAATTAGTTTCTTTCACATTCTCATATGATGGGGATATACAAGAAAGATATCAAATTTTTGGTAAAAATGGTAAAGGTTTTATTAGTTTGCAAATAGTGTATTAATTTAAATATACAATATTGATAAAAGTTACTGAAAAGTATTAGTGAAAATATAATATATTTATAACAATGTTAACTTTATGAAAAATAAATAACAATGAAAGGATAAATAATATTGTTAAGTAATAAAAAATAAATATACTACTAAGCGGATTGAAACATGGAGACGTGTTTAAAAGATTTTAAGCAGTTTTGTCAGTCACATTCTAATCAACCAACACACAAATTTCGAACCGCTCCGCATGAATGATCCGCTTAGTGAAAAACCGGTTCAAAAAGTACTCTAAGGGTAAAATATATACAAAAATCTTATAATTATTTTTATAACTGTATGAAACATTTCACTTTTTATACGTGCTCTAGGGTAAAATATATACAAAAATCTTTAGCTTTTACATTATGAACGAAACATTTCACTCTTATTCAACTTTTTTATTAGGTTAATAACTTTAAAAATAGGTGCAACTGTATCGTGTATCCCCACAACCTCTTTCCGCAAAAACATCATTGTGCTATTAAGTCCTTTCGGGTACCTTAGGTTGAATATATAAAACGTATTAAAGTACATGAGTACAGCAGTCGTTTAATCATTAGACTGACTGACTTTCAAACCATCGACGAATATTTTGAAATTTGACGCTTTTACAACATCAACTAATGTATTGACAGTCGCATTGCATTGAATTTGGGGATGGTTTGTTTCGCGCTTTGAAATTTTCGAATATTTTTGTAGCGTCTTCACACAGTAACGATGATGTGAAGTTCATGGCATAAAAGATGACGATACCTATAAATATGTAATAATGATTATTAAAGTTAGAATACTGAAATTTTCAAATTCGTGAATATTTCAAAATTATATAATACCTGCAAAATGTAATATTTTTTGACTCACAAAAATTAGGAACATATAAAAACAACTTATAATTATTTGTGCCATTTGCTGTTTTATTTCAGTCTCTAAAACTTCAACTTGTGATGATTTTGAAGCATTCATCTTCAATAACGCAAAAGAATATTTTCTAAAAAATTCGTTCCATTTTTTTTTATTACTATTTCAGTCGTTCTTTCCAAATTTAGAACCCATCTAAATTAAGTACATTAGTATAGAATTAAATATTGTGTTTGCTTTCAAACTTAAAATATAACACTCTCTTACCAAGGCTTAGCATCACATATTAAATTCATGAATATAATCTTACCTCCTTACTATCAGATAAAAAGGGAAACTCGTCAATGATATCTGCCACACTTTTTCCTGATAGAATCATTTCACGCCTTTTAGACAATGTCCGTGCCATACCAATTTCTACAACACTCATATTTCGTTTGTAGGGATGAAGGAGGAACTGTTCCTTCATTTTCTAAATATGTAAAAATATTGTCCTTTCATCTTCTCCTCCAACAGTGGGAAAAAAATTCTTAACTCCCCAAACATTTGGTGCGATAATTAGTGCTTTTTTGTTGCTATACTTTATCTTTAACTCTTCTATCTCAGCGATATTGACACACTTCCTTTTTCTAACGTTTTTAAAGAAGTTTCTCATTCTTTTCTTCACATCCCACTAAAAGTGAAAGTAAAAAAAGTAAATAATTTTGTCTGTAAAACTGTTGGAGTAAAATATTTGTTGGAGTGCTAACAATTGATCCAGTACTACTTCCAAAACTTCTATTGAATTTCATTATAAATCCTGGCTTTGACAGTTGTTGTAAGGGGTGTTCTAGTGATTTTTCTAGCTCTTGATTATTCAGTTGGAGCGCTAACAGGGATAGTGTATGGCTTGGTGTTTCGACAGACGCTGGATTTGTGGAAAAATCTAACTGCCGATTGGATATTTGAATTTGTAATTCGTGTGAAAGCTGGCTGGGGGACTGCTCAGGTGGCTTCTTCAGTTTCTTAGGTGTTTCGACTTCCAAGGATAAAGTCTCCATCATATCCTCTGGTCTTTCCATTTCAATCCATTGATCGTATCTTTTTACCAAACTACGATCAAATCTGGTGACATCGTATTTTGTTTTGTCCACTGGATATATTCCTGTCTTTCTAAACCTGGATATGGCATTTTCCATGAACAAGCCAGTATGCCAACTGGAACACAGAGGATCATCAAAGACAGTTTTCGACATTGTCTCTTTTGGTCCAAGAACATGCATTCTGGAATTAAGCAATTTATTCCATGCTTTCTTGAGGGGACCAAAACAGCACACGTTAAGTGGGTGTAGGGTATCCGTTACACGAGGAGGAAATTTTAGAATGGTTATATTTTCTCGCATGTCTAGTTCTATTAATTCAACAGAAACGTGTGACAAATGACCATCGTAAATTTACAACAATGGCTGTTCGGTTACTTGGTTGCAAAACATGCAGAACCACGCAAAAAAAACATCTGTGATCATCCATCCATTGTTCGATATATCATACATTGTGTTTGGTAATGCGTTCGTTCCTTTTCAGGTGCTTTGAAAGTTCTTACCACTAAATATAATTAATGGGTCAAGAACCCGTCCGAGCAGCTAGCGTTGAGATGTTTTCCCTCCCAGCACCCCAACTTGTTTTGTAACCCACTCCTCCTTTCGGCGCAGTAACTCTGGATTTTGTTGGGTCTGTAGAGAAACTGGATTCATCAGCATTCCAAACTTGCTCTGGTTTTTTGTCGACCTTGTTTAGTCTAAACTGTTGACTGGTAGAGGTTTATTATATTGACTCTTTTTTATTCTTAGCTAGTGGTTCAATTATCCATTCTCTTACAGTTTTTATAGTTAAGATTTCAGAAATATTTTTACCAGTTCTAGCTACTGATATTTAATAAGCAACGTATATATATATCTATGTTAAATATGAGAAATTACATTGCCACAAGTACTTGATTAGGCTCCCTCCTTCCAATAAGCCCTCCATTTCAATCCTAAAAGAAACAGGGGGTTTATTCAAGTATTTATTTTTAGTATGCCAAAAATTTGTGTCCTCATCAGCAAATAAACATTCACCAAAAGTGAATTAAAGAATTTTGTTAACACGTTGGCGTTTCCTCAGCCATTGCCGAGTACCAACGTGGATAAAAAATGGTGGTCGTTTTATTTTTTGTGATTCTTATCGAAAGAGTTTTAAACTTCAAATGCATCTGCATAAAAACAATTATGCCACCGTAGATAAATTTTCTTGAGTATAAATTTTTTGTTTCATATTTTGAGCAGTATAGCTATATTATCAGTGTTGCGAAGTATATAAAGCAGATTGCAGACACCCCAGCCGGCACAAAGAGCTCTAAAAGACGTCTTTTAGACATCTTTCGCAATTCTAAAAGACGTCTGTTTTAGCGCTGATTTGTCCGTCTATAAAGCATCTTTTTAAGCGCTAAAAGAGGTCTTTTTAAAGATGCATTTCAAAAGATTTCTTTTAGAAATCTTTTAAAAAACGTCTTTCCAAAGACGTCTTCTACACGTTTTTAAGAAATTGTTTTTTCGACGCGTCTTTTTAAAGACGTCTTTAAAAAAGCAGCGACTAAAATGCATCTTTAATGCAACTTTTTAAATGCATCTTTAGAAAGACATCTTTTATCTATCTATAAGACGTCTTCCTTGGTTTTTATTGTTTTTTTATTTAACTTTTTAGAAAAAATAGGCATTTTATAAAATAAATTTAAGACGTTTTTGTACGTTAACGTTGAAACGTACATTTTTAATAAATTGCAGAAATAACGATACCAAAGACGACAAGTATTTTGCGATTAAAATATTTTGAACTTTTTATATCAAATTCGTATTGACACTTTAAAAAATAAATATATTTTACAGTTACAGTAAGCAAATATAACCGGAGATAAATAAATAAAATATTATTTATAATAAACACTATACAATTAAATCATTCATACTCATATTTACAAATTCTTATTATTAAAATATTCTGTATTACGAATTCTACCTATGAACTTATCCATGCGTAGAGATGTACACTAATTTCTACGTCAGTTTTTAAATGAAGCATGCTATGTAAAGCATAAATTGGAACTCTAATCGAAAAAATCTTAAGCATATTAAGCTTAGGCCATAGGAAAGAATCACCTTAAAAATTCTGTGAAAATTGCTAGTAGTTGAAATTCGTCGTAACGCTTCCAAGGCCAAAATAAACAAGAAACCTTGACGGTTTGAAACACTCGTCGTTTCTGTATATGTGCATGTTCATGAGTATTCTATTACTTATATTTTGATAGATGGGATTGCTTAAGCCATAACCGCTTCCATCGATACCGGTTACCGTCTGTGTTGCTTCTACTGTTCTAGCCAGTCGCGAAGTTCCAGAAGGGAAGTACGAAAGTTGCTTCAACAAACAACATGACAATGCCTGTTGCATGACGAACCAATTAGATTACTGATTTTTTCGCGGTGAGCGAATTGCATTTATTTCTTCATTTAAAACTCTGGATAAAATGGCAGCATGGCGTATGAATGTTCTCTTTGGTGAAAGTGTGGTGGTGATTAAGCAACGTAGAATGGCGCAATCCAGAAAGCAACCTAGAACCCCTAGAACAACCTTGGTGTTGTTGGTGCTGGTTTGTTGGTTGTTGATACACGTTTCTTTTTAATTCCAAGTAACGATAACCTTCTTTCGCAAGTTGATCGCCTTCTCAAATTTATTATCAACGAAACCTTGACTCACATCCTCATTTTGAACTTCTAGTTCTACTTGCTGGTTTATTTGCTCTTGGCGGTTATAAAAGCTAAAAAATGAGGTCGGTTGGTTTTGCCTATTATTATTCTGAAAATGGAATAAACATAAACATCAAGAAAAATGAAGAATGGAGAATATATATTTGAAAGTGGGGACATTTCTATACAGGACAACAAGTGCTGTATTATTATCATTCAATGGACAATTTTTGTATTTTGTTCAGTAAACTGTAAAAAAGTTTGTTTATGTGCGAATACCATCCACGAAGAAGTGCTCTGTTCAGCGGTACCGTGAGGGAGTTTCATTTTTAATTGATTCTGATTGGTTGAGAAAAGTAGAGTGCGAAGATCTCGGCGATAAAGTAGGATGAATTCAACTTTTTCTCTTCAGCACTTTTGTCGCTCTTTCGCATGACACGTCGGTGCCCCAGCGGTAATTCGTCATCATTGCGCATGCTCCGATCAGAAGTCACGGCGCTTTTTGCGAAATAGCGACAAAATCGCTGAATGGACATATACCTTTACGGCCGTAGTTGAGCGGGCGCGGGTTCAACTACCAAGTGAAAAGTTTTGTTCATCGGACGGACGATCATATATATTGCGCAATATCCTCAGATTGCTCAGAGCGCGCGTTCAACTGGAAACGGGTCTTAAAATACCCATGAACCGGCTTCGCAGCTGTGCGGTTCGTTAAGCACGGTCTCACCTCCGTAACACGTGACTATCCATACATAACTGTCTCACACTACGTTTCCCCGAGGCGACTATCCATACATCACCGCTGTCTTCGCGCTACACTTTCCTAAGGCTGAGAACGTTTCAATGCGTTGTTTTCACGACACATCGTGATCGAGATTTTCGAAAGAAAAATGATTTGAGAAATTTCAAAACAAAATGCGCATGCCCGAAACTTTCTCACACCAATGTGTCATGGATTAGGCAATAGAAATAATTAAGCGAGTAACTTATTGCATCAACCAATCACAAGACTTGAAAACTTATCCGCGTAGAGAGATTTACCCGTGGTTTCACAAATCGATTATAAATTTCATGATTAGTACGCAAATAATTTTGAGTCATAAATATTGTTTCGAATAATGCATTAATACATAAAAAATTAATACAAACATTGTTCCGCTGACGTTTTCACGAAGTAGCAACCTGCTGCTCCACAAGATTGTTCTATAATTCTGTTCTCGTTCTGGAACTTTTGCCTTGATAATTGCATCAACAAATCTAATATATTCATCAACGTTCTGCCTGGTCAAGGTTGGTGCATTCAGAACCCACAAAAAAGAATGGATGTGTGGACTACCACGAATCTGGAATTCAACACGAATAGCATGATAGGTAACTTTGCCAAGAGGTCCATCTACAATGATTTCTTTGAAAAAATATTCAACACGGTATTGGAAATGGCGAGCTAGTAGAACAGGGTTTAAGTTTAAAAACCGGCATCGTTCAAAGTAGGTCATATTGATGATTTCCTCATCAGACAGATTTTCACCATTCAGTTTGGCAATTATTGATATTAGTTCATTCCACCTCAAATCAGCACAACTTAAAGTCATAAAGAAAGTTGGGAGACCAAGCTGTTTTACCATAGATAGAACCTCTGAAAGAAATCGCTTCCAATAGGCTGGTGTTCCCTTCACAGGACTCATGAATTGAAAGCCTTTATCTTCCGCAATAAAAGACTTCACAGCCTCTGGAAAATTTCTTGACAACATTCCTGCTGTAAGAGAATCAGTTGAAACTTTTTTCATGGCAATATTAATTTGGCTGTTCAGATTGAGTTGTTGGATGGTAGATAATGCATAAAATA
This sequence comes from Hydractinia echinata, assembly GCA_030067915.1. Taxonomy (NCBI): domain Eukaryota; kingdom Metazoa; phylum Cnidaria; class Hydrozoa; order Anthoathecata; family Hydractiniidae; genus Hydractinia; species Hydractinia echinata. The sequence goes on from JASGCC010000020.1 coordinate 2,363,704, forward strand.
TATAATCAGAGTCCTCCGCAAACTTTTGTGTATAATTCAAGAGACGTTGGTTAAAATACTTTACTGGACTCAGTTTAATATCACGTTCAGCTTTGTAACCAAATTTCCCTGTTGGGAATAGATGAGTGTGTGCTAATTCTTCACAGTATAGATCCTGTAACATTGAAAGTGGTATCTCACATTCGCCTGGTGCTATGCTAAAATCCTCTGCTTGAGGTACATTAGATAACATCATAGTTTCATTGGAGACAAGCCTATGCAAGTCTAAAGGGTTTTCAATGTCTTCAAGGTCAATGCTGGTTCTATGCGAGTCACTTGATAAATGTTCTGTTTCTTCAGGTTCATTCAGGCTTGTAAGAGATACAGGAATTTGACTTTCATCAATCACTATATCTGCATACAGGGGATTGTGCTGTTTCAAATAAAGCAGAGCTGCTTTCACACGCTGTGGATTAACAGGTTCAAAATATACATGCCCACGAAAAGATAATTTCCGTTTCAATTTTATCATTAATATGCCATTGCTATCTGCACCGTGTGGCAATGTAGTAGTAACATTTTGGCAATCAATGGGAACATTACAAATGCTACCTTTCAGTTTAGGAGATTGACCTTTAGGCATAATTGCTATTTTTTTAAATAATATTCTTCTCGCAACAATAGTTCTTTCTAGCCTATTTAAATTTTTTAAATCATCTGGTAAATCATATAGTTCTAATTTGTTCCAGACAGCTTGTGAAGGGGTTTGAGATTTCACTAACTTTTTATGACATGATTTACAAATATAGGACATTCCATCATTACTTAAGACAGTGTGGAGTTGCAGATCAATAGGATACTTTTCGGAAGAGAAAAAAACAACAGATCTTCTGTAATGGCAACGATGACATACAACACAAATAAATACTGGTCCCTCTTTGACAGCACTTTTAAACCTTTCTATTTTCTCAGCCATTGCTTCGTCCTTGTACCAGCCACATTTCTTTTTTGATTGAGGTTCATGTGAGTCTTTGACAAATAACCTTGTTTTCCTGACATATTTTCGTTTTTGAGCAGTTTTACGGGATTTGGCTATACTAACATTAATTGATTGTGCTACAGTCTCACTCACTACAACTTGTACATACTGCATTTCAAACTGCGTTTCAACAGAATTTTCCATTTTATTCAGATACAAATCCTTAATGTACTTTTGTACGTTTGTAAAATTCCTAAACTTCAAAAGAACAGAAAAGCCATTCTGACAAATCTGACCACTTTCATCCCTGCTATGAGAGAGATAAATGTAATTTTTATCCCATATGATAGCAACACTGTAACCACTTGTGGTAAATATTAAACCAGTACCAACTGTTTCTGAATTCATTTGTCCATGAGCTAAGAAGTAATGTTCATCACCCAAAAGAGCTGACGTACTACTCAGGAGACTTATAGCAATTTGAAAACGATCAATATTGATAGATGTTGGTAACTCATAACATGCCATGGGTCTGTTGAAATTTGACTGCTTAAAATTAGCATCGCCATGTTCTAAGATGTTATCTAAATCAAATGATTTCCAAACAGAAATTCTTTTGAGTTGGGACCAACATATAGCTAGAAGAGCATTGCACATACACTGAATACCAGCAGTTTCACCAAACTTTTTGTCGCCTTGATTAAATGACCCATTAACTGATTTAATATGGTAAGCCGGACCTGGATTAGATTCAATATCCCCGCACAATAATAATAGAAGTTTGTGCAAGAAAGAAGATATCGTAAAAACATGGCAGAAAAACATAATTAGCTAGTTACATGAAATAAAATAATACACTAAGTCAATGGAATGATGAATAATATTCAGCACGACGTACCTTGGTACCTAAAGCAGCTTCCCCAGGTATTGAAAGTCTTCTCGATCTAGCAGTTTTAAATTTCAGTGAGTGAAGGCAGACTTTGCAGAACAACAACACACTAGGCACACTTTGTACAACAACAGTAGGTCAGTAAGTCTAGCAAGATAGCAGATTGCATGAAAGCAAGATAAATATTCCAGCGATACTTCATTTATATTCCGCTACTATTTTTTAAAAGAATTTCGTAGAAATGTGAAAACACAGCTAAGAGTGCTTCGATTCTCAGCGGGCAGAGCGCATGCTTCGACTTCAGCGGTAGCGATGCATAAACGACTGGTCTGTGGTCTGCCAAATACGGGTTAAGACACGCACAACATGATAAGAAGCGGGAAATAGGGTCGCGGAAAAAAAGAAGAATTATGGCGCGGGGGAGCGGGTAAGTTACGATATTCGGTCAGATCGCATGTCACTTTTGGTCGCACAAGCCGAAACCAATACACTCCTCTCCTCCGGGACGAGTGTAACAAAATAAATATTTGAAATAATAAAGAAGTCAGTTCAGAAGAAACAAAAAGAAAAATGTTAAATGTATAAATGCCATTCATAAATGAGTAAAGTTGAAAGGGCTTTTCCTTTGTTTATACATTTAATGTACCCCTTATGTCTCTGATCCTCTAACTGTGAGCGTTTGGCAGCTTGGTCCCAATTATGTGTCGCATTTCTTGCTCATTCGCATCTTTGAAGCGCTCGTTGACAGATTCTAGAGAGAAAATAATAGCTTATTTCCAGATAAATTTTCATAGAAACGTAGTCAGAAAACACATCATACATAGAAGGGTAACAACGTAATACATCAGCTAATACACTTACCTACTATAATTTTATAAATTAATTTGCCGAGAATCACAAACAAAAGTACTTACTTTTTAAACAACCAGTATACCGCAGATGCTTTCATTAAAATGCCGCCAATTTTTATTGAATGTTCCGATGATCAATTGTCAAAGAATATCCGCCAGGGGGTGCAGGAAAACAAAATTACGACGTATTAAAATGAAAACGTATTATGAAGGCTCGCCAAAATACATTAGTATTTAAAAATAATTAAAAGTGACGGTTACCACTTTCAATTTCGTGAAAAATTGATTTCCGAAAAAAATAAACATGCTAACTAAGTTTGCGAACACCCCCGTCTTTTTAAATCGAATTTATAAAAAACGAACGTCTTTTGAAAGAAGCATTTTAGACCACTTTTAGAAATAGGAGAAGACGTCTTTTAAAAGACGCGTTTTAGATGCATTATAGCAAGATGAGAAAGACGTCTTTTAAAAGATATATTTTAGATAACTTTTAGATGTCTTTTTAAAGACCTTTTTTAAAGATCTTCTAAAAGACATCTAAAATGCGTATACTACAAGATTCGAATTTATTTACTTTCAAAAGACGTTTAAAAGATGTCTTTTGAAAGACGTTCTTAAGAAGATGCATTAAAGACATCTTAATAGCGTTTTCTAACAGAAGATTTAAAAAAGACATCTTAAGACGTCTTGTGCCGGCTGGGACGTATATGCAAGCAAGATTGAGGAATAAAATACATTTGTAAAAATATTATTCGCTTATAAATTTATAAACATACAACTCTAAAAATAACCATTTCAGTGTAAAGTAGCAGTGATATATATTTGCACCAGTTTTAAATGACACAGAATTTAGGTTCAAGTACGTAACTAAAGCAAATATTTTCTTTTTCCAACAAAATTACAAAATCAAAAATGCCAATGGTATAAAAAGTGATGTTGGATTTTCTGCATATTTGTGAAAATAAAATGAAGTGTTCTGCCTTAAAAACATTGCATAAATAACTAGCTACCTAGCAATGGTATCATGCATAGCTAGATAGCTATAGCTATGCATAACTCTAAAGAATAATGACATTACTCAGCGTTTGTGTGGTTAGCTACTAAAAATGTTTAGGGGATGTTTACCAATATTCAGCTCCCTAAAACTTTATTTGATTAAGGTAATATTTTCTAGTCTCTCTTTATATGCTTAAAAATAAAGAATATTATTGCCAACATCAGTAACGGTGCCTTTTTGTAACTGGTTAGCTAGCTAGCTATGTATAATTTCTTTTGAAATAAACATTTCCGTTTTCTGTCACTGTACCTTCTTTAATATCACTACTACAATGATCAACAATACCTGTACTATACTTTTTTAAATTTATTTTATTGAAAAGGAAGTTAAACCAAAATAAACCTCTATGAAATGAAATAACCTATGTTCCCTGTGCATCCCAAATTAAATACTCAACATTTGCCGTGTTTTAAAAAACTACGACTTCGTTTTGATTCACGGCAAAATGGATATCGGTAATGGGATATTGTTTTCATTGGTATCTATGATTGGCATACATATGATGTTAAATTTTTGTAACATTTATCTGAAAATTTGTGTTGAATGTGATCTGGCAAGCACTTTTTTTAAAAAGAAGATTTTGAAAAATACTCTGTTACTATTCTGCCAACCAATATCTTTGTTGTGGTGATGTATCGTTGCCATTCCTGAAAGTTAATGAGAAGGCAGTATTTAAAAGCAGGTTGATGTCGCATTTAGGATTCTCCTTTGTTACGTGGTTAAAACATAACCGGTTTTCTATTAAATTCGATGCGAAAAGGTGAATGTCTTCATTTTAGTTATTGGTACGCATGTGACTTTTCAAAGTTCGCATGTTCCAATTGTCACCAGTACCTCGAAATGTTTCTCAATCCTTAATCCATGATACAGGTGTGTGAAGAAAGTGACCTGTCATTGGCGTCAAAATCATTATCAGGATGAAGACATATGCCCAACTTGTTGAAACGTACTTACAGCTACATGAGAAAATTCATTAAAATTAGAATTTTTTACTACAGTGTCTTTTTCATAAAGTTTGCAAACATAAACCAACATTTATCATCAAATGTTTTCAAGTAAAAACTTTCTACAGCAAAACAGGAAATAACTGCATGCATTCGCATATTCACTATAAATTTTTATAAATATATACACTAGTCGATAATAGTCAAATCGCATTAAATGCCCCACACAAAACTTACACGAAATATAAAAAAAACAGCTTGCAAGGTGTAAAATCTAGTTGATAGAAATTTACTACAATGAAAGTCACAACACCGACAGTAACAACACCGCACAAACCAACAAAAATAAGTTCTTTACGCATTTTAAATATTGTCTTTTCCCCAAAAGCTTATACAAAAATATCAAAAAGCCACAGTTTGGAAAACATTAAATTTAAATCTAGAAAAATCAGTCAATTTCGGTTGCAAACCATCCTTTGCCACAAAAAATTTACCCAAAATGAAAAATCAACAAGTTAATAACAACAAAAAATTAATTTTTTTTAGTATGATGATTCATACTGACCTTTACTTAACATTTTAAAGCGAAATGTCCAAAAAGCGGTGAACAAGGAGTAAATTTCAAATCAACAAAGATCTTTATTTTACAGTCCTTCCTCATAAAAGTTTACACAAAATGTAAAACAGAACGGTTCCTGAGGAGCAAATTCAAATCAACAAAAAACAGTTCATTCGGCATGTTGTGTAATGTATTTGCCCTTAAAATCCTCCACAAACGTCAGTCATTTCAGTATATTGCATACAGTCCTCAGCCATTAGATTTTATGCAAATATAAAAAATTTAACTTAAAAGGTGTAGTTTATGTTTTAGTATATATATAAACATATATTTGCATATGGTCCTCCCTTACAAAAGTCGAACATAAAATGTACAAAAAACAAAATCAGTTTCATTCATAACATTCAGTAATTTTTTATCATCATCAAATATTAATTCCTGCAAAACTTTGTCAAACAGTATTATTTTTTCTCATAAAAAATTGTGAAAATAAATTACAAAAGTGACTTAGTTTACACAAAATTTAAAAAAACAGCAGTTTGCAGCACGAACAATATTAATGGACAACCATACCACCCTCTCCTGCAAAACTTTAACCCAAAAGGTTGAAAACTTAATTTCCTCTCAAAATGTCAACCCTTGTATATAAAATAAAAATGTACAAAAAAACAATCATATTGGTATTTTACATGATCACGTTTAACAGGAAATGTCAAAAACAAAACAATAAAAATAAGCGCACTTTAAACTCCTGTCTTTAACTTCTACTTCCAAAAGCTTCTAACTTTACTTTTTTACTTCTACTTTTAACCTTTTTAATTAACTCTACGTCCCTGCTTTGACTCTCCTCACTTTTACTATCTGCACTTTTTCATGAACAAGGGATCGGTACATTTGTTTAACTTTCGAAAATAAGACATTTTCTACCCGCTTCTTTAGTCCGTCTTTTGTCGAGAAAAACTCGAACAACTTATGCATTTGGGTGGTAAAAAACATTGTCTTTGCAAAACTCACAGAGAGACAGCTTCGTATTATTATCAACCAGAAATCAACTAATTCAAACCAGAGTTTTTTATGAGAAAATTCAGCCAGTCATTGATATGTGTTGTCTAATAATACTGATTGATTTGTTTTTCTTTTACGGATGTTTTGAAATAAATTGTTTTTGTTTTTTTACCAATTTTCTTGAAATCACTGTTAACTAGAGTTTTTGAAGCCACTTTTGAAATTATTTTAGAATGCTCTTCTTTAGACAGAACACTGTGTGTAACATTTTCCTTTTCATTATTTCATTGAATGTGAATTATAAGTTTACGCATTTGGTCCTTAGACTGATTGCAGCATGAACTATCAAAGGTTAATTATCTAGCTCGTAGAGACTAGATATAGAGCTAGATAATTATAAATAATTATAGATAAGGAGTTAAGGTACCTGTCCCACAATGGGATCTTTCGCTGATTTTAAGTGCCCCCGTGTTTGCTGTAGGTTTGAACCCCACCTGAATTTTTTTTTTTTTTTGTTAGGATTTTATCAGTCAATCGCGAATATTTTTTTATTCCGAGACTTAACAATGTGTTTCCTGACACATACTTATTGTTACTTCCAACAATGCGACCGCTGCGGCAGTAATTATAAATGTTTACAACGTTTTATTACTAAAAGTCGTGTGTGTATTGGTTGCTTGTTGCTCTTTTTATAGCTTGGGCTGTTAAAGGGAACAAAGTTGGGTTAAATAGTAGCACGCGCTAGTCAAAGGAATTTCGTAGCCTAGCCCTGTGATCAAACACAACTGAACTACACTTGACTTTTTTCGATACGCAAAGATTGGTTCGTATTATTGTGAAGAGTGAAGAGTAAAAAGAGTCTGGTCAGATGCGTGTATAAAAAGGTCCGTATAAAAAATATGGGAAAAAAGGTCGGTCGGTTTCGATTTTGGGACCATCAACCTCCCAAGCGGGAACGTTACCACTTAGCTAATTATACACATGGTGATGAAACTATTATGTCAGATTGCATACCTGCGGGACTTGGAGTCCTAAAGTATCAGAGTGACATTTATGAGCATTTCAAAAATGCAGAAGCGCAGTAGCACGAATTGTAGACATTGAACGCCATCTTTGCTTGCTCAAAATTGATTGTGACTGTCACTGTCTGTGTACATCTATAAAGGACACGTATTTTATTTATTATTTCTTAAAAAAAAAACGCGTTTGTTTTTTATATACTTACGACAACAACAATTACGGCTGCTTGATTTTCTTCTCCAACTGATTTTGTGGAAAATTTTGCAGGTAAAATATTTCGAGGGCGACGGTAAACCCTGAGAGCCCATCACCCTTTAATTCATGGCAGAATTCAGTAACAAACTTAATTCCTTTGTTACACTTTTACAACTAAAATTGTCGAAATTCTTTGCTAAAAGAATTGGAACCCTATCCTCCCCCCCTGACGGTTTTCTTTAAATAACTCCTTATTGCTATGTTATATGGCTATGAAACATATTGAGTTTCAATATTTATCTATTAGACACCTGCATGCCAAATGTTTAGGTCCCATACCTTTCAGAGGCTTTGATATTGGCCATTACTCGAAACTACTCCTAAAAACCTCTATGAAATCCTTATAATGGGTGAAATTTAATAACTCCTGTTAGGATTATCCTTAGAACTTGAAACTTGCAACACAACTTTGTTTTATTAAGAAGAATCATTTTCCATAATTTGGACACGTGATTAATCCGATTTCCCGATTTTGTCGGATTTTACCCGAAAATCGGAAAAAACCGGATTTTCGGACAATTTTTGGCAATTTTTTATGCGATCCACGTAAAAACCAGAAAATATGTTAAATAACTTTTATTTAGCTTTCAAAAACTTCAAACAGAATGCAAAAATTCGATCTGGAACAAAAGTAATTAATTATTTTAAGCAGATAGTGTCATTTTTAACAAATTTCAAGCTTGACATCACAGAAAATGTGCTGACGCAAGCAAAAATTTATTGCTGCCATTTTGTTTCTTTTATGACGTACTACAAGTGTGCCAAGTTTGATTCAATTCGAACAACCCTATGAAAAGTTATTGAGGGGGGGCGGATTCCGCCCCCCCCCCCCCCCTCCGATCATAGTATGTTCGAAAAACCCCGGACCGAATAGGGTTAAGGCGTGCGTTAAAAAGACCGATTTGTTCCCAAAAATGTACGGGCAAAGAGGCATAGTTCAATATTTCACTTTTCTAGTGGCCAATTCGATAATAGCGTCATAGCAAAAACAATCGGTCAATTTTATTTTATTTTGCGGAATAAGTTTCTGTGAAAGTTAAAAAATTAATCGTGACACCAGGCTGAGCGCTTAGTACAGTTAAGCGGTATTGCACAGGCGTATAGGAATAATACCCTTCTGAAAAAAAATTTTTCGCTCACTCTGTTTAAATAAAAACACAAGAAACAGTCCATTGCTAACACAGGGCTGAGCGGTTAGTCCAGGTAAACAGTGTTGCACATCCATATAGGCGTCATTCCCGAGAAAGTTTAAAAATTAATTGTCACAGTGGGCTGACCCCTTAGTACAGGTAAACCACGTCGCACATGCGCATAGGCGTAACAGCCTTTTCCACAAAAACAGTTTGTTGTTAACACTGGGCTGAGTGCTTTGTACAGTTAAACACAGTTGAACAGGCGTATAGGCGTAATACCCTTTTCTAAAAAAACTTCATTGCAACTTCCGCCTGTCGTTACCCGTCCAGCTAAAACTATCGCTCAGCCTATTTATTTGCAGGAAAAGTTTTCCGGAAAATAATAAAAGATGTGGCTACCTAACTGCATTTAACATAAGAAAATTGCTTAAGAATATTTTTGTAGCCAAACTGCATTTTTATCCTTTCACTTTTTAGCCAAAGATATAGCTAAGGAGCTAGCTAAATAGCCAAAGCCTCAAGATAAAAATAAACGTTGGCTAGGATAAAAAGCTCTAATTAAGGCTCTAGCTAGCTAGCCTTCAAAATCTTCGTTCCTAGTGAAAAATCCTAACACTGGTGCGTTTAAGATCTGTACGTGGCTAAAAAACGTGTCAATATATTTATCTTAACATTAAAAACAAACAGAAAACAAATATTAAAAAAATAAAGCTTTCAGAAGATAAAAAAAGTCAAACAGGCCTACAAACCACTACAAACCTCACACATTGCACACACGACCACTTTCAAAATCAAAATGGCCTTCGTCCAGCCGCGAAAATCTTGGATTGTTTTTTAAAGAATCAGGCGTCGTGATTGGTATACTACGTGCGAGCGGTCAAAACAAAGTCGGTAAAAATATATCGCATTTGGTGTTCGTGCATATTTTAAAAATTTCGTGTTTACTAGCCGGGAGACCCGGCGTCGAAACGCCGGGCTGAGCCACAAGTAAAGGTGTGACCCAGCGTTGAACATTCTGTGAAGCGCTTAATAAAAGCCGTAAACTGTGCCACATAATCGGGTGGAGCGCTTTAGTACAGGTATACTGTATGTCGTAAATTAAGTAAAGCGCATACACCATTATAGTGTTGCGACTGTAACATATTTTTCAAAAAATAACTTTCCCGCAACGATAGCTGAAATGAAAACAGAGCTTACAAACTGTTGTTATTCCATTTTAGCAAAAACAATCGGTCAATATTATATTATTTTGCGGAATAAGTTTTTGTTAAAGTTAAAAAATTAATCATGACACCGGGCTGAGCGCTTAGTACAGTTAAACAGTGTTGCACAGGTGTATAGGGATAATACCCTTTTGAAAAAAACTTTCTCGCAGACTCTGTTTAAATAAATACACAAGAAACAGTCTATTGCTAACACAGGGCTGAGAGGTTAGTCCAGTTAAACAGTGTTGCAAAATCGTACAGGTGTGATTACCGAGAAAGTTTAAAAATTAATTGTCACAGTGGGCTGACCCCTTTAGTACAGGTAAACCACGTTGCACATGCGCATAGGCGTAACAGGTTTTTCCACAAAAACTGTCTGTTGTTAACACTGGGCTAAGCGCTTAGTACAGTTAAACAGAGTTGAACAGGCGTATAGGCGTAATACCCTTTTCCAAAAAAACTTCATTGCAACTTCGGTTTAAACAAAATCCCAGGAAACAGCCTGTCGTTACCCGTCCAGCTAAAACAATCGCTTTGCCATTTTATTTGCAGAAGTTTTCAGGAAAATAATAAAAGATGTAGATACCTAGCTATAATTGCATTTAGCATAAGAATTATTGCTTAAGAATATTGTTGTGTAGCCAAACTGCATTTTTATACTCTCACTTTTTAGCTAAACATAGGAGCTAGCTAAGTGGCTACAGCCTCAACATAAAATCAAATGTTGGGTAGGATAAAAAGCTCTTATACCATACAGAATAGTAATAAGTAAGGCTCTGTTAGCTAGCTAGCCTTCAAAATTTTCGTTCCTAGCCAAAAATCGAAAAACTGGTGCTTTTAAGATCTGTACGTGGCTAAAAAACGTGACAATATATTTATGTTAACATTGAAAACAAACAGAAAAAAAAATAACCAAAATATAAAGCTTTCAGAAGATAAGAAGGTCAAACAGGCCTACAAACCTCACACACTGACCACATATGACCATTTCCAAAATCAAAATGGCCTTCGTTCGTCCAGCCGCGAAGATATTGGATTGCTTTTTTAAGCGAAAATCGTGGATTGTTTTTTTAAAGAATCAGGCGTCGTGAATGGTATTCTACGCGCGAGCGGTCAAAACAAATTCGGTAAAAATATATCGCATTTGGTATTGGTGCGCATTTCAAAAATTTCGTGTTTCCGTTACGGGACACAGCTTTCGCGGACACACAGACAAAATACGGCTATTATTACAGAGACTAGCCGGGAAACCCGGCGTCGAAACGCCGGGGTAAGCCACCAATAATGAAGTATTGATTACTGATGGCTTAGATGGAGGTAAACATGTAGCGGTTTTAGTAAAGATAACGATAACGCGGGATTGAGAGACACAAAGATGAAAAAAATACGTGAAATAAATGAAACCTTACCTTAAAGTAGAGCAGGAATAAAGTTTCCAAAATAAAAGTTCATTTATTATTTTTCTAGAAAAAAGGAAATAATTAACACGATGGTAATATAAAAATGTAACAGGTTCAGGCTTGCTGGTCCCCCGAACACTTTTTAGAGTTCGTATTAACTGCTTCCTACAGGGGTGTCAGTTTTGCCAAAAGGTTATCCAAAGGCCAAAGTATTGGATAATCTTTAACCTCATTGTAGCCAGCTTTGAACCAAAGCATTATTTCATGGTTAGTGGTGCACAAACTTCAATCCTTTTTTGTGTACTATTAACACAATAACTGAACGGTTTATACTAACTAAAAAAAGGGAAACTCAGGCAACGCACTTCAGAGTTTCGTTGACTATATTTGCTTTTAAAATTAACTATTAAACCAGGAAGAGTGAGCATTGCAAACTATTATGTAAAAATTATTTAAATGCTGGCAAAAAAGGGGTTAAGACAAAATACTAACTAACTATATAAAACTAACTATATTAACTATATAAACTATAAGAGAATGTTAATTTTATTTTGTTTATTACTTATATCTTAGTTTAAGGTGAAAAAAGGAGCATATTTAAAAAAATTACGTATTTAAGTCAAAATAAAGAAATAATTTCGTGTTCTTGTTAACCTTACGTCGATTTTAAAAAAAATATTTTTTAAATGTATTTTAATTACTTAAAATACATCTTAGCCCCTTTCATCACCTTAAACTTTTGAATATAGTTTTTTGTAATGTCTTTTTTTTCGATTTTTTTTTAGTTTTTCTTTTTCCACTGAAAGCCCTCCTTATCTTTGCCACCATTTCTTTTCCAGAATTTATAGGACCGGTTTGAAACCGGCCCTTTGTGTAAATTGCGGCACTCTCTGTACCGAGCATAGGTTAGTTCCTAAAAATAAAATGTTGTGACAGTAAGAATAAACTGTAGGATAGTAATTTAAATCTTTCATTTGGAGATTTAAAATTCTTTGATGAATGATTACAATGGTTACTTACATCTGTGCAATCACCCTCCTTTTCTCCAACATTTTCCTTTTCTATAACGTTTTCATTAACGGTCCCCTCCTGGATCGTGTCCTCTTTTGTACTTTTCTCCACAATATTTTCTATAATTTGTTGTGACATTGCAAATTTGTATTGTTTGACTAAAAGGAAAAATAGAGGGTAAGCAGTGATCATGTTTTCCAAACAGCAGCAGTACAGCAAAAACCCGTGTTATGGTCTTCATTTTTTGCAAGTACACAAAATTGTTGTATTTTTAAGTGAAGTAAAAAAGTAGGAAACATATTTTAACTGTGGCTTTTCGTTTGCATTATCAACTTATTCTTTATTCGTACACAGACAGGACCACCTTAGTACAGAACTTAAAGATTTATGGGTAATTATTGTTTAAGGAAAAATATAATAATTTTCTTAATTTTAGTGTACTAATAAAGTAAAATTGAAAAAACGTAACAGGGTGCACCACGAGAAGGTAAGCCACAGGATTTTGCACCCCGCCCTATAAAACACTCAGCTAATTAAACACATTCGCAAAAGTGGCAACAAACAATGTAATGACAAAAAACAACATGGTGAAGTAGGGAGTAGAACTGTTTTTTTATGTGACAATTAATTTGAACAGGAAAATTACTGAACATGGCAAATATACCTTTAAAGAGGTACTCAGTAACTTGCCTGAAACGCAACACACATACCTTCCAAGAGGTACACAATAACTTGCTGCAGGACAGCCCACATACCTTTCAAGAGGTAAATAATACCTTGCTGTCAAACATTGTATCAGTAATACACAATAAAAATATTTACAAAAATTGTGGAAAAACAACATTCTTTGTGAAACATCTATTCCCTACATAACCTTGTTGATAAGTACTGACAACCTTTACCTTTACTACAGCAAATGACCGAGCACGTGAAAATGCAACATAAAGTTGGCCATGACTAAAGCAAGGTCTACGTAAAAATATACCAACTTTCTCAAAAGTTTGGCCTTGACTCTTATTTATAATCAATGCGTAAGGCAATCTTAAAGGAAACTGGGTGCGTTTAATTTGAAGGGGTAGAGTTGTATCATTTGGACAGAGGGACACTCTCAGAATTAACACACGATCACCTCTACGAATACCGGTAAGAATTTCACAATCGATAACATTTGCACGCAAATTCCGAACCATTAACCTTGTACCATTACAAAGACCGTCTTTAAGGGACAGATTTCTTAACAACATTACAACACATCCAACTTTGACATTTAATTGGTGTGGTGCATACCACTTGGAGTTAAGGAATTAATAAACTCCATGGGATATAAATCAATTTCTTCTTGATCATCCGAAACAACAGAGTCGATACTGTAGTATTTACGGGTATCGCCAGGAATCTGATTCAAAATTTGTTCATTTATTTCCAACGCTTTTTTGTTTGTTGTAGTTAAGATGACACAATGTGAAAATTCCACATCATCTAATTCACTAAAGATAGAAGTAACAATATTTTCATTAGGTTGCAGAACACATTCATGGGGAGTTTCAATACAACCTTGATTTGGATCATCTGGTTTTTGTGGCAAATGACCACTACCAAGGTTTAAAAGAAATTCAGCAAAGACTTGCTCTCCTTCTCCAGCTCTCATGTTTGTGTGGAGGTGGAAAATTCAAGTCAAGGGCCAGAGTTGTGAGCTTTTTAAACAAACTTCTACAATTTGTATATTTAGGTATCATGCTGGCTTCATCAAGTATAATGATGTCCTGTCTTCTTAAAAATGCTACATGGTCACTATTGGGTTTGATATTACATGTACAGCCGTCTAAAACAGGGACTGGTAACTTGAAAAGAGAGTGGACAGTCTTACCATTCTGCAATAATGTAGCAGCAATACCTGTCCAGGCACAAGTAGCAACACACAGATTTCTCGCAATAACTTCCTTAATAATGTAATTATATGTAAAAGTTTTACCTGTGTCACCTGGCCCATCTAGGAAGAAAATATTGGCAACATTAATGTTATTATTGGTGACGACATTTATAATAGAATCAGCTACATGAAGTTGCTCGGCATTTAACAAAGGCCTGATTTTTAGAGCCTCTTGCCTCATTTCTTCAGCATTTGGCAAATCATCAAGCAAAGCTTCCTGTAAAGCAGGAAGACCAAAATCAGTAAGACGCTTACCAAATTGCTGAATAACCGCTTTAATTTTACCTAGCACCATTTGTTCTGCCTGTACTTCAGGGTGGTGACGTAAGTAATCCTCCATCATTGCAGCACGAAAGGATTCCCACAATTCATGTGGGTTATTCGGTTCACCGTGAATCAATATAAAAGAAAATGCTTTTCTCAATTTAGATGGAGAAGCATATTCCACCAACTCATTCATGGTGCGAATCCAAAGATTGTCATCAGCTAACAATCCTCGTGCTAAGCATGCATCCCTAAAAGAAGCATAAAGATTTTCTTCGAAATATTAATATTAAATTGTCAAAAGACGTAGCACCAGGGACATGCAACAAAAGAACGCGCAAAAAATACCTTTCACCTTCGCGGACGCTGGCATTATACATTCTACTTATATCTTTTCAGCACCGCGTTGCCTAACTACCCACCGTTTTTGTTGTTGTGTATTCCGAAAAACAAAGTGGTAAGGTATTTCAATGTACAAAAATCGTTGCGCATGCTGGTCCTGCTGATTTAATTGAAACCAGGCTGTTAACATGGTCTTAGAGTTTTCAGCCCTGTCAGCAGCCACAGCCTCGTTGCCTTCCCTAAAAAACACTTGCTGGTGATTTGGAAGGTGAACAGGAAGTCTTATGATGAAATGACTCTGAGTATGCATAGGAAATTCACAGAGACGCCAAGTTGCTTCAGGTGCAGATACATATCTAGCATCTAAGAATGTTGTTACTTCATCATGATCGATGCGCTCATTGATTTCTATGTGTGCAGTATCATAACCTTTATAAATATATTTATCCAAATACTTAACACTTTTAATTGACACACACGCATCCAAGTTTATATCTGCCATATATTTTGTACATAGGA
This sequence comes from Hydractinia echinata, assembly GCA_030067915.1. NCBI lineage: Eukaryota > Metazoa > Cnidaria > Hydrozoa > Anthoathecata > Hydractiniidae > Hydractinia > Hydractinia echinata. The sequence goes on from JASGCC010000020.1 coordinate 2,379,046, forward strand.
AAGGGTTATAAGGCACAACCCACCTATTATCAACATCTAAGTTTCGTATTCTTACCGTTCTTCCATTATCAGGGCGATGGTACATGGGATAACCGTCTACATTTATAACAGTTCTGTCATTAAACTGCTTAGGAAAATGCTTAGTACACTCACCCTCTTTCATGCATGGAGATGTATTATTAAGGAGGCCACATGGGCCATGGATCATACATGACTTTACTATATCATACAATTCAGCATCTTGGTTTTGATCTGGAATCTGTGCACAAATTAATGAGTCGATATCATCAACATTTCGTAATTTAAACTCATTGTGTAGATGTAAGAGCATATGAACATGCGGTAAAATTCTTTTCTGAAATTCAATAACATATACATGTGCACACAGAACGCCTAATACACCGTCTTTTAAATCTTTTTTCAAAACAAGTAATTTTAATTTAAACACCCTTGCAACTAAATCTGGTCTATCAGAAGCAGATTGACCAGGTAACAAATTAGTAACAATTTCTGGCCATTTTGGATTGCAAGTAAAAGTCAAGAACAAATCTGGCTTACCCTTCTTTGAAACCAATGCCATTGCATCAAGGTACAACTGATGCATGTTACGGGGTGAGCCAGAAAAGGTGGAATGCAAGACAACAACATTACCTGCTTGTAAGTTACGTTGATCTGCAGCATTTTGGAGGTAATCCAGAAGTCCTTGGTAGGACTCTGCTCGAAGCTGGTTTTGATTTCGGCGAATAAATGCAAGCCGTTGACCTTCAACTTTAACATATGCATCTACTAAAAATTGCTGAAACAATTTACCTGCTAGATGAAGGGCAAAAAATTCTCGCCTAATATCAATGCGGTAAATATAATATTCCAACTGGGTTAACCTATTTCTAACTCCAGTTGCATGAAATGGGTCATGTTTGGGTCCCAACCCGGCTCACCACGTGGAAATAAAATGGGATACATCATAGGATACGTGGATAAACAACAATATCTCTTGCAGCAGGAGGTGCACCATCATTACCAACAAAGATGGCAGCAACTTCCTGATGCAAGGGGGCATTATACCTTCTGCGATCATTACCCTCGCGCATTACCATACTTACAACAGAAGGCTGTCTGTTTTCCGCAGCTGCTCTGGCTGTTTCTTCACTTTCCGCTTCAGCCATATTTCTATAAGCTGCAGCATATGGAGAATCCCTGTTAAGAATATCTTGAATTATCTGCATTGTTTCGCGATTACAATTAGCATGTGTTGAATTCTCAATACGCATGTTTAAGGCAGCTGCAGCTTCTACAATATACAATTGGCTAAAATTAGGTAGTTCATTCTGAGCAGGTAATAAAGCACCATACCTGTGAAATAATTGACCACATATTCTAAAACAGGGGGGTCCACGACCTGGTGGTGGTCGAATGTTTGCTGACAAAGAAGCAAAACTAAATGCATTATTGTATACTCTGATATACTTACGAAACTGTTTAGCTTGGGCAGAGTCGTTGCTTAACAATTCACATATTTCAGCAGGAAATTGTAATATGGCAGGCAGGGCCACTTTGCCATTGTGACAACACTTAAAATGATTTTCATTATTAAATTTAATAGCTCCACAATGCTGACATACTATATTAAACTCACCTGCAAAATGTGTAGGAGGTAAAACATTGTTAATCCTAGCTAAATTTACTAAACGTGGAGTCCTAGCTACTTGATGACGAAGAAAATCTGCTCTGCGTCTTACTGCAGCTTGTTGGGGAAATTCATTCACTCTATTTACAAGATGACGTTGTCGATCCACTTGTCGACGTACAATAGCTTGCTGAACATTTTGAGCTGCACGTCTTACAATCTGTCGTGCAGCCTGTGCTTGTCTACGCAGTTGAGCTTGTTGTAATGTGTTGTTGGCACGCCTTTCCCGTTCATGTTCTACATGCCGTTGCCTAAGCATATCAGCATGCTCTTCCCTCCTTCTTTGAGCATTATCAAAATTTAAGTTATGTTGAAAATTGTGCTCAGCATTGACATTAACATTTTGAAATTCAGGACGGACATTGGCGTAGTTATGTTAAAAAAAATAACTTCATTACCTTCAGGCACATCCATTATACTGACAAATAAAGATAGCTAGCAGCTAATAAAAAGAAACCAACAAAAATTGAAAAATAGGTTCAAAGTCACTGTAATCTTCTTAGAACACCAAAAGTTTTCTCAGAAGTATCACAAAGCAAAGCAAGAACTAAAGCAAATCATTATTAAGAAACTTTCCTTTCCAAATTAAGAAACTTTCCTTTCCAAATGATGATTTGCTTCAATTGTTTTGCTCAAATTGAAGCTTTGAACTCTTTGCCGGAGAGTAAAAAAACGGCAAAAAGGAATCGAGAGGACTGTAATTTCTGATTGGTCCTTTACTGCAAAATGCGAACCTGATTGGCCCTTTAATAAAGGATAGCGGTAAAAAATATCAAAAAATCTCCACCTCGCGGCTTTAATTTCTTCTTCTTTTGGTGCGTGGTTAACACAAGTCGCTTTTGACGCACGAACAGACAGACGACAGCTATTATAATAGAGAAGATAAAAAATATACCGTTATATGCGTTAATATATATATTTTAATGCCGAACGAATATTTCGTTTATAATTTTAATTTGTAATTAGCGCTTGCTTAATCATCTTCAGTACTCTTCTAAACATGAATGGAATTCTGGAATTCGTCTCGCTCACAAAACTGTTGTGTCTTAGTAGAAGGAAATAAATTTTTTGTCGTTTTCATATATTTGGTAACATTTAATATTGTTCTCTTATTTCTAACAACAAAAAGTTTAAATCATATCTTAAGAGAAAGAAGTTTTCTGCATTAAGGCTATTTTCCACTTTACGAAAATAATTATTAAATCCTGTGGTGCGTTATTTGTAACAGTCATACACCCCACCTCAAAACATCCAACGTTATGTATGGCAGCATGAGTATAAAAGGCACCCCTTAGCTCGCTACCAGACTGACTAAAACAGGGAAAGATGCTTCTTGTTCTTTTTATTCGAACTATCCATCTTGATTGAGTTTTTCAGAGAAGCACTGGAAACGAAAATAAAAGAGACAACATTTTACCAAAATCTTACTAAAAAAACACTCACTATGATACAGTTCTCATTTCTGATCTACGAGATTTAACTCACAAAAATTAGGATCAGGATTTACTCTCTATTTAACCCTTCTTGCGCTGCCTTTATGCGCCTGTCGAATCCTAAATTTTCCACAATACAATAAAATATTTTTGAAGCCAAATTAAGTAGTAAAAAAGAGCACGATCACCTTCCACAATGAGAGCCATTTTGAAAAGACAGCGCCGCGGCGTATGCAGCATAGTATAGTCAAGCTGAAATCACGTGACCAAAAAATTTACCGGTTCTATAGTTAAAGAGACGGTACCGGTTCCTTAACTAAAGCGACGGTACCGGTTCTTTAGCCATTCTGACCAATTCGACATAACGGCTACCATTTTTATCTGGAGAACTGGGCTGAGTTCAGGGTAAACAAACTGCTCTGGCAGTCAACTTTTGTTGTGAGTAAAGTGTCAAAAGTTGTTTGGCTCTCTAGTCTTATAGAGATGGGTCCTGCTAACTTTTCTGTTGTTGGATGTAGGAATTACACAAGGAAATTGAAAAAGTGGTGGAAAAGTATTTGCACAGAGCATAATAGTCTTCCTCAAACTAAAGGAACTTGTACCTCCTGTTGTTTGTCTGAGTACAAGGTAATAAAAATTTTATTGTTATCATATATTTGGTAACATTTAATACTGTTCTCTCGTTTTTAACTCTTCACGATGAGCCTTTATTAAAATCCGCAGAAAAGAAATTGGTCAACATATAAAGTATCCGACACAGAAAGATCGTTTTGTCTCAATTGAAAATATATTTTTAGCATTTACTTTAAAAAAGCTCCGGTCAGGCACGAAAAATGGTACAGGTAAGATTGTGGAAACAACAAAAAGTTTTATTCATATCTCAAGAAAAAGAAGTTTTCCGCGTTAAGGCTATTTTCCCCTATACGAAAATTTTTTCCTTTTGAACATGCGTACTTAAATTTTTACACCAGGTGAGCGGAAATTTTTTTTTTCCGTTCCGTTTCGGAGTACGTATAATCGAGTTCATTTGTGGAAATCAGATTATTATATTTCGTGAGAATTGCGTTTGCAATGAAAATTACCAGCAAAACATTTTCTGTTCAGTTCTTGTCCGTTTCGCTCTGCGGAAACTTTTCTTTAAGTTTAAATTAAATTTCCCTCCCGCACCTTCGACTCACCTCCCCCTTCCTCCGCCCCTAATATCCACTTAAGGGAGAAACTAATTCTTTGATGATGCTGCTGGAGATATATTCTTACAATCAATAACATTAATACTGTATTTTAAACTAAGAAGAAAACTTAAAAAAATAAGTCTATATGATCAAACTTTTATCCGTTTTTAAAATGTTACAACTGTATTTTAAACAAAAAAATATTAAAAAATAAGTCTATCTGATCAACCTTTTATCCGTTTTTTAAATCTAACAACTGTAAAGAAGTCCTGTCCTACTCTTTGTTTGTTTGCCAAAGTTTTGTTCGTATGTGACAATTAACTCCTTGAAAAAAGGAAGAATTGTATCCTTTTGTGAGCACACTTTTTAGAGAAGCAAATCCTCTGGACTTTAAATCTAAGACTTAACTGGGCGAAGCTATCATTGTGCTTGCACATTTGTATTTTTCCTTCTTCTCGAACTTAAAAACTAAATAAAAAAATAATTCTATCCGATCAAACTTTTATCCATTTTTGGAAGGTTACAGCTGTATTTTTAACGAAAAAATTAAAAAAATAAGGCTATCTGAACGAACTTTTATCCGTTTTTTTCTTTTACAGCTTTAAGGGCATGGAGCTGCATTTCGTCATTATATGTCGCTCTTGTGTTTCTTTCTGGTCGAAAATAAACGACATAAACTCTATGTCCAAACATTACAATTAAAATTGTAAAATTACAACATAGTATGAACATAACTTGGAGAACTTCTTTTACGAATGAATCATTAGCTCTGTAGTATGCAGGCAGAATACAAACAAACATCCATGCTGCAAGGAAATTTGCAATTGCGATAACTTTTGTTTCGTTGAAAAGGGTTGGCAATTTCCATGCCCGTAATCCTTGGATAAAAACAACCAACATGAAAACCACACAGCAGAAGAGTTGAAAGTTAAGATGATCTCCAGTGTTACAGTAGATATTTCTTTCAAATGCAGTTTCGTCGATGAATTCCATTAGTTTTGCTGGGTTCTTTGCTAATGCTAGTGATTTGCAAAGAAGCAAAAAATAGAACAAGAAATCCCTCGATTAACGAAACAAAAGGTTTTTCTTCGTCAGCAATCCTAACTCTCGAGTCAAATGTAAACACGAGTTCATCAATTCTTATGAACGTTATTGAGCATATGGTGGTAAATAGCAATCCTATAATAGCCTGTCTTATTTGACATTCAATCAAGGTTGGCATTCCCAAGAACAATATAGGTGTGACAACAAATATTGCCAAGTGGTTGAACAGTTGCATGATGGTGTGGATTAAACTTGCTGATTTTATAATGGGCGTCCCTCGATATCTGTAAAAGGTAAATATTACGAAAGCATCATATGCAGAACCTATTACTGAAACGGAAACTACAAACCTTCCTTTTCCATCATTGATGTTGTTAATTCCCTTTATGCTGTATAACTCAGGATTAAGAACACATAGGGTGCGGTCCGTATTGGGAATCGTTTTGTTATTGCACTTTTTGCAACCTTCCGTCCCGTTTTTTGGTTTTATTTTTCCATTTGCACAAGGAATACATTCCCAATTGCGATAATATAATGCAGTGTCATTTATGACAGTGAGATTTTTTTCATATCCTGATGGACAGTGTTGTTTGCCGCAATGCATCTTTGAAAATAATTTAATTCCACTCCAATCCCAACTTTTGGTGCAAACAAACCACATTTCCCTGTCTACTCTAACTTTTTTTATACGGGTATTAATTTTCACATTTGTTTTGTTCGTGTAAAAGCAATGCACCACAAATGGATCTTCAGTGAAAATCCAGTCAAGTCCTGATAAACCCATTTTATGACCAGTTTTTAAAAATAACAAAAGTTCTTCATTCACATAATAAAATGCCCCATAACACCCGTTACACACAAAGAATTTCGTTCTTTATCAGACTTAATTACCTCACTCAAACTTTTCATCCGAGTGTGGGGTTTTTAAAGTTAATATAATGAAATTCAGCGCATTTTAAATTTTCACTATCAACATGCCAGAACTTTTCTGAATTTCTTAGAGCTTCAGTATATTCCACGAATACAATGTTATTTAGTTTTAGTTTTCTAATTGCATTAAAGAGAATGTTTTCTATAGACAGTAGAAAAATATTAGGATATATCACGGTATCAAGCCACACATTTCCAACATCGCTAACAATATATACCGTCAACCCGAATGGGTATACCATGTCAGCTACTTTCTAAGTAAGCCCTAATGGGAGATAAGATGATATATCTCCTATTCTTGATCTGTTATTTTTTGCGAAATACCTTCTATCTAACAAAATGTTTATCACAATATTCTGTACACCATTAATGTCGTTGCAAACAAAAACACATACATTTTCCCGAAAATCATGAAATAATTTTTTATAATATCTTTCGCGACTTGAACTTTGCAATAAAACAATGTCATAATACGACTTACTATCACAAACAAAGGCTGGTTCAATACTGCAATATTCATCAGCCACACCTTGTATGGAATATATGCTAACAATTAATAAAAATATACAGACCTTCATATCAATAATGATTTAAAGACATTGTATATATAATATAGTTTATATTATATTATTTTATTTTGGGTTTTTTTGTTGTTGATTTGTATGTATGAAATTGCCAACCCCGGCACTACAAAAATACTAGTTTTAATAATTCACCAAGCCAACCAACGACAAAGTACTTCAATGTCGGGGTGCTATGTGTTTTGCTTCGCCATAAGTTTTAACTGCCATTTCTGTGTAGACAAAATGAACTAGGGATAGATGTTCTGGGACTTTATGGTGGTTGAAGAAAAGCAGCAATATGATTGGTTAATATTCTGATTAAATGTCGACATAGCATTATTCGTAAAAAAAAATCTCAATAACTATAGCCGTATTCCGTCTGTTTGTGCGCAATATGGTACCACAGCATCGATAGTTCTTTGATATGCCGCGAAGTCATTGAAAAATCGGGGGTTTCGATTCATTATATTTTTTTATATTTGAATATTTTATTGTATTTTGTTAAACATTTAAAAACATGGCTATGATTAAGATTTTACGTTATCAACAATAAAATACAAAAAATTTAAGATTTAAAACCGTAAAATTCGACTAAGCTATTTTTAGTATAAACCCCCGTACGCCTCAAGCCGGCTAGTTGTAGCTAGCTAGCCTTATTTATTTCTATTTTTTAAGGTTTTTATTTAGTTTGGTATAAGAGATTTTTATCCTAGCCAACATTTTTTATATTTGTGTTGGGGTTGTGGCTATGTATCTAGCTCTGGCAAAAAAGTGAAAGTAGCCAAATGCAGTTTGGCTACAACAAAATTTCTTAATCAATAATTATTTAGGTAGCTACAACTTTTACCGTACCTTTGACAAAAGCTAATTGCTTCAATAAGACAACAGTGTTTTTTTTACCCACGTTTAATCTGGTGAAGAATGTTTTTATTCCTATTTTAACCGAAGTTGCTATAAAGTTTTTTTTAAGGGTATTCCACCAAATAGGGCGCACTGGTATAAGCACTCCACTAACGGTTGTGTGACATTGTTTACCTGTACTAAGCGCTCTGCCTGTTGTCACACGATTAAATTTTTTACATTCACAGAAACATATATTCTGAAAATAAGAAAATTCTGGACGACTGTTTTTGCTATTATAGGGTACGAACATGTTATACCCGTGTTTTTATTTCAGCTAGGCGGGAAAGTTATTTTTTGAAAAATATACTACCGAAACAATGTGTGAGTTTCACTGGATTTGCTGCATACTTTAAATCTGCGCTACACCTGCATGCATAGCATGATTTACCTGGACGTAAGTGCTCAACCTGGTTGTTGTTTTTGGGTCGTCATATTAAATATTAATTTCATAAAAAAATTATTGACATCGCCATTTTAAATGATTCTAGTACTGGTTTCGTTAACTCCTTATTGCATTTTAAATTCTTCATTGCCATTTTTGTTCCTTGAACTGCATGAAATTGCATCTTGTATGTATGGAAATACAGTCCCCCGGGGTCAAAAAATTTAATTCATGTTATTATTTAAATTTCATTTAAGAATGTCTTAAGACTATCCTTCAGTTGGTTGATATGTAGAGAATTTTGCTTTCAAATCGCTGAGATGTCGTTATAGTGGGGATACTCACATGCTTCATTAAAGCAAGATTGCTACGCCATTATATTCGTCTCATTAAAAGTTTCAGGTTCTATTATTTTGGTTACAAGAAAGTTCTTATTTATCGCTGCGTTTCAAAAATGACACATGTGGAGAAAAAGGTTCATCGGCAAACTATGTTTGTCCGTTTCGCAAGCACGAAAAATATCGAAGCTCCACCCAATACATGTCATTTATATCACATCTAGTCCTTAGCCCCTAGAAAGATCTATTGTAACATTTCGTGCAGCGCAAAGCTATTCGTACAAAGAAAAATGTTCATAGAATTTTCTGATATTAAATCAGTTTACTTTTAATTTTGTATTGTTAGCAATGCACACACGTACTGTGTCTGTCTTAATGAAGAAAAAAACACAATTTTAAAAATTTAGACCAGCATTAATTAAGCTTACTACACTAAGCCACACACTGACAATGCGCATGTCTCAATTTTAACAAAAAGACTTCATCCATATACTTTTTAACAATTTGTGATCGGCTGCTATCCTGTTATATTTATCTGAATTTCCATACGACATTTCGTTCAAAAAGAAATATTGATAATTAATATGTCCAATACGCGGCAAAATAGCTTTGGGAAACTTTATGTCTCCACATTAAACAGGTGTTCACAATCGATGGTGATAACAAAATAATGATTCTGTATTTAAAATTTTGAAAACAGAATTTAAAAAATTCACGAGATAAAATTTAACTGTAAACAAGTTACTGCAACAAAACAGCTTTTTGTTTGATAAAAAACTTTACGTCCACACATTCAACATATGTTCACAATATATTATAATAACAAAATAATGTTTTCCTGTGTACCATTATAGAAGCAAGATTTAAAAAATTCACAAGATAAAATTTAAACTGCAATAAAACAGCTTTTTGTTTGATAAAAAACTTTACGTCCACACATTCAACATATGTTCACAATATATTATAATAACAAAATAATGTTTTCCTGTGTACTATTATAGAAGCAGGATTTTTAAACATCACAAGATAAAATTTAACTGTAAACAAGTTACTGCAATAAAACAGCTTTTTATTCGATAAAAAACTTTACGTCCACACATTCAACATATGTTCACAATATATTATAATAACAAAATAATGTTTTCCTGTGTACCATTATAGAAGCAGGATTTATAAAATTCACAAGATAAAATTTAACTGTAAACAAGTTACTGCAATAAAACAGCTTTTTGTTTGATAAAAAACTTTATGTCTACACATTCAACATATGTTCACAATATATTATAATAACAGATAACGTTTCTTTATTTACCATTTCCCAGTTTGAAACATCCCAAACAACTTGGAATCCTAAGGCCTATCTGAACATTGATAAGTGAAATGCGACAAGTTTAAAAGTCGTGAATATGATATAAAAAACATAGCTAGCTTTTCGAAGTAGTAACATTCGAAATAGCTTAAAAATCCCAGGCAAAAAATATTTGTCACCTGTCCTAGCCTTTTTATGGTTGCATCGTCTTACGACTCATTACAAGTCGATAGATTTGACTCACACCCACCCTAAAATAAATAAAAAGGACTGTTAAAATTAGATTTAGAATGACATTTGTAGGACTTAGGAAGGTAAAATAGAAAAAGAGAACAAACTTAACCGCCTCGTGCATATTCAATTTTCTATTGGCTATAAAATTCAAAAGAAACATATGGCGCGAGTCACTTCACCCATTTTTTTTTGGTTAAAATCTGATGTATTGTAACTTTCTCCCAACAAAGGCAAATTTACAGCCTAGTTAAATAACTGAATCACAACACTTTATTCAGCTAATGGAACTTTGAATAAACGTAATAACACTTGTATGTGGGTTCTATAAACAAGTCTGTTGAATATACGATAGCATGAGAGGAAATGAACAGCCGGCGCCCTTTTCTAATTTGTCAACAAATTTTATATGCATTTTTGATCGCAAAAGTTTTAGTATGTAAAAAATCCGATGTTTGCTATAAGTTTAACTAACTTTTACCTTTTTATATGAACGAATTCAAGACAATATTAACTCGGTTATTGGAATTTTTTTTGAATTTGCATAATTTGCGTAAATTACAATTATCAATATGGAGTCTAATAATGTCCACATTGCAGTGTTTTAGTCTTTTACTGTGTTCGTGTGTTGTCTGAATGTGAACAACTTTTTTTAGGGGGTGTTCAAATGAAGGCAAGATGACCCAGTTGATCGGGCTGACTCACTTAGGCGAGATCTCGCCATGTTTCAGAAAACCTTAAAAATGCATGTGTATGTTCATGTGAGAAGCGAGCCAGTCTGCACTGCCGAGATCTCGGTTGTTTCTACCGAGATCTCGCCAAAGCGGGATGGAATTTTCCCATATGAACACACCAGCCCGGCTAACCGAGCTGAATCACTTTATTTTTGAGCATGATCAAAATTATTTTATTTATAGAAAGCATTTTTATTCTGTACAAAAATGCCAAAATATTGAAAGTTTCACTTTTTTGTCAATATATATAACTATTGGTGAAAATAATATGCATGAGAACAATAAATATAAAAAACACTCCAGAGGAATATCATTATTTGCAAATTTTATTGTTGTGTATTTATCGTTGTTTTGACAAAGATAAATTATGCGTCTCACTAACTGACTTTGAAAAACACGTGTTTTGAAACCTTGCCTGCATGAGAGTTCTATTTTACTTCTGGTTATACACAATGGCCAGATTTTTCTAGTCTTCCGAAGTTTCCAAATTCTGGTTGCTTCAGTTCTTTAGGTAAAATAGTTTTTTTAAATTGGTTTCTGTTAGTTAATAATTTTATGCTGCTTTGTATCTTATTTTTTTATGTACCAACATTCAAAATTTTAAGTCTTGAAGCAAAACAAGTTGATTTCGTATGAAAGTTGTCTAAGGAATCTTTTTAATTTTTTTTATAAATCTTTATTTGTTCTTAAGATTTTTGAGTGCCACTAATTATGCATGACATCATTCATCTAATGCATATTAATTAAGCTAAGGAAAAATAAAAGACCTGTCAAAAGTCATGCAATGTGTGTGAGTCACATGCATTCAAGATTATTCTCACAGTAACAATAAAAGTTTTGCACTCTTCCCCAAACACAGTTTAGATTTATTTTAAGATAAAATTTTTCGGCAATTCTAATCACACAATCTCACTCTGAGCATTATCATAAACTTGACAGGTCGAGAATAGGTTTAGATTTCAAGATGGCATTTAGCACACCCTTTTCAGTCAAAGTTGCCATTATGTTTTTAGTAATAGAAAAAAAATTCAACAAACCACTTTAGAGTTTAGTCTAATTTTATTCTTATTTTATAATTTCTTTTCCTGAAATTTCCCTGCAATTTCTTGTTTAGTGAAAATAGTTGTTTTTGTTGTTAATGAACTAATAAGGAAATATAGCTACTATTTCGTATTTGTAGTGTGAGAGATAATGGCGAGATAATTTATATCCTTGAATTTTCTTATTTTGTGGGAAATTCGGACTCTGATTCCTAGTTTTAAGCTGTACTTTATTCTTATTTTTTTTTGACAAAATCTGAGGCTTGTGTTATTTTAAGAAATTATAAATATCCACCAAGTGAATAACATTTATGAGTTAGCTATGCAAGCAAAAATAATTTTATTGTGGCGTGAGCTATATATAAACTTTCTTGTATATATACATCAAAATTGAAAGTGAAGTGTAGGATATTTTGGGAAAGAGTTTCTAAAAGATGATGTATATCCTAGTAAAGTCTGTGAGAAATATCGAAACATGTCACGAACAGGTCTTAATGTCCATATAATTTTGTTGAGCATAATTTCCACCATAACTCTTTCTCATTTTCTGTATTAAAATCATTAAAACAATTGTCGAAATTGGTGAATATGAACAAATTTTGGGCAATTCAAGAAGCATTAATTCATCGCAGAAATATTGTAGCGATTGTCAAGGAAGATTTTTAGGCAAATATTATTCAGAAATAATGAAACAGTTTTCTAGCTTGAGTTGTTATAATAAACCTTTGTTTATAGAATTATATTCTACTTTAAAATAAAAATACAATAAAAATAATAATGTTCTGTCTTCTATATGTTGTATTCTTTCCTTTTCCAATATAAAAATTTCTAGAAACATTCAGAGTTCCTTTTTTTATTATTGTTACCAATCACGCAACCATGTGCCTTCGCAGCCATCTTTAAAAAAATTAAATAAACATTACATCGTGGTGCCTCGTGTAAACCAATCAGATTTCTTCAAGATTGTTTTCTTCAAACCAATAACGCTCCGCGTTTCCTAATTATTTTTTTGCTTAAAATTTAAAGTGTTAGATTTAAAATTATACGCTGAATAAAACTTTGCAACTTAGATGCTAAATCCTTTGCATTGATCTAAATGCATCCCAAAACAGCTTTCTTTGTACTTAAGTTATTGCATTTTTGATATTCACGAAATGGGCTCGGTAACGCTCTATCACGCAATATGACCATTATTTTCTTACTGACGGTATATGTCTTTATGGTGTTATGGAAGAAGGAATAGCAAACTAAAATGGCGGAGACATTCACTTACGGGCACTTTTTTAACATAAGAGCTTTTTAAGTATATTAATACACATGTAAACATTTTTAAAATATTCAAGGTTGTGCTCCTTCCCAGTTTTTGAAAATACTTTTTTAGGCTGTTTGTTTGTTGTTTGGAGTAATTAGACCAAGTATCGTTTATCTTAAAATAAAAAGTTTGAATCAATAAATTGATCTTGTTTTGAGTTTATCAGTATGTGTAAAATGTATTTACGATAATATTTTCTCAGTCGGCAAATTTTACGTATTCCTTTATAACCAATATACTTTTCCCGAATTTTATAAAATATAATAATTATGATTATGATGACCAAATAAGGATATTCAGATAGAAAATCAGGTTATCATAACAAAACTGAAGTTTTGGAGCAATATAATATTCTGGTTGGATTTTATTTAGATTTGAAGAAAATAATTATTACGTCACATCAAACTGTAAAACCGCCTTAACGTCACACAAACAAATCTAATTTGCACAAAGTTGCCCCACCTGTCACACCTACCCTGCGAAAATACAGAAACTTACTTACGGTAACATTTTTTAGCATTACGACACGAACTCAAAAACAAATTGTAAAAAACGTTTTTTGTCTATAAAAATAATTATTATTATTTCTTTAATCCATTTTTAAAAATAACCACGACCTGTAGATATTTGTGTCGATATTTTAGACTTATTTTGATTTTTCTTTTTATGTTCCATACAAATTTACAAAACCACCAAAAATCAAGGAGACTTAAAATGGGGAAGGTTGAATTAACAAACTCAAAATTTCTGAAAGCACTAACATCTGTTTTTCGGCTTGTTCTTGTCAAAATATATCACGACAAGATTGTCTATTAATAAAATTGCTGTGTGCATAATAAACAAAATATTGATTAGATCAAGGAAGGAGTTCATCACACCTTGTTTAATTTGAAAGAAAGACGTCTTTTAGAAACCAACTAAAATGTCTGACTAATTGAACGCAAATAAACTTATTTCGCCTTCGTTATCACAATAACATTGTTTGTAGTATTATTCAGTTAACTTATGCTGCATTTTTTCTATATTTCTCCTCGAAAACAGCTGTGACACATCAAACAGAATAAATTTGAGAAAGGTGGTTGCTAAATAATTTTTCACGAAAACAACTTTTAAATCAAATAATCTCTATAATAATAGCCGTCGTCTGTCTGTCTGTTCAAAAGGGTTACCGATATCCCTTTGATCTTTCCGCGAGTTTTTAGAAAACAGGGGGTTGTTTAATTGGAAATCGTATTGTTGATTCAAATAAATGTCAGAAATTAATTTATTTCCTGAATTAATTTAATTACTATAATTTATTAACCTTAATAAAAAATAAATTAAGCGACTAAAATATATGCATTATGTTAATACGCTAAATTTAATAATAATAATTAACCCCCGTGATCTCAATCGCAGGCGGACGGAAAATCCCCGCGGCCCTGCTGCTTTATTTTGGATCCCCGACAGACCCCGTTTTTTACGGCTTTGTTTTTACCGCCCACGCGTTATTAACCAATCACGAGGCTCGATTGGCACTAATAACCAATCCAAGTTCTTCGCGGCCTCAGCATGCCGACGGAGGACCCATGCTTAACTTACAAGGTCATTTTTGGTTTAGCAGTGATGTTGTGAGGTTTGTAGGTCTCCTTTTGATCCTTTTCTCTCTAAATACTTTGTACCTATGGGAATATTTATTTTCTGTGTGTTTTCACATGTTAAGGTTAATATTTCATCACGTTTTCTAGCCATGTATAAATCTTAAACAAACCAATTTTAAGTGTTTAGCTAGCTAGCTAAAAACGTAGATTTTGAAACAACATGCTTAAGGCAGCTAGCTTTATTTATACTTTATACTTTTAAAGTTTTATTCAGTTTGGTATATTATTATTTATTTTTATGTTGAAGTTGGGTCTACCTAGCTAGCTCCTCTTTTAGCTACATCCTGCTAAAAAGTGAAAGTAGCCAAATGCTGTTTGACTGCAACACAACTCTTATGTTCAGCAGTTAGGCAGCTACCAATTTTATTACTGCTATGAAAACTTGTGCTACAAAATAAAATTGCCAAGAATTTTTTTAACTGAAAATATGGGCTAAACTATAGAATACCCCCCGTAAAAAAATTAAGACTATAAAACTCTGCAACGCAGCAACGCAATAATAATAAAAAATAAACTAACAAATATAGCAGCAGCAACGCAGCAACGCAGCTACGCAAAGCTCACTATTTCTAGATTAAAACACAGTTGGACAGTTAAACTAAACTAAAATATCAACAAACATACCAAGTTGGTTTGTTACACTAAACATTTCGCAATATAACGACTTCGCTTTTATGATTCTATAATTTAGCCTCATATAGTGTATACATTCGTAATGACAAATTTTTCGTTCTTTAAATAGTTTCCTTATTCATTTAATATTTTTAGTTATTAGAAAACATTTATATAATGTTATACAATGTTTTTTTAAACTGGTTTAATTCTAAAAACGAAACTTTTGCTCAGATCCCTCATAACTATCTAAAACCATTTTCAACTATTTTTCTGAGTAGCTGCGTTGCTGCGTAGATGAGTATCTACGTTGCTGTATTGCTACGTTGCTGCGTAGCTGCGTTGCTGCATAGCTGAGTATCTAAGTTGATGTATTGCTAAGTAGCTGCGTTGCTGAGTAGCTGCGTTGCTGCGCTGCTGAGCATCTACGTTGCTGTATTGCTGAGTATTGCTGAGTGGCTGCGTTGCTGCGTAGCTGTATTGCTGAGTAGCTGCGTTGCTGACTTACGTAGTTTTAATTTTTTTACGGGGGGTATTCTATAGTTGCTCCAAAATATGATAACGACAGGCGGTTTCCTGAAATTTTTTTAACCGAAGTTACGATAAGTTTTTATAAAAATTGTGTTACACCTATATACCCATGTGCAACATGGTTTACCTGAGTGTCACGATTAATTTGTTACTGTTTACTGAAACTTATTCTGCAAAATAAAATAATATTGACTAATTGCTTTTGCTATGACGGGGTAACAACGGTACCAATTTTATTACTGCTATGAAAACTTGTGCTGCAAAATAAAATTGACACAGATTTTTTTAACTGAACATGATAACGACAGGCGGTTTCCTGAATTTTTTTTAACCAAAGTTGCAATAAGTTTTTATAAAAATTGTGTTACAGCTATACTCATGTGCAACACGGTTTACCTGTACTAAGCGCTAAGTCCACCGTCACGATTAATTTGTTACTGTTTACTGAAACTTTTTCCGCAAAATAAAATAATATTGACTAATTGTTTTTGCTATTACGGGGTAACAACACGGGTTGTAAACTGTGCTTATATTTTGGCTAAAGTTGCAGTAAAGTTATATTTTCCAAAATACATTACAACCGAAACACTATAATATTATGTGCGCTTTACTCGATTCACAACATATATACTGCATACCTAAAGCGCTCCACCTAAATGTGTGACACTGTTTGCCTTTTTTATTATGCACTCCACTTGGCCTTCACCGCTAGGCCGCACAGTTTCACGACATACTATATACCCGTACTAAAGCGCTTCACATGACCGTGTTAGTGGTTCATATTAAGCGCTTCAGGGCGTTCAACAACAGTTACTTGTGGCTTACCCCGGCGTTTCGACGCCGGGTTTCCCGGCTAGTAATAAAGATAACACTAGGTAAAACTCTCCCGAATTTCTATTGTCTATTAAGACACTATCTAAATCTGAAAATCCTTTTTAACCATGCCTTCTGTTACTATTCCAAAAGATCAAACAGATAGTCATGTCGAAATTGTTTTGTTACACATCTGCGCAGTACTTGTTGTGATGTGTTGATGGGGATGCAGATAAGAAAAACATGGCTGGTTGGCTTTTATCAGTTATGTGGACCTCTATGTTCATAGATGTACGACAAATTAATTGAAAATATCTGCAGGATTTACCCAATGTTTAAGAAAAATATTCAAAAAGTTTCAGTTCGCCCATGGGTCCTATTCCCCATCCCTGCGTCACACTAAAACACTAAAGAAAATTGCAGATATAAAATAATATAACAGGATATGTGTAGAAAATTGAGGAGGGATATACGTATATAACATATAGTGGTATTAGAAAGTAAAATTACATTAAAATTAATGTAAAGAAATTTACAGGTTAAAAAACTCTCCATATAATTGCAAAAAATCTTCTCCATATAATTTAAAAAAAGTTTTAATGGAAGTTCATCAAATGTTCTTGCTCCTTAAAAAAAAAACCTTTCCCCACTAGATTCCAGCTTTTTTTTTGGAAGCAATACCAAGTGATTTTTATTTCTTGTGTTGTTCGCCATAGCTCGAAATAATTTTGAAAGTTTTTACATATGAATACAATTGAAAACTTGAAGACAAAGACTTTTCTTTGAAAGATCTTTAATTGATACAGGTTTGGATTTCTTCGGAACTTTATTCTTAAATATGATGCGTTTCGCTTGATTTTTCAGGCTAATGATCGAACGATGGTATCAGCTTGGTTTTATAAATTGTTACCGAAGCATCGATGGTTTATTAAAGTCTGATCCGCCGAAGCAAGTATAGTCTGCTTCTAGTTTTCTTGTAAATTGACTCAATATGTTCAACAAAGAGTTGGTTCAGTTTTACGCCGAGATACTTGATACGAGATACTCGTTTGATGGCGATAATTTATTTCCGAGATCTTATTTTTGTTGCGTTGTGTTAAACCAAACAACATCCATTCTGTTTTTCCTTTTTTCTTTTTCCATTAACAGTAAAAAAGGACAAATTTACAAATATTTAATGACTCTTTTCCACTTCTTTCAGACGCTCCTAAAAATCTAAAAACCTTAATAATAAACATATCGGGCCTTCATTTAAAGCATTGCGGTATACTAAATACAGTCTTGAACATTTGCATGCAGGAGGAACTCTTTTAAATTTGCAACAGCAGAAATATTTAAACATTTTAGCACAACGCCTACAACTACCGAGATAAGAATTAATTAAAAATTAATTAAAACGAATAATAAAGATATCTTTGTAGTACGGTTAAAAATATCTGCATGAAAATCCACGAAGATTAAATTCCGCAGTTCGCAGACCTTAAATTTTCGACTTTCTCTGTTTGCTCATTCAGCACCATGTTTTATATGGACCATACCAACGTCCATACTTGGTCTTTAGTCCCAGCTTTAAGATTTCGTCACCCTGCATCTACAAAATGAAATGACTACGGCTGACTCAAAAGGATAAGTACAAAACTTAATTCAAAATTATGATTATTCTATCAAGTTTTTAACAAAACATGTGAACGTTTATTCGTCATTTTAGACGTCAATAAAATAACTTTGATTTTACTTAAACGACGAGAAGGCTTTTTTCAGGCTTATCAAACTGCTTATCTTTCACAGTCTGTTCAGAAGGTTTATTAAGCAGGTTATCATCTTTATATATGATAACCTGATGATCCTAATCCTAAAACAATTTAGTGCAAATAGTCATTAATTGAAATCAAAATCTACAAAAGCATTGTAAAAAGAAGCATTTCGACACATTCTATCACATCAATCCCATAGATTTATTCAGATTTTGATATAACAAACTTTCAATTCTTCCCAAACTTGTAAGTACACTCATTTGAAATTCTAAATGAGATATTATATATTTATGACACTTTTTCTCTCAAGATAATATAAACAAAAGATCTTAATTGATATCTAAGTACCGACATGTAAATAAGTTTCTTTCGAATAATTACAAATCTATCCCTCCGGACTAAATTTCTTTATTTCTCTTTTATTTACATAATTGTATATAAGCCTCCCTAGAGTATTTTACCATGTTTCTTTTATAATATTTTTTAGAGTGTTTTTTTTCCATTTTATCTTTAGCATGTAGCGTAAAACTGTCAGTTGTATACTGTTTTAAATTATTAACAAATGTGAGTAAGTATAAACATTTATAAACAGTGTATGTCAAGAGAAGCATACACACTTGCGTCTGTCAAAGGAAAATTTCCAGACACTGCACTATCTTTTTGTCTCTTTTCAGCAGGCGTTGATCTTGTAACTTCGTCCTGCGAAAACGAGTTCTTTAATGGTGAAATTTAATTTCGAATAACTGTTAATGATTTCCGAACTGGAAAAGATGATCTTTGTTGTTCATTGTCAGTGTAATTTGCGAAATAAAGAGCTTTTTGTTTGGTGTTGATAATGTTCATCGATTTTTTTTTGGAGAATGCAAGTTTTTCTTGTTCTTTTTTACTTTTGGTTGTTCATAAATATCTCGAATTGCCATATTTTCCTGGAATGGTAAAAATAATATTTTTAGATTTTAGGAAAAAAAACAGTGATAGCAACCCAATAATGACACTTACCTGACTAATTTTGTTTGAGGGATTTTTTTTCAGTTTCATCGTTGTCTGTTGTGTGAAAACCATAACCAGTCAAAACGTCAATTTCATCACTTGTCACCTTTATTTTGATTATTTTGAACTGCTTCCAATTATCCTGTGGTTCTGCGTTTAATCCTATCTCTGCATATAATTTTTTATTACTGTTGCTTTTAGGCCAGTAAAGCCTTTTTCCCTTTACCCTAATAACATGGACAAACACCCTCCAACTCTTCACCATTTTCCTCCCAGCAAACTGCTCGGCAATATTTTGGGTTAACACCAGCCATCTTTTTAATATTGTGCTAAAACATAATATTTACAAGTATATAGATATATAGATTTTGTCAAATATATAAAATTTGTATCTAATTTTTGTTTGTTCTTTTAAAAGCTGGCAAAAAATGTTGTTGGTGTTTAAAGCATCACCTGACCTCACACATTTAAACTTCATTACATTATTCTATTAACAGGTGTCAAGTAATTATTAACTATTTTTCTTTGTGATAAAGAGGAAGATATAGACATTGAAGTTTAAAAAATAATGATAATTATATTCTTGGGTTATTTTACCTTATCACTGTTCTTATTGTTTTATTAAAGAAGTTGAAATTATTTGGATGTCTTCTTGATTTATTTATTGAGCGTCTCCCTCGAAAGAGCGCCCCCTCGAATAAGCGCCCCCCTTTGAGAACCCAAAATTAAATAAGCGCCCCGGGCGCTCTTGTGAGTAAATACGGTAGGCATTTGTTGTCCGCTGAGTGCCGAAAAATGGCCTCAATTTCACATTTATGTTGATGTCAGCATTTCTGCAATAAAATTTACCAAAAATTAATACAGTCACTAAACAGAAGAAAGAAAGCTGCTAAAAATGGTGAAATAGTATTTTCGTTGTTTTCCATGTTTACACCTTGATTACAATAATTTTGTCAGGTACTTTAACTTCACAGTGACCATGGATTAGTTTTAGTTTTCTCAAGAAACACATAACTTGTTTTATAGCATCTGGTCGATCAGCCGTCGCTTTTTTCAAGGCGGAAAACGCAGTATTGTTGATCTCAATCAATTTATGCGTTCCATTGATCTTTTATTGTGAGTGATATAACTCGACTAGCATATGCTTAAATTTAGAAATACGCATTTTGAAATTAAACATTGTCTTCAACGATTTTTGTTGAATGAATATAAACTAAATATAACATGAAATATTTAAAACATTTTTTGTTAAACAAAAACATCTCTTTTCAAAAACAAAGTATCATATGGACAACCATAATGGGTTCACGTTTAGCAAAGAACGTTTAGCGAAATTAAAATCCGCCAATTCCCGACAAAAATATTATTTTTGCTATAACATTCTTTATTATCTAAGTTTTACGGTTACTCTTGTAAAAACTATCGTTGTTGCCTGATATATTTGCATTACAAAAAAAGACAAAAAAAAAACAGTCATGTTATCTTGTGTTTTTTTGTCTTAAGATTTCATACGTGTTACTTTGACATCTTTACACTCGAAAAATCTGCAATCAAACACAGCAGTTAGGCTGAACCTAACGTGTTTAAGAGAACAATCAAACTAACTTCCCGCGGGCAAATTAAAAGATGAGTTCGTTCTTTTTGAATGCAGCACCTGTTTTTGCATCACGGATGGTTTCAATAGCTCTAAAGAAGATGTATCTCCTGTTCTTTTATACCTCCATGCTTGTAGTTCTAAATTGTGTTTCGGTTTTCATTTTTAACATTTTCAACTCTAATTAGTCCACCTTTTAATGCCAATAAATTTTACTAAGGCCATTATTATTTAAGCCCACATTCACAAAGTGTTGTGTGCAGTAGCAGTAGCTAACAAAAACTACGATCACAGTCCTTATAAAAGAGTTAACCAAATAAATAAAAATAAATAAAGTTTGTCTGTTAGATATTTAATTACACAGTCTCAAAAGGTTAACAAAATCTTTTTCAGAATCTTAAGTATCATTCTATAAAAACATTTCTCTCTTCACTCTATTTTCACATTAAGCATTTCATATTGATTATCTTATTCTTCTAGGCTAAGAAAAAAGCAAAAGAAAAAAAGCATGATTTTTTAGAAAGCATCTGAAATTAATGTGTCTAAAAAATCATGCTTTTTTTCTTTCAATAAGAGATTTTAAATAAACATAACTTTAGCGTAGAAATGAAACAAAAGAATCATTCAGCAAATCAAAACATTCATAATGGCTCTTGCCCGCGTTTTTTAGAGAAATTTTGCTTAAAAGTATGTCTGAAATAAAAGCCTATAAACTGTGCAAACATCAATGGATCGTCTTGAAATTTTCAGAGACGTTTTCTAAAACCTTAGTTGTGCCATGGTTACAACGGCATGTATATCTTATGTTTTAAACCAGTTTTTGCCACACATATTTTTAATATTTTTCCACTTTCTCTCAAGAATACTGAAGTTTCCTCGTGCTTCTAATGTTAACATATCCTCTAAAGATGATTGGCTAATAAAATTCATAAGCCACTTAGACCTCAGCCTTCAGGAAATATGTATTTTAATGGCTTTTTAAAAACGTAAACAAACGCAAGTATGCAGCAAATCTGTGAATATCCAGTGAACTTCGCATCGCGCATAGTTTCAAAGGACACCGCTTTCAATAGATATTTGAATAGAATTTAAATGGACGATTCGTGAGTTGTATCTCCTGTTCTTTTATACCTCCATGCTACAAGTAACTTTACGTCAGAGGTGTCGTTTTATTTAAGTATAAATTACACGTAACTTTATTCCTAATAAACACGAAAATTTCATCCACTATAACCTTTTCGTCCACCGTATCCTTTGCGTCCACCATATCCTTTGCGTCCACCATGTCCTTTGCGTCCACCATATCCTCTTCGTCCACCATACCTTTTCCGCCCACCATATCCTTTGCGTCCACCATATCCTTTGCGTCCACCATATCCTCTTTGTCCACCATACTTTTTTCGCCCACCATATCCTTTGCGTCCACCAAATCCTTTACGTCCACCATATCCTTTGCGCCCAGCATGTCCTTTACGACCACCATATCCTTTGCGTCCAACATATCCTTTACGCCAACTATATCCTTTACGTCCAACATATCCTTTGCGTCCACCATATCCTTTACGTCCTCCATATACTTTGCGTCCCCCATATCCTTTGCGTCCAACATATCCTTTGCGTCCACTATAACCTTTACGTCCAACATATCCTTTGCGTCCACCATACCCTTTGCGTTCAACATATCTTTTACGTCCACCATATCCTTTGCGTCCAACATGTCCTCTACGTCCACCATATCCTTTGCGTCCAACATACCCTTTACGTCCAACATACCCTATATGTCCGCCATATCCTTTGCGTCCACCATACCCTTTACGTCCAACATATCCTTTACGTCCAATATATCCTTTTTGTCCACCATATCCCTTACGTACACTGTATTTTCGTCCACATTTTCTCTTACGATAACATCGTCGACGACGCCCATCATTTGATAAATTGGTATCATCTAACTCATCATCATCATAGCAATCATCATCATTTTGTGTGTCACTGCCTTCGTCATCATCGTCGCAGTCGTCATCATCATTGAAAGCATTCTCACTTTCTTGCAATGCGTCTGGTGCAGAATCTAAGCGGAATAAAAAAATAGAGGAAAACATGTATATGACATAGATTTCCTATGTCAACACCTAAATATCGCCTTAAAAATAAATTTTAATATTAAAGTAGATTTTATGAGACACATACCTGCAACGGAGTCAGCTTCAGGTTCTAAAAAATTAGGAAAAATTATTATAATAGGGGCGTCGATATTTTGCACAAAAGTGGATTTGCAGGTGACCTACTTAAACATACCTGTCGATGCTTCATTCGTTGGAGCACTGTATGCTAAAAAATTAAAACAAGGTTGCAGTTTAAGGCCAATAATTACACATATTTTACATATAAACATATTGCGATGATTAAACATGGACATATTGTAATTTTAAATCTTACTAAATACCATATATTATTCCTTTCACAATACCTTTTATCACATAAATAGACATATTATTTTTTTCGCTTTCCCGTTTTTTCTATATTTTACAAAAAATAAAATAAACATCTACCTGCAGTTACTGCGATGCACAACAACAATAATAATGTGAACTTCATTTTAGCAAATCTTTACTCAACAAATGGTAAATTGTTGATATTTTTAGCCGTTTCGGACCCCTTATTTATGTATTTCTGTTGTTAAGTACCCAAGTACTAAGAAATTAATTAGTTCCTTAAGCAGGTACTGAGCACGCGTGTTTCAATTATTGCATTACATCAGCATTTGACATTGTTTTTAGCAGACTTTTAATTTGATTCTGTTGTAATTAAGATCGCTGTTTCGACATTTTAAAGTCATAGGAAATAATACTTGGGGAAATTTCCGTTTAGAAGTGCATGATATATTACTAATGATGCTTTTATGTTTGTTACTTATTTTTTTGATCATTGTAACATATGATATCATCGCCTGCAATAACAGCACCTTTAGTAACTGTAGGTATGATTTAATAGTATGTATATCGCTAATAAATATATAAACACGTTCTTGCTGCTGCACACCGAATTCATTGTTAACATTCAAAACAATGCTGATTCTAGATATTGTTAAAAAACGAAAGAGTACGGACAAAAATTTGAATTATCAGCTGAGAATAGTTCCTTATATAGTCAGAACAATTAGAAGAACATTTATCTATATAATAATACGCCAGTTCCGTGTCACTGTGACAGGCAAAGTGGATATCGTCATTTTCCTTTGATGTCGCCGAAAAAATTATGTCCATTTTGCTAGCGGGTTTACTTTGTTTACATCACGTGATGAAAACGACTCAATTTGATTTGCTGAAATAAATTTAACGGCTAACTTTCGAAAAATGGTGTCCTCTCGCCACCAAAAAAAACAAACAAAAGAATGATCCCTTTATCTTGAAAAAAGTGAAAAGAGTCTTTTAAAAAGCATATTTAAAAAGAAAAAAGTTCAAGTGAAGAAGTAGAAATGTTAAGTTGGAAGTGAGAAGTGGAGCTAGAAGTAAAGAAAGTTAGAAGTAGAAAATAAAGGCTAGAGTTTGAAGTCGATTTGAAATCACAAATAGTAAGAACTTTGATATTTTTAGACGTTTGGTTTTTATGTCGCTGGAGCAAGCTGGAGCAAGCAGGCTCCCTTTTTTCAGCAAAAGCCACCTAAAAGCTTCAAATTCTTAAAGTAACCATATTTGTTGACATTTTGTTGCATAATTAATGTATGCCCTGGCGCGTAACTAATGTATTTGTCCTAAAATTCAAAATGCTACATAAAGCTGTTAGCTGACTAACAAACGGAAGACTTTGGTTTGTTGAACTCACTGTAATGTTATTATTTTTATTTTACTATTGTTTCTCTTTATATGTGTTTTACTAAGCATAAATAGCTAGCTTTAGTTTTAGCTAAATGTTCCCAGTTTAAGTATATTTAACTGGGGGTGTCTTAGCTACTGTTAGCTAGCTAATGTTAGCCTCCAGATCCTAATCTTCCCATCCCCCATCCCATGGCTAGCTCTAACCTATGACTTATGTTGTTATTCCTCTTTTTTAATTATCTATAGCTAGCTACCTTAGTTTCCAAACTTTTCTTCTTTTATGAGCACGAATTATGATGTAACAACTTGAACTTTTGCAGGATATGATGTATTTTTTTTAAGAGTATAATTATTTTCACATTTCCTGTACAGGGGACCCTAGCAATATGACAAGTGGAATATTTTTTTTCAGAATTTAAAGCGTGTGTGTTAAGTTATTTTTTATTGTTTTGTTTCTGACATCTTGTTAAACTTTTGTCAGCCTACATGTAAAATACCAGGTTATTTTTACAGGGGGTTGTACACATTATTGGCAATTTACGTGGTTTTATGACTTTATTTTAATTTATGAGAGGATGGTATGGTTGTTCGTGTTTTTGTTTATGTTGCAAACTGCTGTTTTTTAAAATTTTGTGTAAACTTTTGTGGGAAAAAGACCACATGCAATATATATACTGAAAGAACAAATTCACGTTTTTGTTAAGAATTTTAAAATTGTAGTAATAACTGTGTTTGGTGATATTGAAAAAATTACTAATTGTTCTGACTAAAACCTTTTTGTTTTTTATATTGTATGATGAAATGCCTGATTTTTCTATAATTTGATGTGTTTCATAACCTTTATGTGGAAGATTTATGGGCAATGGCAATATAGGACATGCTAAATGAACTGAGTTTCGTTAATTTGGATATGCTCCTCAAAAACCAATCTGTTTTACATTTTATGTAAACTTTTGTGAGGACGGACCGTATATATTCCAAAAATAATATTTTTGTTCATTCAAAATTTACTCCTTATTCTTTTTTGACATTTACGTTTAAAATGGTTGGTAAAGGTCACTACAGATCATCATACTAAGAAAAAATTTTGTGTTCTTAACCGGTTATATAATTTTTACATTTTGTGTATATTTTTGGGGAACAGGATAGTATGTAACCGAATAAATGATTTTCCAGATATAAATTTGATGTTTTTGACACTTTTGATTAAAATATTAAAGTTTTTCAACATAATCAAACGTAATCACTTTATAAGATGTAAATATTTGAGATGTGTCATTTCTGACTTTAATATTATTGTTGGTGTTGTACGTGATTATATCGATTCTATACATTATTTTGATCAGCGTTTCAAGCTCTACACATTGGAAGCAACGTGTAAACAAATTTCAAGAATTGTATTGACGGGTCCTGGCAGACGTCATCAAAATACAAGTTACGATTCTCTTTTCCAATGTACTCCTGCCTAAGTGGATTTTACAGTGCAAATTTCTAAAAAAAAATTTTATTTGTACTTTAGAGGACTTTACTGACGTCAGCAAAATTTTAAAATTTAAAACACTTATATATATCTCCTTATGCGTTTGCGAACACTTATTTTTATCAGCGTTTCAATCTGCACGCATTACAGGCAACAGATAAACTACATTTCGCCAATTTAAAAAAGCTAGCATTTGTTTACTTTTTTTTGCATAATTAATGTGTCCCCTGGTGCGTAACTAATGTATTTGTCCTAAAATTCAAAATGCTGCATAAAGCTGTTGCCAGCGAAATAGAAAGTTTTGGTTTGTTGAACTAACTGCAAATGTCATATTTTTTACATTGCTATTGTTTTCCTTTATATGTGTTTTACTAAGCATAAATAGCTAGCTATAGACTTAGCTAAGCCTCCCCAGCTTAAGGATATTTAACTGGGTGTCTTAGGTACTGTTTTGTTAGCTAGCTAGCTAGTCTCTATAATAATACGCCAGTTCCGTCTGTCTGTCACTTTTGCAAAGTGGATTATATTCTTCGCAATTTTCTTTGGTAAAGTCTATAAAACATCACCTATAAATTTTTTCTGTAATTTACCAAACTTTGATGTTAAAATAATATTGACGTTAATCAAAGTATATTAAATTAATGAAGCCATTACAGTGCACTTAAAAGTTTGAGGCCAAATAACTTGGAAACGAGGTGGTGACGTCAATGATTTTTCACCGCGTGGGTAACTAGGGACCACCTGGGACCAATTTGGGTAAGTTTCCCAAACCTGGGTCCCCAAATCCGTTTCGGAATGAACGGGTTGATGACGTCATCAAAAAGCCTTCAAACCCTAATATCTCTGCAACCGTTTGTCAAAAGTACATGATCCTATACTTTTTCTTGATCAGCGTTTCAAGATCTATACGAGGAAGGCAACAGGTATATAAATTTTTAAAAATTTTTTTCGTGTTTTCACGGACCTTTGCTGACGTCAGCACAATTTTTAAACCCTTATTTCTCCTTAGGCGTTCCTCGAAAACATATCATCCTATACATTATTTTGAACAGCGTTTCAACCTCTACACATTACAATCAATGAATAAATTAAATTTCGCCAATTTTTTTAGTATCTGCACTGCTGACGTCAGCAAAACATCTAAAACAACCTATTTTTCTATTGTCCATCTGCCTAAGTGAATTTTTCCACGGGCCTTATCGACTAGTATAAGAATAACGAGGCTAGGAATTACTGAAAATAAAAGGTTTTATTTTACTTAAAATTCTGAAAGCAAACAAAGAAATTTGAGAAATATATCTTTCAAGAGAATCAATTGTTACACTTTTGCGAGCCTTGTCCTTGTATTTTGGATCGATTATTTTATGTACTGAAATTTAGTAAAAATATGCATAAGAACAATGGTAAGCAATGTTAAATCATGTGGAAATTTTCTTGTTTCATGAAATCATGAAGTCTAATAAATTGACCGTACTGAAACGATCTTAGAGAAAACAAAAATGGCTCTTAACAGTGGTACATCCTTTCATTTGAAGGTAAGACAGATCTAATTAGACAAAATCTAAATCGATTTTAACATTTCTTCACAACCTTACATCATTTTTACGGTTAATGAATTGCGTATATTGGTTGAGAGTGAAATATGAACGTGGAACTGTGGTACGAAAACTAAGAAGAAGTTGTGACAGATTAAAAAAAGGATGATTACATTCAAGACAGGCTCGTGGATCGATTTCAGCGTTAATTCTTCAACCTAAGTCGATGTATAGTCCGGTAAAGAAAATTAGAACTAAAGAGCATCAATTGATAGTAATTCTTTTTTTAAGTATAGATTTTATGTGGCAATCAGTTGCTATTTCCTAGTGATACCAATTCAATTGATAATGATTAAAAACCACAATCTCCTGTGTGGTGCAAGTAAAAACGATAAAAAAGTGATCTGGAAAAACGGATGTGAAATATTCTCAGACGTTATTTCCTCTACATTAATTTGGTTCTACTAAAATGTTTTAATAATGTAGTTTATATTTTTATTACGGAAATACTAACGAATGGGAACTGTACTATCTATTGATTCTGTCTACAGAAATGCACCAGATGGCATTCATAGTATATATACAAATGCTAGTGAACTATAAATTATGAAAAAGAGTGACTCAAGCAAAAATCTTAGTCGCATTTAGTGTCTAAACTTATTGTTCAAGAAGAAATAAATGTTGTGTTACAATATCCAACGCCAATAAGTGCGTTTAAAACATCTACAAAAATGCTACTTAGTGGCTGCCGCGTGTAGCTATAGCATGCAATCTTTGCTCGATCTACATGAAGACATGATACCTTATCGGTGAAAAATCCGTCAGTCATTAATTTTAATCCTCAATTATTATCAATTGCAATACAACCCGCGTCTTCATTTATTATTTGCGTCAATTGCAGGGTTTTTTTCTTCGAAGTCCACCACTTCGATGTTGAATCATATTATCGTGAAATGGAACAAATAAAAATCGTGGGTGTTTTTTATTTTTTCTCAAAATTCATTTCAACAGCAGTGGTTCCTCAAGTCATCTCGAAAGATATCGCTGAATTCCCTGATTTTACCGACCCATTGACCGACCCATCGACCGACCCATCCACCGACCCATCCACCGACCCATCCACCGGCCCATCGACCGACCCATCGACCGACCCATCGACCGACCAATCGACCGACCAATTGACCGACCCATCAACCGACCCATCAACCGACCCATCGACCGACTAATCGACCGACCAATTGACCGACCAACCGATACTTGTTCTTTGCTTTGACTACACACGCATACGGATAAAGAGCGATTGAATTGGTTTCTCCATACATTAGTCTTACATTATTGCATTGGAATAACGTCTTGTCGAAAGACAAATTAGAGTAGAGATATGAAAAACTTTTCGCATAAGAATACACATGGAAACATGCCACCTAACATCATACAAATTCTCATGTAAACAAAAAAGATAACGCAATTAAAAACATGAGATAAAATAACATCATAGTCTCTAAAAAATTGTAATTTTAAAAAGCTCATTACCAGTTCACGCATTTATTTTATAAGCGAGAGAAAACTTTTCATAAAAAAATTCTTTCCACATGCGTGTTAACCTTTCTCAACAAATAAAAATTGTCATTTTCCTGTTCCAATTTTGTAAGTCCCAATTTGTTGGACCACTCATAAACTCCTAGGAAAACGCTAAATAGGGTTCTGAGACACAGACAAAAATTAAACTAGAAGTCGTAAAGTCCCAACGAATTAAGAATGTATAGTGCGAAATCCTCGGACTACGTATCTTCGCAGATTAGTGGGCCAAGGATTTCGCATCGTTCAAAGTGAGTGCGCTAGCTATTTTATCTCAAAAGATTAGTTTAAATATTATTAGTGTTTCCCATCCTAACGATTTTGTTACTAATTTGTTTTTGGTGAGTTGCATTTTATAATGTACTTTGCGTGTTTGATTTAACATTTAACTTAATTTTAATCAAGTACAATGTTAAACTAGTTTTAATTTGGTGCATTCTTTCTCAGATTTAGTTTACCTTTCGTGAATATAATAACAGCACTTATTTTTAAGGAGGTTTTAACTACTGTAATATCACATAAATTAAATAATATTTAGTGGTAAATACTCCTGGTATTATGACATCCTGACAAAAAATATAGCCTATGATCTAAATAGGTGTTTTTGGAAGGAAATTTTAATAAGAATTATTTCCTTTGATTTTGCAACGTCAAAACTATAATATCAATTACAACAGAAGCAAATTAAAAGTCTGCTAAAAACAATGTCAAATGCTGATGTAATGCAATAATTGAAACACGCGTGCTCAGTACCTGCTTAAGGAACTAATTAATTTCTTAGTACTTGGGTACTTAACAACAGAAATACATAAATAAGGGGACCGATACAGCAAATACCATTACATGTTTTCCTTTTCAACAGGGCTGCTAAAATGAAATTCACGTTAACAGTATTGTTGTTTTGCTTCGCAGTAACTGCAGGTAAGTGGTCATAGATATAATATGAAGTTTACATTACATTCATCATATCAGCATGGAAAATTAGAAAGTTCTTAGTGGCTAAAGCTAAGTTATATTCTCAATTATATCTGGCCTTTTTATCCTTATAAGTTATTTCCAATTTTAACTTCTTAATTCTTAATTCTTTATTTAGCAAACAGCATCCCAACAAATGACGCATCAATAGGTATGTTAAATAAAGTTATTTCTCATCGATGTTATGATATATACGTCTGTTGCCATATTTTCAGAAAAATATCGACTTTATTGGTAAACATAGCAGCCATAGTATAGATCATGAAAGAATAAAACCAGTTTTAAAAATTAACGTTAATTAGCGAAGCTTTTCGTACATTATCCGACTATATGAACAACTGAAATAAATTTAACATACATATTTACATCCTTTTTTCTCTTTTTGTCTTTTTAGAAGAGATCAAAGAGAAGGATGCTGATACTGTCAAAGGTATAGGTGTTTTTATCTTTTTATGGACTTTACGCTGACATTTTGATTAGAATAACAATTTCATTGCGACATTTCCATTTCTTTTTTTCTCTATTTTTTTTTCTTTTGCTTAGATTCAGCTGTTGAACCATTGCAAAAAAATGATGATGACGACTGCGACGATGATGGCGAAAGTAATGACGTTCAAAATGATGATGATTGCAATTATGATGATGAGCTAAATAATACCAATATATCAAATGATGGGCGTCGCCGACGATGCTACCGAAAGCGAAAATGTGGACGAAAATACAAAGGATATCTTTCTAAAGGATATGGTTACAAATTACGTGATGGACGTAAAGGATATGGTGGACGCAAAGGATATGCTGGACGCAAGGGATATGCTGGACGCAAAGGATATGCTGGACGCAAAGGATATGTTGGACGCAGAGGACATTTAGGACGCAAAGGATATGGTGGACGCAAAAGATATGTTGGACGTAAAAGATATGGTGGACGCAAAGAATATGGTGGACGCAAAGGATATGTTGGACGTAAAGGATATGGTGATGTTGGACGCAAAGGATATGGTGGACGCAGAGGATATGGTGATGTTGGACGCAAAGGATATGGTGGACGCAAAGGATATAGTGGAGGCAAAGGATATGTTGGACGTAGAGGATATGTTGGACGTAGAGGATATGGTGGACGTAAAGGATATGGTGGACGCAAAGGATATGTTGGACGCAAAGGATATGTTGGACGTAGATGATATGGGGGACGCAAAGGATATGTTGGACGTAGAGGATATGGTGGACGTAAAGGATATGTTGGACGCACAGGATATGTTGGACGTAAAAGATATGGTGGACGCAAAGGATATGGTGGACGCAAAGGATATGGTAGACGCAAAGGATATGGTGGACACAAAGGACATGGTGGACGCAAAGGATATGCTGGACACAAAGGACATGGTGGACGCAAAGGATATGGTGGACGCAAAGGATATGCTGGACGCAAAGGGTATGGTGGACGTAGGGGATATGGTGGACGAAATTATCGTGTTTATTAGAACCACTGTGTTATTAGAACATTCTCTTACGTAAAATTGTTTTTCTGATTTCTGAATTTATTTTCACTTTTAATATACAGTTTTTCTGATTTGACATCAAATTTTTTTTTCGACATCCGCCACTAACTTTGTAAAAAAATATAGGAGAACCAAAAACGACAACAACAAGCATAATAAAAAAGATACAGTAAAATATGTTGTAAGATAATCATTCGATGCTCTCGATTCAGACGTAGTGTAAGTACCTATGTAGAGGAGTCTGAGTGTGTTATCACGGTGTAAACTACGGCGTTAACAGGGACGGGATATATTTATGTCCCTCATTGATACATATGCAATGAGGTTTTACTGATTTGTCAATGGTGGCTTCAACCTCGTCTCCAGTAATTTTTACATTTTTATATTGACTGAAGCTGAACAATGATCTGGACTTGACTCCTTTTACGAGAAAGTTACTTAGTTGTAGGATTTTGCTTATATAAATCAGACAAGTAATTTTTTCGCGCGAGTTATCGAGTTGAGAGTGAGAACGTATATTGTGTGTTTTTATAATGGTGACAATGTGTATGTAGTTTATTGTAGTTTTGGTTTCCAAAAGATTTTTATGCACGATGCATTATGTTGTAAAAAATTCGTATAAGTATAGTCTTATAGGCTGGGGTTTCCTAAGATTTAGCCATGGTAAGCATAATTTGATGTTTTCATAGAACATGAGACCTTGCTCTTTGTTTAACAAACACAAAGACATTTGTTGGTTGAATAATATATTACAAACATACGCACAAACATTACAAACAATTTAACAATATGAATTATCAACGAACGGGATAAAGATTACGTCACCTTTTTTTCAAAACAAATGACTTTAATGTCGATAAATTTTATTCTGCGCCAATAAAATTCGTTTACGTGGCACATTAGCTTTAACAGAATAAATTCCACATATAGTAGAATCACATGGTTCTTTGCAAAAAGTTAGCAAAAGCCTCTTCGAGATGTATTCACAAACAAATTTTCCATTTATTTTACCAGTATGATTTTTCCAGACTTTAAGATAAACTAGGATTCTCTCTGATATTTTGCTGTTAATAATATCTACACAGATATCCGCTTGGCAACTTGAACAACTGGGTTGTTTGGATTTCTCACAAAGCAGACGTTTCATGCAAAAAACATTTGGTGATTTATGATGTCATTTTTCAAATAGGTTACTGTATGTACGTTATATGAAACAAATGTGTCACCGAATGACGGAATTCTGTTGCCTTCCAACGTTTTAAATCTACTAACCTTTTTGGCTGTGGAGCAAATTCGGAAGAAATTTTCATTAAGAAAGATGAGATGGTCAGATATTTTTGTAATTTAAATCTAGGACAATCGACACAGTCCGCATCCTTCTTTCCAAAACAAATCAAAAATCTCTATCACACCAAGACAAATAACTCAAGGGCGTTAACTGTAATCCCCATTAAATCTCATGTCGCATGGCCACAGGGAGTTAACTGTATTCCAAGTGAAATCCCGTGTTGCATGGCAACGTTAAGTAATAAAAAAATGCGCCATTTGGGACATTCTAATAATTACTGTGTATAAACTTAATTTTGTATATTTTAATCACTCATCAGTCCTAGTTGTAAAGATGCGTGTGTAAAAATAGTATAAACACATGAAATAATTTGCTGGTGGTCATAGGGAAACAATAACCCGTAACAATAACTCGCAAAAGTCTTTTGTATTGTACATGTACTGCATTTGTACAGCAAAATAAATAATGATACTAAAAATCGCAACTAATAAATAAATGTGGTAATCGAAGATTGTTGTATGTATAGGATGTATAGAATTGCATGAGTTTCCAATCCATGGTTTATAGGAGATTGCTTCAACTGATCTGTAATCAAATTGGAATTGAATACAAAAGTCAGATAATGGTTTACATTTTTCATTTTTTGTCGCATTACTTTAGACAGTACTGTATCTATTGTATCTGTTTAATTGCTTGTTCATCGGATTATTAAGGCGAATCTCCACGGGACGATTTTTACGACAATCGTCATCAAGACGCAGTCGCGGTTTTCGTCATGACGAAAAATTGAATTGGTTTCTACTTTTCGTCACAAAACTCATTGCGAACATCGTCCAATGGAGATTAGGCTTTACGTGCAGTACCGCATATCCACATCCGTTTAAATACCGTTGATCCGATTATCGATATCGCGTGCAATACCGCATTACCCCATCTCTTTATTTAACGTCGATGCAATACCATTTTCCGTATCAGCTTGTTAAATTATTTATCGGATATCGCGTACAATACCGCCTTTCCGTATGAGCTTGCTCAATTATTCCTCCGATACTGTGTGAAACACGCATTCCTTACTGGTTTGATTATCGGATACAGCGTGCAATACCGCATTTTCATGTCAGATTGTGAAACTGGTCATCATATACTGCGTGCAATACCGCCTTTCCATGTCAGCTTGTGAAACTGGTCATCAGATACTGCGTGCAACACCGCATTTTCATGTCAGATTGTAAAACTGATCATCAGATTTTTTTTGATTTTTTTTTTTTTTTTTTTTTATATAATGATTTAGAAAAAATTACAAGACAGATACAGAAAAAAAAAATGAAAAAATACTAAAAGTACGACATTTAAATAGGTGTTAGACAAACCTAACTACCAAAATAAACAAAATAAAATATAAGTGATATACAATATTTTTTGACGCTTTAAGAAATGGGCAAGAAAAAAGTTTAAGAGAAGGGTTTGAAAAGGACTGTTAACTCAAAAAAGAGGTCCCTCAAATCTTCCTGACGATTTAAGAAACACAATTGTGTTATTCAGTATAGATACGTTTTCGACCATATTAGTGTTTTCTTGGCCATAAAGAAGTACTCGCACTAGGTTTTCATCAGAAAAATTCGAAATATCACCAATTATTTCTATAATATTATAAAGAAGGAGTTTTCTTTGGTTACCATAAAAACTACAGCGCAAGAGGAAGTGAGACGTGGTTTTTGATCAGATACTGCGTGCAATACCGCCTTTCCATGTCAGATTGTGAAATTGGTCATCAGATACTGCGTGCAATACCGCCTTTCCATGACAGATTGTGAAACTGGTCATCAGATACTGCGTGCAATACCGCCTTTCCATGTCAGATTGTGAAACTGATCATCAGATACTGCGTGCAATACCACCTTTCCATGTCAGATTGTGAAACTGATCATCAGATACTGCGTGCAATACCGCAAAGTGCAAAGAGACGAGGATTACCTAACAGGGATAATGTGCCCAACAAGTACGTCTTCATATCTTCTAGTGTCATTCGTTTTATTAAAAATACTTGACATATTCAATGTTTCATTTCAAGTCCTACAGATATGCGGGATACGGCCAGTTTTGTTGGTTCATTCACACGATGATATATCCTAGATATCCAAACTCCTTCTTCCTTTTCAGTTTACACTATCGTGGATATTATTTGGTTCGTAATTATCTACAAATATGTTGTCAACTATTCATATGATTCCTCATAGTCGTCGCATGAAAGGAGGCCTTGGGAACAAGACCGTTCTACGGAGCTTTTGAAGCCTGGGTACGAAAATGCAATATAGATAATGGGAAGGGAACTAATAACAAACAACGTTTTATTTCCCGGCGGTGAAGGATATATGTGTCTCGATTTTTACCATAATTGTGTGCACATTACCATTGCTGCTTGTGTTTGAGCTATTGCACCTGGTTTAAAGTCTACCTGGACTGCAAAATTCGCGGATTTTCACGCTTGAAACTTGTGTTTGAAAACTTCTCGTCCAGGATATTCTTTACCTTTCCGTTTGAATACCAATGGAGTAAGATGAAGGAGTGTCATAAGATGAACATGGTTCAACATCTGCAATGCTACAATTCAACAAATTCACATTCTAGAGCCTGTGAAACAGCCTAGATGAATTTAAAAAGAGAATAGTTTAAGTGAACAGTTCACTTAAATCACAGAAAGCCTGGAAAGTGGATTAAACTCGAAGTCTAACCTCTTACTGTCATCTTTTTTCCGCTCCTTTCTTCGATGTTATTCTTTGCTTTGGTTTCTCCTTATGAGGAAATATTGATGACACCGCCCCCTTACTAATCTTCGTTTTAGCAATCTATCCTTGTAACACTCGCTTGTGCCTTGCATGGCCCAACTCGAGTCGAAACAATCTTCCGAAAAATGGTCAGAACATAGCCTCCCATATTTCGAAGAATTATCTCTGCACATTGCTTGGAAGCATGCTTTCCGTAATTTATCATCTTTAGGAAAGCGAAAGAAACTTCTATCTTTTTCTGACGCTGACTTTTATTGCTGCAGCGATATGCAGCACACGAGGTCATGATCCTTCCACAAACCCAAAGACTTCAGCGCGCATCTTATCGGGATATAAAACTTAGGGCCCGGTTTTCACGCAAATATTTTCAAACACTTATTTCATATTTAAAACTCGGGCTGACATTACAGTTGTACCTAATTAGTATAATACTAGTCGACAAGGCCCGTGGATAAATCCACTTAGGAAAAAGGCCAATGAAAAAATAGGTTGCTTTAGATGTTTTGCTGCCGCCAGCAGTGCATATACAAAAAAAAATGTTCTTAAAACCTTACACCAAATGTCAAATGTCAAATCGCATTAAATCCTCCACACAAATCTTACACAAAATAAAAAAGAACAGCTTGCAAGGTGCAAAATCTAGTTGATAAAAAGTTACAACATCGACACTCACAACACCAATACTCACAAAACCAACAGTAAGAACACCGACAGTTACAACACTGACAGTCACAACACGGATAATAACAATGTCAGAAATAACGCGTCTCAAATATGTACATCTTATAAGTGATTATGTTGAAAACCTTCAGTATTTTATTCTGAAATGTCAAAAAGTTGGCCTGCAAGAGTTACACATTTTAAATATTGTCTTTCCCTTAAAAGCTTATACAAAAATATGAAAAAGCCATAGTTTGGAAAACATCAAATTTAAATCTACAAAAATCAGTCATTTCCATCCCCTCCCACAAAAAAATTTCACAAAATGTAAAAATCAACCAGTTAAGAAGACAAAATTTTTTCTTTTTTAGTATGATGATCCGTACTGCCCTTTACCAACAATTTTGAACCTAAATGTCAAAAAATCAATAAGCAAAGAATAAACTTGAATAAAAAAAGCTCTTTATTTTGGAAACATTGTATACGGTTCGTAAACAAAAGTTTACACAAA
Organism: Hydractinia echinata; assembly: GCA_030067915.1. Taxonomy (NCBI): domain Eukaryota; kingdom Metazoa; phylum Cnidaria; class Hydrozoa; order Anthoathecata; family Hydractiniidae; genus Hydractinia; species Hydractinia echinata. The sequence goes on from JASGCC010000020.1 coordinate 2,416,191, forward strand.
ATGTAAAACAGATTGGTTTTTGAGAAACACATCTAAATCAACAAAAATAATTTCATTCAGCATATCGTATATTGCCAATACCCATTAATCTTCCACAAAAAGGTTATAAGACACATCAAAATTTAGAAAAATCAGTCATTTCAGTGTATACAGTCCTCGCCCGTTAGATTACAAAATATAAAAAACAAAAACAGTTTCAGTCAGAACATTAAGTATTTTTTATCATCAGCAAACATTTATATATCCCTACAAAATTTTGTAAAATTCTCAAGAAAAACAAAACCGTGAAACCATGGAATTTCTTCCACCAAAAATGACATCACATACAGTTAGTTCTCACCAACAATAGTTATTATTAAGAAATATAAAGACATCAGCTTATACAACAGCTTACAGTGAAGTCCGATTCTACAAAAATTTGTTCTTTCAGTATATATTGCATGTGGTTTATTTCCACAAAAATTTACATAAAATTTAAAAAAACAGCATTTTGCTACACAAACAATATAAACTGACTAGCCGGGAAACCCGGCGTCGAAACGGCGGGGTAAGCCACAAGTCAAGGTGTGACCCGGCGTTGAACACTCTGTGGAGCGCTTAATAAGAGCCGTAAACTGTGCCAAATGATCAGGTGGAGCACTTTAGTACAGGTACCATTATGTTGTAATCACGTTAAGCGCTACACCATTATAGCCTTGCGACTGTAACATATTTTTCAAAAAACAACTTTCCCGAAAGCTGAAATAAAAACAGAGTTTACAAACCGTTGTTACACCATCATAGCAAAAACAATCGGTCAATATTATTTTACTTTGCAGAATAAGTTTTTGTGAAAGTTAAAAAATTTATCGTGACACCGGACTGAGCGCTTAGTACAGTTAAACGGTGTTGCACAGGCGTATAGGGATAATACCCTGTTGAAAAAAACTTTCTCGCAGACTCTGTTTTAATAAAAATGCAAGAAACAGTCCATTGCTAACACAGGGCTGAACGGTTAGACCAGGTAAACAGAGTTGCACATTCGTATAGGCGTGATACCCGAGAAAGTTTAAAAATTAATTGTCACAGTGGGTTGACCCCTTAGCAGAGGTAAACCACGTTGTACCAGGCGCATAAGCGTAATAGCCTTTTCCAAAAAAACAGTCTGTTGTTAACACTGGGCTAAGCGCTTAGTACAGTTGAACAGGCGTATAGACGTAATACCCTTTTCCTGAAAAACTTCATTGCACCTTCGGTTTAAATAAAAACACAGGGAACAGCCTGTCGTTACCGTCCAGCTAAAACAATTGCTCAGCCATTTTATTTGCAGAAAAAGTTTTTAGGAAAATAATAAAAGATGTAGATAGCTACCTAGCTAACTGCATTTAGCATAAGAATAATTACTTAAGAATATTGTTGTAGCCAAACTGCATTTTTATACTTTTACTTTTTAGCCAAAGATATAGCTATAGGAGCTAGCTAAACAGCCACAACCTCAACATAAAATAAATGTTGGCTAGGATAAAAAGCTCTTATACCATACAGAATAGTAATAAGAAGGCTCTAGATGGCTAGCTAGCTAGCAAAATCTTCGTTCCTAGCCAAAAATCCTAACTGGTGCTTTTAAGATCTGTACGTGGCTAAAAAACGTGACAATATATTTATGTTAACATTGAAAACAAACAGAAAACAAATATTACCACCAAAATACAAAGATTTCAGAAGATAAAAAAGGCGAACATGCTTACTACAAACCTCATACACTGACCATACACGACCATTTTCAAAATCAAAATGGCCTTCGTTCGTCCAGCCTCGAAAATCTTGGATTGTTTTTTTAAGCGAAAATCGTGGATTGCTTTTTTTAAAGAATCAGGCGTTGTGAATGGTATTCCACGCGCGAGCGGTCAAAACAAAGTCGGTAAAAATATATCGCATTTGGTATTAGTGCGCATTTTAAACATTTCGTGTTTCCGTTACGGGACGCGGCTTTCGCGGACACACAGACAAATTACGGCTATTATTAAAGAGACTAGTCGTTAACCCGTGGAAAAATCCACGGGATCGCCCGTCCTTTATATATCGCATTTCGTGTTTCCGTAACAGGACGCGCCTTTCGCGGACACACAGACAGACGACGGCTATTATTAAAGAGACTTAATCATACCATCCTCTCATAATATTTTTTAACCCAAAGTCATCATAAACCCACGTAAATTTCCAATCGAATGTAAAAAAACCCTGTAAAAAAACCTGGCATATTACATGTAGGCTGACAAAAGTTTAACGGGATGTCAGAAACAAAACAATAAAAATAACTTAACACACACACTTTAAATTCTATAAAATTCGTTCCACTTGTCATATTGTGGTCCCCTTTGTAAAGTTCACAGGTAATGTGAAAAAATTATACTCTATGGGCATAACAATGAGTCACACCATCCTAAAAGTTCAAGAAAGATTTTGTAGCTAGCTTGTTACATCATAATTCGTGTTCAAAAAAGAAGAGATAGGCTAGAGCTAGCTAAGAAGCTTGGGATGGGAGCCTTAAAGCTAACATTAGCTATCAGATAACAGTAGCTAAGACACCCAGTTAAATATACTTAAACTGGGGAGACTTAACTGGGTCTATAGCTAGCTATTCATGCGTAGTAAAAGACATTATAAAGAGAAACAATAGTAATGTAAAACAAACCAAAGTTTTCTGTTTGTCCAGCAAATTAGTTTGTTAGCCAGCTAACAGCTTTATCTAGCATTTTGAATTTTAGTACAAATACATTAGTTACGCACCAGGGGAACATTAATTATGCAAAAAAATTGTAAACAAATATGGCTAGCTTTTTTATTTTTAAAAAAACGCGGTAAAAACTTTAAGAATTTGGAGCTTTAATGGATTTTTTTTGAGAATGCGATTCTGCTTGACAATTTTAAGTGTACTACATAAAAAAAGTAACACGCAGCTTCAGCGACATAAAAACGGAACGTCTAAATATATCAAAGTTCTTACTTTTTCTGAATTCCAATCCACTTGAAACTCTAGCATGCATTTTCTACTTCTAACTTTACTTTACTACTTCCTAGCTCCACTCTTCACTTCCGAAGTAACTTCTTGTGGCTTTCAACTTTCTCTGAATCACTTTTTGCACTTTTTTCAAGACGAAGGGACCTTTCTTTTGTGTTTTTTTCGGTGTCGAGTAACATCAAAGATTTTTACGGCAACATCAAAGAAAAATAAGCATATCAACTTTGCCTGTCACAGAGACACGGAACTGGCGTATTATTATAGAGATTAAAACATTTTAAATACTTTTATTGATAAAAAATCCAAAAATGTATTTGCTTGTATGATATAACAGTAACTTCACTTCCGTAATTTTCTATTTCTTGACATTAGTTTTTTCCAATGTGTACAAGGCCCTTCATTTTTTTAAGGTTTCGGAAGGAAGAAAAAAAGTAATAAATTATTCATTCAAATCTCACCTTTTTTTGTTTTTTTTGATAAATACATTCATTTCCTGGAGATCCATAGGTCTTGTGTTTTGATGGAATATGACCAATGACGTAAATAGAAAACATATTACAAAAGCCTCGTTTTCGTGCGCAGCGCTGATTTCAAAATGGAGAATGTGATCGGAAGCACGGAGGGGAAGCTTCGAAAATCAGAAAAACAACATTACAGCTTGGAAGCTTTATTCTTCAACTTTTAAATTAAAATTCGTAAATAGCAAGATTTGATCTCTTAATTAACTGAATACTTGATTTAAGCTAACTTAAATCCCTAAGTCCTTAAATTCGACTCTTCAGAATTCAATTACTCTTCACGAAGAAATGATGTTACTTAAAATTTATCGATGAACAGATTGACGAACCGGTCACTAAGGGTCAACCAATATTTCGCAGGCATTGAAGAATATGTGACCGAATGGCTAACCGATCCGCCATCGACTGTATATTCTTTTAAAACGATTAATAGAGCAATGGCGGAAAATGACGCTCATACAAATTCACTTAGTCAATGACAGCTCTAGAACGAAGTGAAGAATCGCATTTTATTAATGACTAACATTCATTTTAGATAAAGAAACAACAAAAAACTTCCCACAACTTTATATTGAGCCTAGTTTACGCCACAATACAGCCTTGTATCATGACAAAGATCATATCAAATTTAACAAATTCAACCAGACTAAATTTGCTGAGTTTAACGAAGACAACCCAGTACATCTTCCTTTTGCATTTTTAACACCAATAGACCACAGAAACAACAACATATCAAGAGCACAAAGTTACATTCTAAAGGACGCATCTCATCAAATTAAATCAGATCAAATTAAATCAGAAAAGTATAAGGATCCATCAATAGGCAGTTGTCATCCGTTGAACAAAATGAGCAAAACATGCAGAACACATACATCGTTAAAGATAACCACAACCTCACAACCAAAATGTGATAGAACAGTCTTCTATAGCCCCAGCTTCTTTGAAGTTTGTATTAACCAAAATCAATTGATTAATGGATTGTTGAACAAAACTCTCTTTCTTTTTTGAAAAGGAATCTTACGAAGGACATCAAAATAAAAAAACCTGTTATAGTTTACGAGCGGTTTTCGTTGTGAAAAAGATTCATGTAAATAGTAGCTTGGTTGCTAATATATTTTGTTGCTGCAAATTCAAAACCACAAAATGGATCTGCCAGGCGAGGATCCATTATTATCCATGAACGAAGAAGGGTCAGGAAAAAACACTAAGACTTGTTCAACACGTAGCGAAATACCCGTACTTGTTTACGAAAGTTTACGTTCTTGATTAGATTGTTTAGCTGATAACGACGAAGAGAAAAAGACAGAATAATGCATTTCTCAGCCAACGTTTTTACCACGAGCTTCCGCTTTGTAGCCATTTTTTAAATGAGGAGGATTTCAAAAATCCCAAATTGTAAACATTTGAAAGTGTCTTTTATGTATCAATCGAACTTTTTATAAAGTCGAATGTTTTCGTTCGAAAAATGGGAAAAAGGGATCGAGATAACGGAGTTCGAGATACAGAATGTAATTTTGCCTACAAAAGATTGCAATGACTGAAGGGACTGGAAAATAGTTTGAGACAGAGAAAGCTAACAGGTATTCGAGATATCGAACATCGACTTTACTTCTCTTATTTCGCTATTCACAATTCCACTTTTACCCGCGCTATACCCGTTTCACTGATCTCACACTTTACAACAGGCGATACTAGTTCACAGTTTTTGAATTATTGTGCTATAATAATAGCTTCGCTAAAATACTGCTACTATTTATAATGATCAAGAAATCGATAAAGAGCAATCAAGATGAAATCAAACAAATAAAAACGTAGTTAAAAAACAAGATTCCAAGCAGAGAATACTACGTGTACTAAAAAACGGAATGACTGAAACCAAAAAATTGGAGAATAAATTGTGGCATGTAATGAAAAGTACTTCAGATTGCTGTTGCGTGAAAGGCTAAAAAATCAACAGAGTTGTCCTTGTTTTGATAGAGTATATTCCTCGTGAGATTTTAAGCTCATTCTTGTTCTTTTGGAAAAAGTAGGAAAAATAACTGGAAAAGCTTTTGGAGAACGAAGTGCACAAAAACAGCCAGCCGTTAACACCAGACTGAGCGCTTAGTACAGGTAAACCGTGTCGTACATAAGTATAGGCGTAATATCATTACTGTCCTGTTAAAATACTCTGCAATTTTATTTTGCAAAAAGGTTTCCATAACAGTAATAAATGTTCCAGCTACCTAACTGCAGTTAGTAGCTATAACTTTTAGCATCAGAATTAAAAAATGTGTTGTAGCGGAACTGTATTTAGCTACCTTTACTTTTTAGCCCGATGTAGTTGGAGAGCTAGCTAAATAGCCACAAATAAAATGAAAATAATAATGTACTAAACTGCATAAAACCTTTAAAAGAATAGGAATAAATAAGGCTAGCTACAGCTAATAAGGATAAAAAACGTGACAGTATATTTAACTTGACAGGTGAAAACATACAGAAAACAAATGTTACAAAATCTTTCAGTTGACAGAAAGTTAAACATTAGCACTGAACTGAACAAACTTCCAAAATTAACATGGCGTTTATGGTTCTGCTTTTTACGTTCCTTTGTCGGCATGTCGTGGCTGCAAAATTTTAGATTGATTTTTCAGACAAGTCGGGCGTAATGATTGGTTGCTACACGCGGGCGATCAAAACAAAGTCGGTAAAAATATATCCCATTTAGTATTTCGCGCAAGTATTAAAATTTAGTGCAGCCGTGACACGACGCGTCTTTTTGCTATTTTCCCCATAGCCCGATTTTGAAAAAGCGTCTAGGAGTTCGCCCAAAACTTCCGCTTCGGGGACTTACAGCTCCTCTGTTTTGTACAATTTTCTTAGTAGGTCATAGTCTACTAAGAAGACCAGCTTGTGATTTGAACTAAACCTGTGGTCTAAATTTGTGATTTCGTTGTATCGTTATGCTAATGTTATAGATCTTAGTTCCTCATCTGCGCAATTGCATCTTAGTAACGGTGTTCTTGTGTGACCGTCATGAGCGCAAGATCAACGTGCTACTCTTTCATTAAAAATTATGGTCACTTTCTGAAAAACCATTAAATTTCCTTAACGAAACATCTCAATGATTACTGTGAATTAGTTTGCTTTAAATTAAGTATTAAGACCGTTTCTCTTCACAAGAGGAACATTAAAAACGTTTAGAAGTGGCCGGTTTTCGTAGCTTAAATATCAATAACTTTAATTTTAACATTGTTCCTGCTATGGTGGTACAGAATATTTTAAGAAATTTTATTTAGTTAGACAGGAAGGGGTATAATGCAAGAAACATTATGTACTGTGCTAGTTATTTGACCCTGGAATATTGTCGCAGCAAAACCGATAAACCGATATCGTGTTTGTTTTTTGCAGCTGACGATTTCGCGGCCGTAGATAAATCCACTGGTTCACCCGTCCTTTATATACGGCATTTCGTGTGTCTCGCTTCTTGCGGAACCATTTTGCGCAGAGACAGACAGACGACGGCTATTATTAAATAGACTAGCCGGGAGACCCGTCTTCGAAACGCCGGGTTAAGCCACAAGTAACTGTGCAGCCTGCTTTTGAACGCCCAGTGGAGCGCTTCATAAGAAACCGCAAACTGTGTCAAACAGTCAGGTGGAGCGCTTTAGTACAGGTATGCAGTATGTCGTGAATCAAGTAAAGCGCACACAACATTATAGTGTTTCGGGTGCAATGTATTTTTCAAAATATAACTCTACTGCAACCTTAGCCGAAATAAAAACACAGTTTACAACCCGTTGTTACCCCGCCAATATTATTTTATGTTACGAAATAAGTGTGAGTAAACGGTAACAAATTAATCGTAAACTGGACTGGACTGAGCGCTTAGTACAGGTAAACCATGTCGCACATGCGCTTAGGCTGCTTTTCAAAAAACCTGTATTGCAGCTTTGGTTTACAAAACACAGGATACACTCGTTGAAACGCCGGGTTAAGCCACAAGTAACGTTGAACGCCCGGGTGAGTCATTAATAAGAACCGTCAACTGTGCCACACATTCAGGTAAAGCGCTTTAGTACAGCTATATAGTATGTAGTAAATCAAGTGAAGTGCACACTTATGGTGTTTCCGGTGTAATATATTTTTAAAAAAAATAACTTTTCAAAACTTAAGCTATAATAAAAACACAGATTACAATTCGTTGTTACCCCGTCATAGCGAAACCAGCTGGCCAACCATTTTATTTTTCGGAGAATGTTCCCGGTGAATGTTCAAAAATAATGTTACTCCAAGCCGAGCGCTTAGTACAGGTAAACAATCTGACACATCCATATAGGTGTAATACCCTTTTCCGAAAAAATCGTTATCGCAACTTTGGTTAAACAGAAACACAGGAAACAGTCCGTTGTTAACACTGGACTGAGCGCTTAGTACAGGTAAACCGCGTTATATATGAATAATAGCGTAACACCACTTTTAAAAAAACTTCATCGTGACTTGGTTAAAAAAAATTCAGTAAACCGCCTGACGTTATTCTGTTCAGTTAAAAAAAAAAACTCAGCAATTTTATTTTGCAGCCTACGTTTTCATAACAGTAATGAAAGTGGTCGCTGCTAACTGCATTTAGTATAAGAATTAAGAATTGTGTTGCAGCCAAACTGCATTTGGCTACTTTCACTTTTTAGCTAAAAGGTAGCTAAGGAGCTAGCTAGATAGACACAACTTCAACATAAAAATAAATAACAATATACCAAACTGAATAAAAAGTATAGAAATAAATAAAGCCAGCTATAGCTAAGCCGCCTTAAGCCGGATGCTGCCTCCAAATCAACGTTTATAGCTAGCTAAAATCTTGAAATTGGTTTGTTTAAGATTTATACATGGCTAGAAAACGTGATGAAATATTCATCTTCACATGTGAGGACACGCAGAAAATAAATAATCCTATAGGACACAAAGTGCTCAGAAAAGAAAAGGATCGAAAGGAGACCTTCAAACCTCACACTATCACTTCTAAACCAAACTGGCCTTCGTGAGCGTAGCATGTTTCCTCCGTCGGCATGTTGAGGCCGAGAAGAACTTGGATTGGTTATTAGTGAAAATCAAGGCTGGTGATTGGTCTATTACGTGTGAGCGGTCAAAACAAAGCCGGTAAAAAATGGGGTCTGCTGGGATCCGAAATAAAGCTGCAGGGCCTTTCTTTTTGGCGGTAAAATAAGCTATGGTTTGTAAAATATATTAAACATTAGTAAGTAAGTTTGTTTCGACGAGGGAACAGAGACAACACGAGGAGGTGTATTTGTTAAAAAATGCTAAGTTACTTTAAGAAGGTAATTACCACCTCTAAAAAAGTTTTTAAGTCATTGGTGTTGCTTAGACTGGCTTTGACAATAAACTTATATGTTTCTACGCAAAATTTCGAAGGATATAGCTAGTTAGCTAGTTAAAAAGGTTTGAAGTTTGTAGGTTATTTCATTAGCAAGTTCAATTTAAAAGCAAGGTTAGTACTTATATCGAATAAATTATGAATATCCAAATATGTAGGGAACTTTTTTGTCATTTTCAGTTATATTTAGATGCCCAATATGATATTTAAGATGATTTAAGTCCAATATGATATTTAAGATGATTTAAGTTGTAGTTTTTGTCCTCAGTGATCATAAACTCTTCCACCGTCATTAGCTCAACTTTCGTGTAAGTCACTAAAGTCAAAAACAATAGCCGTTTCGTAGCCCCTTTACTTCTACCCGATCTAGTAAATGTGCATTAGACGTGCTTAAAGTAAATCGCATATTTCTAAGTTGCAACGCGGTGTATTTGTGAATCTTGAAGGTTAATTTGTAGCATGAAAAACAACTACAGAGAAATCTTGACTCCGTATCATTACTTTTTATCCTGCTTATCCAATGTAATATCCAATCTAATTTACACAATAATAATTTAAAACTAATATGTGGTCTAAATTTGTAATTTCATTATATCATTATGCTAATGTCATTTTATTTCCTCATTTTACGCAATAGCATTATGTCCTGTCCTAGTAACGACTTTTTGTGTGATCGTCATACAAAAAAGATCAGCGTGCTTTTCTTTAATTAAACATTATGGTCAGTTTTTTACAAACCATTCCTTCTCGTTGTGAAAGTAATGCTCCGATGACTATTTTCTATATTAAATTAGTTTTTACTTTAGTTGCTTGGCAACAATTAACAAGATGGTTTGTTGTCACGCAAGGAACATTTGAAAAACTCTTAGAAAAGACATGTTTGTCGACAGCCGAGTTTTGAATAGCGATAATTCTGGAAAAACATTTTTTAGTTGCAATGGTAAAAAATGTTCTTTCTTTTTTAAATGGAAAGGAGTATAATCTAAGATGAAAAGGCCTCATATGGCACCACAAAACATTAAGTCTCTCCAGAAAAAAAACACTACAAACCCAGCAAAATACTACTAAAAAATAAACAAGATGCAGGCGCTGCATAAACTATCTCGCTATTAAAAATGCACAACTATGAAACATCCACAATGCGACCCAATTCTACAATTTCTGCTAACAAAAATACAGCCTATCATCCATGGTTAAAAGTCGCGCGATTGAAACGTTTATGGTCTTAAACGGCATTTAGGTGACAAAAAATCAAAATTTTGATGTCACCATCATGTTCAGCCTACTTTTTTTGTTATCTGTGCCAAATTTTGTCGAAAATAAAGTAGTTTTAATTTCGGACCAATTTTGGCCTAAAATGACATTTAGGTGACAAAAATCAAAATTATGATGTCACTATTATGTTAAGCATACCTTTTTTGTTAACTGTGCCAAATTTTGTCGAAAACAAATACCAATTTTGGCCTGAAACGTCATTTAGATGACTTCCAAGTACTCAGAGAGTTTAGGTACGAAGTTTAAATCTGTGACGTTGCAATTGACCATTTGGGACATTTAGTTAGTTACGAGTTGGAAACCTATACTCGCAGGCGAGATAGTAAAAAGAAAAAAAAAAGTAAAAATAGTTACCAAGATGAGATTCGAACACGCGACTACTCCCGTGTCGGTGCTCAGAGAGCCAAAAATTTCCATTTTGGGACGGACAGCTGTATTTGAATACTCCTCCCAGGCGAGATAGTAATAATTCACCCTATATCTACACAGCAGTGGTGAACCGTAACATTGTAACTGCTATGTCATATATTCGGTTCTGCAAAGAGATCCTTGCAGTGTTGAGGTCTTGTTGGCCCTATAAAATTGGTCTATAAGCAAATCGTGAGTACAGATAGTCTCTGCAACTATAACAAGACGTATGATATACGTAAACAACCTCGCCAATAAAGTTTACAAAAACCTGTCTGTCGGATTGGGATGTGTTACGAAGTTAGACACGACATATTTTTCTATTCAGATAGGCAATAATATTTGTTACGCACTATGCAGTTATTTTTCAAAATTGATTTTTGAGATCTTCTTGAACGGAAAATTCCTCGAACGTGAAGCCCAGAAGAGGAATGCAGAAAGTTGATGGTCGATAAAAGTCTTCGTTTCTCTCTTACGTAATGTTGTGGAAATTTTTGCAGACTACTTTCCAGGCATATTTGGGAGACCTTAATTCTGCCTACATTCACTTTTGTAAACTTTGGTGGAGACACTTTTACTTTACCGGTTAATTAAAAAATGATTTTGAACACTTATCTTATATAACAAACAGCAACAAAAAAAAAATAAAAAATAATTACCAAGATGAGATTCGAACACACGACAACTCCCGTTTCGGTGCTCAGAGAGGCAAAAATTTCCATTCTTGTGGGACACATTTGCGTTTTAATACAAGCTCACGAGCTTGTAATGAGCTATGTACCAATATATTACTAACCGTTTAGAATAGGTATTGTTTTAGAATGCATTTCTTTACGTTTTCTAACATAACATAATCTAGCATTACAGGACACATTGAAAAACAGGAACTTTGTATATATGTATTTAGTATTTGAATTGCTATCCTGTAAATAAACAAAAAAACAACAAAAAAAACAACTAAGAAAAAGGTATTGTATATGGCTACTTTTACGTTTTGACCAGAAACATCTAACATTTTCAGCTTAGTAAAAATAAGATTGGTGAAGATAAAACAAAAATAGGTAATTCTGGTTAGGATAAAAAGAACTTATACCAAATTGAATAAAAACCTTTAAAGAACAGCAAAAAATAAGTCCAGTTTAGTAGCTGGCTTTCATATGCGCCCTGAAAATGTACGTTTGTAGCCCCAATTTTAAGATTGGTTTGTTTAAGATATACGGTTAATAAAAGTGGTAATATATTAATCCTAACATGTGAAAATATATAAAAGTTAAATATTTCCACAATAGCTACAAACCATTTAGAAAAGGAAACGTTGAAAAAGGGCCTGTTTTTCTGCAAATACATTTAACTTCTTGACATTCTTTTTAGCCCTATTTGGTCCAGGAGAACAGACCCCCCCCCCTCCCCCCCGCATTTTTTATTGTTTGTATATACTCTGTGAGAAGGGGTACAAGAGCTTCTACGAATCTTGTTTGGTAACTTATGTTATGTTTCCTCAAATTACCTGCATTGTTTTGTTATATTTTTATTTCCAATGTTTAAACTATGTTGTTGGTAGGATAAAATCAGGGTGTTCCCAAATACATTTACTATCGCATAAGACAATTCAAATTATCAAAGCGTATGGTACCTCATATTTCCATAATCCAATCTTTTCCACCCCTATTTTGTTCGCAGGACGCAAAAATATGAGAAACATTAGTTACATTATATCAGCTTAAGTTAAATTGTAATAAAACTATTTTCACGAATCCCTAGAATATGTATATATGCACCCAAGATTTCAAAGATAATATATTTTCTGACAAAGAAAGTGAAATCGTGTGAAATAAAGAAGTATTTATGTTTTATCTTATCTTCCCATAGCAATCATATGGTTAATATATGTACGCAGGTTGGTCATGTCAAGACGCCTATCATAACATGAGTAGAATATGTTACATATTTTTAATTGCATTGAGTCACAGACCTAATTGTTTTTATTGGGTATAACTGTCATTGTACATTCATCGTTTTTTATCTTTGTATCATTTTTGCTGAATTGCAAGACCTCGACCACACGAGTTCCACAAAGTATACTTTATCCTGGTCCACATGTGTTAACATGTTATTAACAGACCAATATTGGTTTACTAATTATTCATTTAACAGCATGACATCTTCTCCAAGAAAGTATAAAAGACGAAGCATGATGGTCAAAATAACATTCTCACTTAAAAGAGCCTTGAGTCTGCAGCTTCAAGAGAAGAAAATACAGGTTAGTTCACTTGAAAGTCCAAAGCAAATACTTACCACCATTTTTTCTTGCCACACTGTTTATTAGTAACTATATTTACGTCTTCTTTTTTCTAGAATCAAGATGAAGCTTTGGATACTTCTTGTTTGCTTCCTTGTTGGAACACTTGCCGGTAAGTTCAGCTTTATTTATATCAAATTTTACCGTAATTGAAGTTTAAATTGACAGATGAAATTACTGCATGTTTTTAATCAATCAATCAAGTGACTTTAATGTTCAGTTTGCATTTATTTCAGTAATTGCCGAAGAAGATGTTCCTAGCAAAGACGAAGGTATACATTTTCGTATTATTAATTTTTTAATGTTTTGGTAATGTCTAGTTCTTTTTTAATAACGAACAGCATTTTATTAATTTGCTTCTCCAATATAGATGAGGAAAGCGATCCTAGTACGTATGGCGGATATGCAGGAAGACGAGTTGGATATGGTGGAGGATATGGCGGTCATGGAGGACGAAATGGCGGTCATGGAGGACGATATGGTGGTCATGGAGTACGATATGGTGGTCATGGAAGACGATATGGCAGTCATGGAGGACGATATGGTGGGCATGGAAGACACGGAGTAGGATACGGAAACTACGGCGGACGTAGACATTCTGGATACGGGAAAAAAGCATACGGTGATCCAAGTTACAAAGTCTACACCCCTTGGCGTGGATACGGTGGACATTCAGGAAGACGAGTTGGATATGGTGGAAGAAATGGTGGTCATGGAGGACGATATGGTGGTTATGGACATGGAAGACACGGAGTAGGATACAGAAGCTACGGCGGACGTGGACATTCTGGATACGGGAAAAAGGCTTACGGTGATCCAAGTCACAAAGTCTACACCCCTTGGCGTGGATACGGTGGACATTCAGGAAGACGAGTTGGATATGGTGGAAGAAATGGTGGTCATGGAGGACGATATGGTGGTTATGGACATGGAAGACACGGAGTAGGATACAGAAGCTACGGCGGACGTGGACATTCTGGATACGGGAGAAAAGCTTACGGTGATCCAAGTCACAAAGTCTACACCCCTTGGCGTGGATACGGTGGACATGCAGGAAGACGAGTTGGATATGGTGGAAGAAATGGCGGTCATGGTAAACGATATGGCGGTCATGGAGGAAGAAATGGCGGTCATGGAGGACGATATGGTGGTCATGGAGTACGATATGGTGGTCATGGAAGACGATATGGCAGTCATGGAGGACGATATGGTGGGCATGGAAGACACGGAGTAGGATACGGAAGCTACGGCGGACGTGGACATTCTGGATACGGAAAAAAAGTATACGGTGATCCAAGTTACAAAGTCTACACCCCTTGGCATGGATACGGTGGACATTCAGGAAGACGAGTTGGATATGGTGGAAGAAATGGTGGTCATGGAGGACGATATGGCGGTTATGTACATGGAAGACACGGAGTAGGATACGGAAGCTACGGCGGACGTGGACATTCTGGATACGGGAAAAAAGCTTACGGTGATCCAAGTCACAAAGTCTACACCCCTTGGCGTAGATACGGTGGACATGCAGGAAGACGAGTTGGATATGGTGGAAGAAATGGCGGTCATGGTAAACGGTATGGCGGTCATGGTGGACGATATGGCGGCCATGGAGGACGATATGGTGGTCATGGAGGACGATATGGCGGTCATGGGGGACGGTATGGAGGTGGACACGGACATGGCAAATATGGAGTAGGAGACGGAAACTACGGAGGACGGGGATATTCTGGTTATGGAAAAAAAGCATACGGTGATCCAACATACGGATACGGAAGTGGATATGGAGGTGGATACGGACTTGGTGGTTATGGAGGACGTGGCTATGGAAGTGGTTACGGTTATGGGGGTGCAACAGGCGGATATGGAGGATATGGCTACGGACACAAGGCATATGGAGATGGGCAATAAGTTTCATTGTAAATGTAAAAATTGTAATTAGATTGGTGATTTAATAAATAGAAAGTCTCTCATAACTTCTGCCTTATGATTCAAAACTATCCTCCTAATTCAAAGTCTTTTATTTCATGGCATGATTACCTCTTACAACTAATAGGTGCATTGTCAGACTGTTAGCAGAAACAATTTATCTCAAAATTAAGTTTTTTTAAAGAAGCTTTTCGTATCCAGCTTCATGATCAAGCTATATGATTTGATTCTGAGATATTATTGTCTCCTTTACATAAGAGTTAACATGGCTTCTTAGTGTTAGAAGATCAACGCCATTTTTTAGCGTCATCTAAAAGGGTAAGGTAAAATTTAATAAGCATTTTAGGATTTAGATAATTTGTCCTTAGCAGTATTTCAATTATTTGGTGCGAGTTTAAACTTTATATCGGCATTCTAAACAGCGTTGAATGATATAAAAACTATCATGTGATAAGCAAGGCAGTTTATACTAGGGTATGGTTCGAAAGCTACGGCTATCATCGATGGTAGTAGACTCTATACCCCGACTGTCGCTGTCGAAACGTAGCCTAGAATAAACTCGAATGTACATGACAGGATAATATTTATATTATTTGGTGACAATAACTAAACAGATACTTAGTAATATTTTTAAACCCTAAACAGCTTTGGGAAATTTATCAGCTTTTTATGACATTATTAATTATGCGGCAACAATCATGCTTAAACTGAAACTTTATTTTGATTGGCACATTAGCCTAACCGAGCCAATACACACGTAAACTTGGTCTTTCCAGGTGATACTCAACAAGTAGTAAATATCCACAGTTGATAACTAACTGCTTTAATATTTGGTGTTACATATAAAAAAATGCACATTAAAGACAACAAGAAGCCCTGCGGCTTAAAGACTTCCGCCATTAGCAATAATCTGAAAAAGTACTGAACTCTGAAGAGGACTGAGTAATATGGAGGAACAAAATCATTGAATATTCTAAAATTTTTGATTATTATTGTAAATGTAAATCATAGCTAACTTAACTTACATAAACTTCATTTCTCTATAAGAACAATTTTAAAAGAAAAATAATAAACCTGAAAATTGATGAACAATAAAAACAAAATAAGAACAACGGCAAGGCTGAAAATTTATCTATTTTCTCTTTTTCTCTGAAAAACAACTTGGAAAATATCTTTAAAGGTGGCAGCAATTTTTTTTTACATAATCAGTTACGAAAGGTTATTTTCAGACTACATATTCTCATTTTTTCTTTTATAACACACTTGTCACGATTTTATAGCTATAATACATTATCTTTCACCAAAAATATTCAGCCTCAACAATTCCTCTTTAAATTAAAATTTATGAATAATTAATTAGTTCTGCTGAATATAGCTTTAGTCACGTGCTTGCAAAATTGTACAGAAGGAAATGACGTAATTATTAAAGGGAAACGTTAATAACATCAAAGATGACGCATTATAAGACGATCTTCATTATGCTACACTGCACGAGCTTTAACTTTCGATAGCATATAAACTTTAATAAAGTATTGTTCATTGGATAATAAAACAATCTGTTGCACTGTTAGGATTCTTATTGGCTTAAAACTCATTTTAGCCTCGTTCTCAGAAAAAAATCTTTAGCCTGGATAAGTTTCGGGCGTCCAGCCTAGCTGCGCTGTCTCTATCTCTCTCTCTATCTCTCTATCTCTCTATCTCTCTATCTCTCTATCTCTCTATCTCTCTATCTCTCTATCTCTCTATCTCTCTATCTCTCTATCTCTCTATCTCTCTATCTCTCTATCTCTCTATCTCTCTATCTCTCTATCTCTCTATCTCTCTATCTCTCTATCTCTCTATCTCTCTATCTCTCTATCTCTCTATTTCTCTATTTCTCTATCTCTCTATCTCTCTATCTATTTCCTCAGGCGATTTTAAAGATTCCGCCTTCGCTGGCGGAAATCAATAAATTCTGGAAAATCTAATTCATTTGAATATCGTCCATCAACTTCCTTTTAAAGTTGGCTTTCAGCTTGTACTATACCCAGGCTGGTCATTATTCTTACCTCTCTATTGTTGTAAACAATAGATCGATTGTTTTTATCCTGAAATCACAGCCTGATGTTCTTATAGCGCATATTCTTAGGAAAGAAAAAGCGTGGATTGCGAAATACTATTCGTAAGCCCGTCGAATACGCCTGTCGAAAACGCCTGTCGAATACGCCTGTCGAATACGCCTGTCGAATACGCCCATCAAATACGCCCGTCCCTAATGTCAGTAACTGTTTTACCTTAAGGGAACTAATTTTCGCGGGAACTAATTTTCGCGGACACGACCCTTCCTTAAATTTCGCGGAAAGAAAAGAAATTAATTTTCGCGGATCTCTCAGCAAAGGAAATTTCGCGGGAATTAATTTTCGCGGTTGAAAAAGTTTGAAAAATTTCGCGGGAATTAATTTTCGTGGTTGAAGCTTTTAAAAGAATTTCGCGGATATGTAAAATCAGGGAATACGTCTTTTTCACTTTAAAACTTCTATATAATCGAACACTGGGAATACGAAGTTTAGGTATACATTTTTAAAGAAGGAAATCGAAGAAAATTTATGAATTTTAAAAGGTTTTTTATCTTGGAAAAACGTTTTTAATAAATTTCTTAGTTACAATTATTCATCATCGTCGAGGTCATCTTGTAGAATGCTAAAAATATTTCCGTCATCATCTTCGTATTCCGACTACGTTACAAAGAAATCGTTCAAAGATTGTATTGCGAACCGAAAAACCAAACAAGAAGCCCAGGGGCTTGAAGATTTCCGCCATTAGCCTAAAAGATTTTAAAATTTGAAGTTGATCTTGAAAACGGAGAATTATGGGGTAAACAAATCATTGAGTATTCTCAATTATTATTGTAAAGGGCCTGATACACTTGTACAATATCACTGAAATATCACTTATAATATCAATATAATTTCTTAAAATATGTTTAAAATAGAGTTATAATTTCTTATAATTTCTTATAATATAGCTATAGTATGTATAATTTCAACACCTGACATGTGCGTCATAACCTCATAATTTGCTGCATGGCTATATAAAATATTGTTGGTGATCTGGTTTCGAATGCCTTTTGTTTGTGTGACAATAGATCTATTATCTGCTAGCGTTGTTGTGGCAACGATGTTATGAAATTAAATGAAATTATAACGATATTTTAACAAATTATAAGTATATTGTAGAAAAATTATAACTGTATTATAGAATATATTTAATGATATTATACAAGTGTATCCTGGCCTTAACTAACCTGCAATGTTAAAATACAACTCAATAAATAAAAAATAAAATTCTTGAATAATTAATTAGTTCTGCTGAATATAGCTTTAGTCTACGTGCTTGAAAAATTGTACAGAAAGAAATGACGTAACATCAAACCTCGGGCGATTTTAAAGATTCCGCCTTCGCTGGCGGAAATCAATTATTATTGGATGTTTTTTGACAAAAGAATTTGACATTGAAACCGAGATCGTCGAACCAATAGAACCAAAAAGAAAGAAGCAGAAGACTAAAAAGAATACACCATCCATCATCAAATCCGCGGTTAAATCAAGTACCAAAAAGTAGAGACATAAGACAGTTATTTTTCAAGCAAAATGAGAAAAACATGTATAAGAAGACAATAGTTATTGATTGATTATTGTATATTTTATACGTAGCATGTATCATTTGAAGATAGTTTGAACATAAAAAACACATTTTGTCTCATATTTTTGTGTATTTTTAAAATTTGGCAAAAATTTAAAAAATTAAGGATTTTGATTTTTTTTTTGCAAATTTCGCGGGAATTTATTTTCGCGGTTGGAAGTTTTCTACGTAATTCGCGGGAACTTATTTTCGCGGATCAGGCCTTCCCAGACTTTTCGCGGGATTTTATTTTCGCGGAAATGGCCAAAATCCGCGAAAACCGCGAAAATTAATTCCCTTTAGGTAACTCACAGTTACAGTAAGAATTATACCATGGACTCCATTATACTGCTCCATTATACTGCTCTTTGAAATATCAACGGATCCACCTGTTGACATATTTAGGGATATAGTTTTCTACCCATTGTACACGTCCTAGGCGTCGTTGTTTCGTGCTACCATTTTTAACAAAGTATGGATATTTTATAGATATTAGCTGGATGAGTCGGTGTTTAACACCTGGTTGAGCACTTAAGTGCAGGTAAACCGTACCACATAGCGGGGGTATCTTTAACACTCGGAACTACCACAGTTGTTGATCAGAATTATCTTTAATGATCGAAAGTATCACAGTTGATGGTCGGAAGTTTCCTTAATGATCGAAAGTTTCACCGTCGATGGTCGGCAGTACCTGTAACGGTCACAAGCATCACAGCCTATAGGAGGATCTTTAATGATCAGGAGTATTACTGTGCATGGTCCGGAGTATCACGGTTAATGGTCTCGAGTGTGGATTTTTAACTTAAAATACTACCTTTTTCTTAAAAGAACAACGGCACAAATGTGAGATAAAATGGTATGAGTAACTTGCACATTAGCTTCCCAAATGCTGCAAAGATGACTTTTTCTTACTTTTGATAGAAGTTGATAGAAGACCATAAATAGTATAATGAACACATCTGAATACTTTTATCGATAAATTCAAATTATCGATAAATATTGTGATAAATTAAGATGTTTTTAGATAAAACTCTTCTAGAAATCTTGTACGATAGAGAAGAAGCCATTACATATTGTTTTGCCATATTTGGTAACTTCGTCTTCGTCTTTGGTAACTACACGCTAGACTGGTCAACTTCGTTAAAAATCTCTTACAGCCTGCAGACTAAAAGTGGCGTTTCGCTCACCAGCTTGTTTGTCATCATTTTTTAAATTTAAGGAACGTGTTTCCAAGGCTTTGCTTTCAATTGTGATTTATCAGTTTAAGTACAGTACCTGCAATGATACTTATTCTGACAAAACTAAGCGACATTTTATAGTTAGGGCGTCGGAACATCTGGGTATTTCACCTTTTGCTGTTGAGTCTGTTAAAAGTGTTTATTTATGTGCCGTTAATGAACAAGGAACAGATTTTTTTCTGAGATCGGCTTCCTATGATCTTAGTGTCGCCATATCAGCTCCCAATATTTTTTCTTTTAGAAATTAGGGAGAATTCAGTGATTTAAAGGGAGAAACCCGAAATTATTGGGAACACACGTCATCTTGCGTGGTCGCCTACCATATATGGTGAAGTTGTTTATAACGTTCTGTAAACTAGTATACCCTCGGTTTCTTTTTAAAAAAAATGTTGTATTACTGATGATGGATGCGGTTACGCTCAAAAGCGTTAATAAAAGAATTATAAAAAATGATTTCTGACGACTTAAAATTTTCATATTATTAACAGCGTAATTGTATGTAGCTGGCTTAATGGGCTGCTCCCTTAAAATTTATGTTTATGGCCAAAATCGTACAGTTAGTTGTTTCAGATTTATACTTGGTTAAAAAACTGAAATATTAATGCTAGCAAGTTAAAAAACATGAGGATTAAATATTTCCACAGTACAAACGGTTCAAAAGGTCAAAAGGGAAACCTTCAAGACGGCATCTAAACAACATCTTGAGATCAACGAACTTGATGAACGGATTTTTATGGAGGTTCACATCCAAAAGAACCTATCATAATATTGTGGTTTTCGATTTACTAACCTCTTAGTATTTCATAAATAACAGATTGATGAAAGTAATTGAACCTGCTTAAACATACAGAATAATGTAATAATAAAAATTCTATACTTTACTCTAAATTTCTCTTTCTTTACTATAGGTAAATTATTTTTCGCTTAGGCACGTCTGTTGCTAAAGAAATGCCCAAAGTTTGATAAAAGTAAAGTTGCTGAAATTGATAAGCAGAATGTGAATTTTTTTTTAAAATTACCATAAATTTCTACTATGATTGTAAGTGTCCACCAACAATTGTTTGATTTAATGGAAATTTTTTGACCATTGTTTAAAATAGTATTTCTCAAGTTGAAATTCAAGAAAAATATAATATGTTATATAAAAGAGTACAAGCGATTATCTTAGAGAAAAGGAAATTACACGATATATGTATGTATGTACCCGACAGTGTCTTCCAAAACAAATAAGAGGATACTTCTTTCAAATATTTTTTTTTGCGTTCAAATTCTCTTAAAAAAGCATTAAAAATAGACGTTTTAGGTTTCTATACCCTTGCTTGTTTAGTTTAAAAATTGCGTTATCTCAAATAAATTTGTGAACGTTTGTACAATACTTCTATGCTCAAAGTTCTTTAAATTGGTTCCAAATCGTCACACCAAAATTGTATAAATACTAGTCGGTGGCCCGTGGCAGAATCTACGGGTTTGCCCGTTCTTTTTATGCCTCATTGCGTGCGTCTCACTACTTGCGGTACCATTTTGCGTGACAGACAGACGTATACGGGTATTATAATATGGACTAGTCGTTTATATATCGCATTTCGTGTTTCCGTAACAGGACGCGGCTTTCGCGGACAGACAGACAGACGGAATACGGCTATTATTAAAGATATACTTGTTAATATTCATATTAATTGCTGTGTCTTTTATGTCATGGCCATCATAAAGTATATCGACGTTTGGCAAATTCGCAGCAATTGAAAATTTCGGCCTTGATATTTCTCCATTTCTTATGTTTTTAATGAAAAAAGAGAAAATCGGTAAGACAACAGCCTTGCCATTGCATTTATTATGTTCTCATTTTTCAAACATTGTCAGCCTTATCATTTTTAAAATGAATTTCCATATGATTAGGGTAGATATTTAAAAGAAAACCATCCTCTACCCTACACTATTCGGGTTACCGTTTCTGTAATGACATTCTACAGCATTTGCCAATTAGTTATTTCATAGACACATGATATCATATACTGCGTAACGTAAGCGCTAGGTGGGCTAGTTATCTAAAAGAAAAGGGAGGCAGTTGGTACTGAACTGCGTCTGGTGAAGTCAGTTACGTATTTGTCAACTCCCTATCCCATATTTCTGCATTTGTTTGCATCTCATACACCAATCTCATACACCAGCTACCTCTTTCAAACAACTCAGAAGATGTATCTAGCCGAGAAAGAATGTACTTTTAAACTGGTTAATTCTTAATGTTCTCTCCTTATAATGATGTTAAACAAACTAAATGACATTATCCAAGGAAATATTTCCGACAATTAATAAAACTAACGCCTTGCAACGAATGCAATAATATATTCTGGGATTGTTATCTGCGTTAAACCAACCTCGTGGCTATAAAACTTTTTAAATGTGTTTTTTATATTTAATGATTTTTTATTGCCAACCAGTTAGGTTTGACCGTCTCCAATGCAAGGTAAACTTTTTCCGGAAATTAAAAGGGCTACGAAGTAGTTCACGTAAGCTTTATGTTTGATCCAGGTTTGATATTACTCTCAATAGTCAATGTAAATAATGGACTAACCATCTAGAATTTTAAGGTGCAAGAAGTTATATAACCACATAGACGTCTAGACCACCTGTTTGTAAGCAGTTATTCTTGTAAAACTAGTCGTTAGCCCGTGGAAAAATCCACGGGTTCGCCCGTCGCAGCTAAGCTACCATTTTGCGTGACAGACAGACAGACAGACGGACAGACGTATACGGGCATTATAATATAGATAAATTTACTTTTTTAATCTGATGTCTTCTAAAAATACAAACAAAACTACGGTCTTGAAAAGATGCGAATGTTGGGAGAATTGAAAGTTTATTTTGACGAGGTAGCACCGACAACAACACGAGGAGCTGTGCTTCTTAGTTTAAAAAAGTAATGAGTCTCTAAAGAGATTGTAAAGTTATTGTTGTATGGCTTTGTAACCTATACATGTATGCTTCTTCACAAAAAGATGGAGTAATATAGCTAGCTGGCTAAGTTAAAAATATAGATTTAAAAAGCATGGTATATTTGTTTAAATTGTTGTGGATACTTATATATAGCGAACTTCAGAGCCGATAAAATGGATTTAAATGGATTTGGTGGAGTCAATGCAGTTTCTAAAGAGGCTCCACCATAGTTTGAGCTATCCTAGAAGATTTTTAAGATTTAAGGTTGACTAAAACGCTATTTAAATTCGAAAATATTACTGGGTGTCTAAAAAACCAAGACCACTCACCTGCCCCTGCCCCTCTCCCAGTCTTGTCGGACCTAAAATGTCATTCTCAGTTATTGTTAAATATCCAATACGATATTTAAGTTGATATAAAATGTTGCAGAGTTTAGTATGGAATGGTCTACCGTTATTTTTAATAATTATTTTGAGCATGCTGCACTAATAATAAAGGGAGATAAATTACCGTCATATCATCAACTTAAGCCCGTACAAAAATTTAGAGGAAATTTTAATCATTACCACACTAAATTAGAAGAAAAAAATAACAATCATCAGATTCCTTCACCCAGTCGCAAAGACATGGTTGATTGGTTAGAGGAAGCTTACAACACCATTTCACTCGACACCGAGGTGTAAAAAGGTCTTTTGATGTCTGTGGCGTTACGTATACAGACAAAGAAAAGTCCGAAATGGATCTTTTTATAAAAGATGCATGGGCAATGCTCCCAAGCATCTTGAAGATGATGCTGATGTTGATGAAGACGATCCTTGTACAGGTGAAAATGTTATTTTAGTGGTTTTAATGTTACGGTCAAAGTCTTCTTTTTAAGCAGAGATCAATTAGCACAAAATAAAAAACCTGTTGTTTGTTTGATGTATGAATCTGGCGTTGTCACATTTTATCAAGTTTCAGCTGAGGATTTCAAAAATCACATTCATTTTGTTTAAAAAAGTTAAGAAATTGCTGCAGTGCATCAAAAAAAAACTAATTCGGGAAAGTTATATTCGCAAAAATAAATCCTGCAAACATAAAAATGTCATTGAATCACAGCAGCAAAAATTTATCCTACATTAATTAATCATCAAGGTACCTAGTAATTTGTATAACGTGGCCTAAATTAATCAACCAACATCGTTCTGTTGATTTATTTATAATTGTCTTAGTCTTGAAAGTAAGCTCAAATTATAATTACACCTATGATGAAAAAGATGCCTAACGTGCACTGTCATAATGTTTTGCAACTTGCTCTATTTTGCTCCTGCTCGATTTTCTTACCATTCGATATCAACTTTATCGCTATGGTGGATAATATTCAACGGAAACTTGACCGAAGAGATATTCGATTAAAAAACATCGACAAAATTATAAAAAAAAAATACCGGCCTTAAATGTCTTGAGAAAGCTTCATGTGATTGGTATTTGTCCAAGTTGCTGGTCGTTTTCGAAACGGCCATGTTCCTTCAAGATACTTTTAATATCAGCGTGCATAACAAAAAGTAATCGAAGCTGGTACTCCACTTTTGTAAACTTCACATTGTCTCTCTTAACTTTCCATCGTTCTTTTCAAATAACTTTATGCTGGGTACCATGAAGACCACATCTTTCAACATGTCTTTCAAGAATATCTTCTGTTGAACATGCATCCAAACAGTATGGACAGATGTGAAGGCTATGTCCGTAAGCAGATAATTGCGAACCGCCCAACTGACTGAGAGTTTTGACGAGAACGTAATGGATTTTGTCACTTTCCATGGTGTGCAGCAGATCAACAGGATGATGAGAATCCACTTGCAATATAATGTGAAACGGGTATACAGTTTTTACCCTCCCAACATTGACTGCAACAAAATGATCTGCATATTCTGTTCGTCTTCACATGGTATATACTTTAAAACACAAGTAGTATTTTTAACATCTGCAGAGAAGAGATCTGTAGATACGACAGGATACACCATGAAAATCATTTTTTATCCCTTCGTATTCTTGATGTTTCAAAGCTCGCTTACTCTTTAATTGTTTGATAAGCTGATGAAGAATGATGCCATCATTGGATCATAATGAGCATTAGCTGAAATAAAACCAATTAGATGAACTAAAAAAAAACTGAAGCGCTTTAGCCGACTTCTTCTACTTGGTTTGTTTAAATGAGTAGTTTAACTCACCCAATTTAAGCAAGATGAAATGATGCACAACCCACCCGCTACCACTTCTCTGAAACTCTTCTATTTGGTGAAATGAGTGGACACTTACACCCCTACATATTTAATCAAGGCAACTGCTTCTGAATGTACTTCCACTTAAAATTGTACTTCACCGCAATAAAACCCGGTTCACATTACTCACCACGGGAACGGATCTGAATCTGAGATAATTATTAGTGAAGCTCAGTTGTTTTTACGTAAAGTAAAATTAATGCCTGACAAGTTTCCGGAAATTTAACAAAATTTGGAAAAACAACACGCTCTGTATTTAATCAATAGAGCGGGTTGTTTTTCCGCAGTAGCGACACATAGAGTCTCGCTACTGCGGTTACCATTTTGAGACAGACCGACGTATACGGGTATTATAAAATAGGCTAGTCGTAAATCCACGGGGTCGCCTGTCCTTTGTATATCGCATTTCGTTTTCCGTAACAGGACGCGTCTATCGCGGACAGACAGACAGACGACGGCTATTATTAAAGAGATTTTGTTGGCGTGTTTGCACGAGAGACGAACTTCATGCACACGGTTACGAGGATGTGTTGTTAATAGCCGAAGACTCAAACTGGCCGAAGAAACTTTGGTGTTTAACTTTTGTTGTTAATGAAAATGCATATTTATTGATTCATACGGCAAACCTCCGTCGTTTTATAAGATTTATTTGCAAAGCTAACGAAACATGTCGATGCAACGTTCTTATTTTTTTTGTAGCTAGCTACCTTGCTATTTTACAAACAATAAAATGGGTTTAGTTATGAGTGTGGTTGTATACTTTGCCATATTTTTAGAAAACTATGTAAACGAGTCTATTAGTATGCATCGATGTAATAAAAAATTTACTTTTATTTCCGTGCGTAGCGTTATTTTTGTCGTTTTAACCCAGAGTTTCATATAAAAAGAACACCAGTTAGTCAACCTTTTCGTTCCAATGAAAACTGGCTTTGCTTTATAATACACACAGGTTCCAAGGACTAGGTGTAAATATAAATTTCTCCAAATTATTTTAATTTTTTCGTTACAAAATTAATGTAAATTTTAAAGCTAACCTCGCTTCTAAGCTTTGTTCATGTATTTTAAAGCGAGACTATCATGATTTTTTAAAACTATTTTCATTCAGGGATTTAAATCATTGCAATATTCTGCAACATTTAAAATGTTCTCTTTGAGATGGTATCAAATGTTTTTTTCAAAGAGCTCCAGGGAAGAATGAAAAAATTCTAAACAAAATGTGTAACAAAGCTGGAACCGAGCCACAAAAGGTTAACGTAAATTTGTCGTGAATTACAGAGAGATGTTGATATCTGCGCTCCTGATGTTCAAAAAGTAAAATTTTACTTCACAATTTATCGTATAGTGTATATATTAAAATCGTTATGTCTGCTGATTTCGTATCTCGGCAATCATAAAAATTCTTTCGATTGGTAGCTTTTCAATGTTATAGTTATTTATGTCGGACAGTCTTTTATATTACATTCATCCATCTCAATACTTGGACCTAGGCCCTGCTGTTTGCAAGACTTTCCTTTCCCCGAGCGTTTTGGGTTATCGCATTTTCTTACCCTTTCTATACGGCCATCTCCGCATGTTTTCGAGCATTCGGTCCATACGCCCCAAGGTGAATAACCGCCGTTTCTGTTACATGGCTCGGTGTGACAAGGCTTTACATCTTCCTTATTTCCATAGCCCATTTCTTCGCATGTTTTTCCACTTCCACTAGCGGGAGGGGAGTCGCAAGCACGTGTTCTAGTGTGCCACCCTCCACCACAGTCGGCAGTACATTTATCCCAATGCGTCCATTCACCGTAACCCCCGTTTACGGGACACTCTATTTCACATTCACTTGATTCATGAGCTGGACCAAGAGCACTACAATCCGAACCACCAGAAAACGGTTTCGGATTTGTGCAGTCTCGGTCACGTGATTTTGTCCCCTTTCCACATGAAATCTAAAAGTACAAGGCATTGTTAGTTTATCATGTTTAACTTTTAAGGTACAGTTAGCTCCCGGTAACTCGAACACCCTAAAGCTCGAACTCTCATTATCTCGAACCATTTTCTTGAACTTTCGTTAATACTTTTTATAAAAAAAATCCGGCTAACTCGAACCAGGGATAACTCGAACATTCGTTAACTCGATCCATATTTTAAGCATTGGATTTACTACAAACATTTCCCTTACTAATAAAGAGATGTATCGTTCACTTGGCGGTCAGTAACGCTTTTTCGAACGGGATAAAAATATGTTGTTTTTTTTTTTCAAATTTCGAAAACGGTTGACGTCATAGTTATGGTGCTGTCTAATGCTTCTTACTGGTTGCTATTTTCCTTGTACGTGTTTATGTAATGTATGCTGGTTACTAGAAGACTCTACTGGGAGTAAAATGACTATTAGTTATATACTAGTCGCTTACCCGTAGAAAAATCCACGGGGTCTCCCGTCCTTAATCCTGACACGCGTAACAGAGCGTTTCAACCTGAATATAAGTCATGAAATTTCTTCTAAACGAATGTAAAAGTCTCAAGGTATATCAGCCAGTAACAAAATGCCAGATTATGCTTAATGGTACGGTTGGTTACGATATTTTGTTACGTTAATTCCAAAAATTTTGACGCAACCTGTTGATGTTTCGTGCATTGATTAAAACAACTATAGAAAACCTTCTAGGACGAAAAATGGTATATAGTCTAATGTGAAAATCATATGAGCATCAAACTTTCACAAGCTGTTTATGTGCTTGAAATATTCCACCTAAGTTTTGACACCTGCCGAATCCCTTTTTCACGATTTTCACCAAATATATCAGTTGTTTTTAGAATTTTGAAATGTTATAAAGTATATACACTACCAACAGAAAGTCAAATAGAATAGCAGAATATTGCCCCAGAACGTTATCAAACCCGATACTCATAGGTAATGGTCTTTTTCTCCGATTTTAAAATTGCTGATGACATCTACATGCTGACTTCAGCAAAAAATAATTATGCTAATTTATTACCTTCTCATACTAAAATTGCGCTAATTTTTATGTCAAATTCCACCGCGAAAACAAACCTTTCATCTCATGTTTACCATGTCATTGATGTTATTATTATTGTAGTTATTATTGCGCCTCATTTCATAAAATGAAGTGCTAAAGTGAACTTAACACAAGGAGTAACTTACGGAACAAGCTGTCCATTCTGTCCAATCAGTGTAACCGCCATTCACAGAGCAGGGTTGTTCGTTGCATGGCCTTTCTTCTTCGTAATTACCAAGACCTTGTGCTTTGCAATCTTTCCCTAAAATTTTGAAGTATTTCACATTTAACTTTATTTTTATTTACGTAATGTTTGCCACAGCTTGCTATAAAACTCCAATACACAGAGTAAACCACGTGGATGATATGCTATGTGGAGCAAACCGTCCTGGGAAAATATATCGCATTTGCTATCTGTGCATAAAGTTTGCTATCTGTACAGCAGCTACTTTGATTGACTGGTAATATCAACAGTTTCTCTCAGCGCGTGGCGGTGTCGCTTGTAGCATGAACGTGGAAATTATTTCTTCATTTCTACCTTCATGCTTAGAGCTACTAAAAAATCATATTGCCAAGACATAATGTTGCTATTGTTGCGTTGTAATTTCAAATGCATTGATATGTAAAGCTTGGAATGCTGACCAAAAAAATTATAGGTAATTATTTGACTAAATTGGTTTCGGCGAACTGGCAAAGATATAATACCAAAATGTTCTAACCAAAATAACAAAGCTTTTTCACTTACCTCCAAACTTCGGTACTGGATTTATGCAATATCGAACACGCTTCTGTACCCCTCCTCCGCATGGTACACTACATTCCCCAAAATTACTCCATCGTTCGAAG
The DNA here is from genome assembly GCA_030067915.1 of Hydractinia echinata. NCBI lineage: Eukaryota > Metazoa > Cnidaria > Hydrozoa > Anthoathecata > Hydractiniidae > Hydractinia > Hydractinia echinata. The sequence continues at coordinate 2,444,933 of JASGCC010000020.1, forward strand.
CCACCGTGTATTGGACAATCGCGTACATTGCATGGCACTACTTCATGTGAAGGTCCTAATCTTGTGCAATCTACTCCACCTGCAGCAATAAAGAATCTTTTTAGTACAGCAGTTACTTAATGTTTTTTTAAATCCTCACAATGCCACAACGAAGGAGTTTTGTTCACTGATGATTTTTATATTACTAAGTAGTCGGTCACCCGTGGAAAAATATACGGGGTCGCCCGTCCTTTATAAATCGCATTTCGTGTTTCCGTAACACGACGTTTTTCTCGCGGACAGACAGACAAAATACAGCTATTATTATAGAGACTAGCCGTTAACCCGTGGAAAAATCCACGGGGTCGCCCGTCCTTTATATATCGCATTTCGTGTTTCCGTAACAGGAAGCGGCTTTCGCGGACAGACAGACAAAATACGGCTATTATTAAAGGGAAAACACAAAATAACTGTTTGAAATAAATAGGAACCATTTTGTTGTTTAACATGCTAATCAACCAATATTGTTTTTATGTCATTAAGCTAGTCTTATGTATCTTTGCTAGACGCAAAGGGGCGTTTTTTCGTTGGGAAATATTTGAGATGGAGCTTACCTAAAGTCGGTGGTGGGTTTGTGCAAGTTCTCTTTCGACTTCGCTCTCCTCCTAAGGTGCAAAAGCAATGATATATATTAAGTGGTGATCATATAGAAGTATGCAATGTTTTGTTCGCATCTGTTCTTACGAGTGGAAGTTGTAGAACATTTCGTATGTATAAATTGGGAAGGGTTAAAATATACGAAACATTCGTTAGTATAAATGTTCGTGAATTGACCTTAATGAGTCGTTGGTAGCTGTTTATGAACAGCCAGCGTGACCAGTGTACATTAATGATTCTGAAAATAACAGAAATATTTAGTTCTTGACCTTTTTTCGACAGTTTCTGTTATTAGTTTAAGAAGGCAACTTTTATGCCGAAAATGAGAAAAGGTTCAAGGATGAGAAATGAGCAGAAATTGTAAAAAGTCCTCTTTTTGTTGTATTGTAAAATTTGAATGAAGCGTTTGGAGGTAATAATGATCTGATGAAAAATTGTAAAAATTCCCCTTGATTTCCTTTTTTTTCTGAGGATGATTTGCTCAAGCTATGAGTGTAAGGATGGCATATCTGAGCTATCTCACTTTTTTGGTTCATAAACATGTCACAGTCCCTACAATTCATACAAACTGCTGTTATGGTCTGTTATAAGTAGTAAAACAGGCTTACCTCCACAGCTCACTGAACATTTAGTGAAAGACGACCATTCCGTGTAACCACCGTCACGAAATATTAAAACACCGTAAAATTCTGTCAACGTGATAAAAATGACGGCTAATAAAGTTATGTTGATTAGAACGACGAGTATGCGACCAAGTTTTAAGTTCATGGGGTTACATGTCAATCTGGATTTTCCGTTTGATGGGTGATCTAAAAAAAAGGACATTCTACGATGAGATGTATTAAGTTTCCAAGGCCGACGAAATTGGGGTGGGACGCACTTTATTTTCAGACATAGTTTAGATATTTCCAAACCGCTGTTTTCTTCACTAACACAATAAAACAGTTAAACAGTTTTTTAGCAATTCTGGAGGTCAACTATATTGGTTGGGCCTCTTTGGTTACTATAATGCGCCTTCACGTTCTAGGTCCTGCTTTCTTATCACCGCATCGTCCTTAGGTGAATTTGAGCTTTTGGGATTTCTACTGCGCGTTATTACACATTAATATTATGGCACACAGCTAATAATTTATATATTTTATTTTTTATTTTATTTATGCGTCTGCTTGTTGGTGCGTCCACGTTTAAAAAGAAATTGTGGTAGCTACGCATCTTGATACATTGGTACGAACAACAATTTTACATAAAACGGACTTACAGCTAGTTCTGTACAAACCTTTATGGCTATATCCAACAATTGCTATTGAAAAAACTTTTCTTGTTCTGTTAGGGTAAATAAATAGTCTTAAGATTTCATTTTCATTTCTTTTTTATGCATAGCTTCAAATGTTAATTTCTAACTCGCAAAAGTTTTGTCAGTATTTTAAAATGATTAAAAATAAGAACACCATCAATTTTCTCTTTGGATACACATGTTTACAGTAAGTAGTTGCGTGAATATTATCCATGAACGTACGTAATGATTAACAAGAAGAAACTAACTACAATTTGCGAAAACGATTCCACCCAGCAGACTGTAACTATAAATCACTTCGTTTTAAATGACACGAATGAGAGTGTTTAAACTTTTTATACATTTTATCAAAATGTATAAAATTACAATTAGCAAGAAGTTTAAAAAGAAACAAATATAAAAAACAGGCTGTTGACTTTCTTTAAAGTTATAAAGTAAACAAAATTAAATGAAACCTTTTAAAGTAGTTTGAATGTCCATTCTGTCCAACGTTCAGCAACGAAAGCTTATTCTCAATCAAAACATATTGTTCTCAGGTTTGCTCCGACTTAATCGTCTAATTCCATACGTATTAAATAAATTAGTTAAAGAGAAAAGTGTTATATATAACTAATTATATGTCGTCTTAGCAACTATTATTGCTCACTTCAAGAGGGAAATGGCTAATAAAGTTTTATTATGACAACAATGAACCCGGTTGTCTTTTATTGATGTGGCATTTTTGGAAACGTATTACCTTTTTGTTTCTAATTATTAAATTACTAATTTTTTTTACAGTTTTATTGTGTTTACTATTATTGTTCCTGTATTTACTGAAATTCGCAGCATTCCTTTTTTTAATTTAGTGAATCTAGCGCATAAGAATTAACGGAAAGGCAGTCATTGCCCCATTTTTTAAACAACCTCTCAGATGAAGATATCGTTACACTCCGTGGTAAATTTAATATCAACACACCAAATATGGAATCAAGGATTCAAAGTTATAGGCTTAAACATCAAAACAAACCCCACGTGCGCGCGGGAAAATCATATCATCAAGGAGATTGAGTTTATTTATTTTGTGCTGGGTGCTTGTTCTCGGCTAAACTATTTGTTGTACCTTAAGTGGATAAATTTTGGCGAGTATTTAATTTGGCGAATGACCAAAATGGAATATTTGACGGGGATTTAATTTGGCGAATGATTAATTTTATAAAAGTTGGCGAGGATTTAATTTGGCGAATACAAAAAAAATGTTTATTTTGGCGGGGATTTATATTGGGGAATGACACAAAGAAATGAATTTTTATGTCTTGAAATGTTTTATAAAAAATAAGAATAAACGTATATGTAAACACAAGATTTACCTGTAACAATCCTCTTTATAGCTACTTGTATTATAAAACTTGTTGTAAATATACAAAAAGTACGTTTTTTTGGGGAAAAAATATTTTTCTTTTTTTAAGTAAAAAAAACCGTATTTTTTTTTTATTTGGCGGGGATTTAATTTGGCGAACGGTATATTATGTTAAATTTGGCGAGTATTTAATTTGGCGAATAGTCAGTTATCAAAATTTTGGCGGGTATTTAATTTGGCGAATTTAGTCCTCGCTAAAATTTATCCACTTAAGGTGGCTCACCACCAAATAACCTATATCGCAGAGTATTGTCTTTTCTAAAGTTAATTGATGAGGATATCATAGTAGGCGACAGTACGACAAAATTAAGTCTAAAATTTAGTTGATTGGTTGCCATGGTTACCCGTTGCTAGGTAAAATAGGAGCAAAATATGACATTTTACTGCTCGACGCTAAACCAAATAACTGAATAACATGCGCTATTTGAAGCGCCTTTTTGGCCGCGTATGTTTCTCAAGGGTCACGTGTAGGGATTGAGTGAAACGGATTTTCGTAAGGCTGACTCGTCGCCCAGACAACTGATGCGGTATTTCTTGGACGGAAAAAAGGCTAAAACAGGTCGAAACTGGACAAGATAACTGAAAGACAAAACTTCGATTTGAAAATCGGTTTCAGTTAAGCCCTAGGTAATATTAATGTCTGCATCCACAGAAGAAATTGTAAAGCATGTGTGCTTCGATCTTGAGAATTCTTGCTTCGCGTGGATTCCGAACTTAAACGGCAAAAAACGTGTTTAAAGATTATTTTATGAACATTCTAGACTTGTGGATCGACAAAAGGTGTACGGCAGCACTATTTCGACCTGAAAAGCACCAAATACCTAAGACCTTAAGTCTTAAGTCTAATTGATGACGAGTTCACTTCGGAGGGTGGATCGTTAAGACAGCTTTCTGACTGCGTGTGGAACACCACATTTAATATTCATAACTGTCATATAATCTCTTAGGAGGCCCTAAAGTATCATCCAGCTTTTGCAAAGCATTAAACATCGACGGAGGGGCAAGAAAGCTGTCTAAAAATGCGAAAATGGTTGCTATGGGCGTTGCTATGCACTTATATTTGCGGTTGGTTGGAGAAAGTGCCAGATTGCGCAATAAAAACCGAAATTTGTCATAAGAACTACTTGCCACGGTATTCTAAGGTGAATTTGCTGTCAGAAAACAGGTAAAAGACAATTCTTGAAATTTAGACATTATTTGGTGGTGAACCACCTTAAAGGTAGTTAGTTTGTGGAAGAATTAGTTATGGGAACAGAAAAAACAGGTGAGAAACACTGTATTTTCTTTATGAAAGTTGTCTCGCCAAATGTTTTACCTTTTTTTCAATGAGTGTTTTCTTGTTTGTAGAAGAATCAAGTTCGAACGTTATCGGGGGGGAGAAGCTTTTATACAAAGCCATTATAAGGGAAACTAGGGAAGAATTAGGTAAGGTCTCTAAAATGTAATTTTTTACTTCATAGACACTGTCACAAAATGTTTTAGTCTTTTAAAAATATTTTTTACAAGGTTGCTTGAAGCAAAATATAAACAAAGCAAAGTACTCAATAATCGGTGAGTGAGTAAAGATGAGTAAAGTATCCTCAATGTTAAAAAGTAATCGCCAAACTGTTTCCATACAGTATTACACTTTTTTTTAGTTGACAGTTCTTCGGAAGATGAATGCAACACTGAGCTAGATAAAATATTTTCAGATGTTGAAAAAGAAGTTTCTAGTACGTTATGTATGCACTTCCCAACTACCTTTCGTATTTGTAATACGTCTAGAAAGTAGCGTCCTTGCGAGAAAATAAGAGTTTTTAGGCAAGGCACGTTTTTATTATTTTAGAGCAAACTAAAAGATACAAGCACAGAAGAGAAAAGAAGCTTCAAGCACTTCAAGATGAAGTTATAATTACCCATGATGAAAGATCGGGTAAGTAAAAAATACGATAAAGATAAATGTTTTAAATGATAAATATTTTCCTTTTTTTCTAACCTTTTTACTCATGTTTTCAGATTCACCTGCCGAAAAGCAAAGTGATGGAATTAATACGGAATTCCCTGAAAAGGTCATCACAGAAAATGTAACCACCTTTCAATGTGATGAATGTGACGCAAACTATACACGCATAAATAACTTTGCTTAACTGGAAATAAATCAAAATAAAATAAAGTGATCTACCAACTATCTAGTTAAACTTTTTAAAACACAAGATAACACAAAACGCTTTTTGTTCTTATATCTAAACCTATGGGAGTGCGGTGAAAAGAGAGATTCGTCTTATTATTATTATAAGAAGAAAAAATTAACTTTATTGTAAAATATTCCAATTCCTTTGTTTTTCTGTTTTTCTTACTACACGCGCTACGCACGCTTTTGTTTAAGGCCCCTAAAGCGCATCTGGCCAAGCCCACGGTGCGTGCGTTCAAAAAAAATTTTAAAAAATGGGGCAATGTCTGCCTTTCCGTTAATTCAGCGCATAACATATAGATGAGTTGCAGCGTGACGTAATGTTTTGATTTTGCATTGTGCACAGGAAAAAATATGAACAGCAGACCGCGAATCGTAGATGTTAACTGAAAAAATAAGATTGGCGCTAAAATTAGTTAAGTAGCGGGTTTGATAAATTATATAATACAGTATACTCTCGATAAGTGATACACCGGATAACTAGGACACCCGCTATGTAGTACACTTTTTCTCGGTCCCTTGAACTTGCTTACCCTATTCAAGCAAAAAAACTTCGCATAACTGGGACCCCGGATAACTAGTACGCCCGCTATGTAGTACACTTTTTCTCGGTCCATTGAGGCAAAAACTTCGGATAAGTGGGACATGCAATGGAATGACTTCATATTTTTTTCTTGAAACAGAAGACATTGCATTGATTTTAATCAAAAACTTGTCAACAAATCTATTCTACACATTGGTTGTTTCTTCACGTGTGCAGTCATGCCTCAGCTAGGTCAAAAAAGGAAGCTGAAATCTACACCGATAACCAAAAAGTATGTTATACTCAAGGAAATTGATAAAGGCAAAAGTCTTACATCTGTTGCTCTTAAACAAACTGTTTCAAACTGGGTTAAACAGAAGATGATTGACACGACCGAACTGAAAGCACTTACGATCAAAGTTTCTAGAATTGTCGAAAATGAAGTAATAGCTGGTTCCGGGCAAAGCAAATTGACAGAATTTTTTTCCGTTTAATGTAGTGTAATCTTATGTTATATTGAATGGAATAGAAAAGTAAATGCAATTATCACCATTTCTTATTTATGAATTTAGCCTTAAAGTCCTCTTGTCTGCTAAGTTTTACAAAAAATCTCTCGATAACTAGGACAAATTAAGCCTTTGTATGAAAACCCTACTTACAAGGAAATTCGGATAAGTAGGACGTCCGCTAAGTAGTACACTTTTGTTCGGTCCCTGGAGTGTCCCACTTATCGAGAGTATACTGTATAATCTATAATCTTTAATTAGCTTAACTAACTGATTTAATCAGCGTGGTCTTTCTTTTCTTGACGGGCGGGATGCGAACGCACATACGAAACTTTGTAAACATTCGCAACTTACCTATATAAATCAATACCACAAAAATATTTTTAAATAAATATGATTGGTTACAAGAACAGACAAACAGACAGACGTAATCTCTAAGTTCAACCTGCAGTAGTATGTGAACTGTCAGAAAACATCCTCAGAATTCATGTCCGCAGAATGGAAATCATTTCAGGGAACAATTATATAGATTGTATATCCAAGGAGCTAGTCTCAGCCAAAATTTTGCGTTACTTATAAAAAGAATTGTGTAATGCTTTGTGTCCAATCCGTTTTCGCCATGGCTGCATAAAAACAGCTAAGAATACTTACAAGAAACCAAGTAATAGTGTAGGTCTCTTTGTTTCATGATTTTCCGTAACCTATCTATAACGGACTTGGAATATTTTATAACTTTCGCAACTACCGGTACTGAACGGATCACGCAAAGCCTCTACAGTTGAACTCATGTAATTCGAACTCCTATAATTCGAAAACTCACTTAATTCGAACAGATTCTGTGGTCCCCTCAGAATTTACCTTGAAAACCTTACAAGAAAACTCCTATAATTCGAACCCATGTAATTCGAAAAATCATGTAAATCGAACAGATTTTCCGGTCCCATCAAGAAATTTTAATCATGTAATTCGAATTTTCGAATTTTTTGAGTTTTTGAAGCTTACCAACTCGATAATTTGCAATCGAATGTTTTTTTTTTACATTCGATTGGAGCTCGTCCACTGTCCTGATGATGAACCAATTCCACCCCCATCGCAAAATGAGATTGACGACGCAATCGAGACTCTCAAAAAGATGACCCTTTTCGAATCATCGAACGTCATGCCATTGATTCAGAAGATCTCCGAAGAGATTTCCAAGAAACGAGAGCAGAAAATGAAACAATCAACAATCAAAGACTTTTTCGAAAAATTATGAATTTAGTATTTCATTATTCTAACTCGAAAATACAAAAAATAGTTCGAAAGTAAACCTGGGAAAGACTTTTTTCATCGAATTAGGTCAAAAATATGAAAACTCATCTAGTTCGAAACTCATGTAATTCGAACAAAATTCTCGGTCCCTTGAGAATTCGAATTACATGAGTTCAACTGTACCTTATCGAAGAAAAACCGGGTAAATATCACCAATGCATAGAATTAGTCACTTTCTCCCGACTAAAAATAATTTTTCCCCGGGTATTTCCCTCGATATGACATGAGGTATAGGAGAACCTCTCACATCAAATGTGCGCTGGGAACGAGGTTTTCAGGACACATTTTTGTCTGACTTTATATGCAGCGCCTAAGTTTCGTGCAGATCCGACACAGCATCTTTTTTACTCAAACGATTGGGAATTAATCGTCTTAAAAATGGTGGCTGCTTTCAGCGAAACAGATCAGTTTCGCTTGGCTTGGTGAAACCGTAGAAAAATTGGTTGTTAGTTAGATATATTATCCCTTTTTTGTATTATTTTATGTTTAACTAGTGTTAGTTTTCCTGTATTACTTCTAGTACTTAGCCGTGACCTTTCTTTCTTTTACTTTTGTTATATTTAGCTAGCTAGCTATAGCTCTAGCCAGCTTAGCTAACTTAGCTGACTGGCCAACACAACAGACGTGGTGTGGTGGGTTGGCGCTAAAAGATGGCGCTAAAAAAAGATGCTAGCCAGGAGCAGCAGCGGTTTCGCCAGCTTATTAGCTAGCTAATCCACTGTTTTCCTAACTTGAATCACTACAAAATACTGTATATAGCTAGCTAACTCGTCTGTGTTGGGACGAGAAGGTGGCAGACAACAAACAGACCCTTGTTAAAAAAATGCCCTCTGGTGGTGGGGGATAGAATGACTCAATAACCAAGCATACCCTGGGTTGTTCCAGGAAGATCCCCTGCTTTCTGAAGTAGCCATCTAAAACACCTGTTTCAGCTGTGATGTGTGTCGTTGGTTAGCCTGCTAAATAACAGTCAAGGAAACTTTTAAATATGATTAGGTGTCAATTACATCTTATTTAAGCAGCAAATGGCTTGTTTTAACTGGACCACATCTAATTATTTTAATCCAATAAAAAAATTGGTGAAAGAAACACATCTTCTTACGCAGAAACTCTCTCGCTTAAATATGCTGCTAGCGTATAATCCGCCAACTCCGTGAAAAAAACATTTAACGTCCTTATATCCATATCGTCAACATATCGGTTATTTCAAACTTTTATTATTGTAGCGCTATCTGTCGCGGACCGTTCAGGGGGTATGACAAGAAAAAAAATACATTTATTAGTGGACAAATAAGCCGTATCCAACATGTATTATCATCCGATAAAGCCGTGATGGATCCTTCAACTCTGTGAAATTTCAAAAACACGTTTTCTTGCTTTCTGATGACTAAAAAATTAAAATATTCATTAGAAAACATTCTCGAATCATTGGCCCCTCAGAAAAGGTATAACATGACCATAATTATAATCAATTAACTGAGATAACAATATATATAAAAAATGACCACCGTCGCGCTTGACTTGAAAATCACAAAAAGGTGTAGCTGGCTGAACTCACCGCCAAATTTTTGTCATGCACGAGTTCCGACACCCCTAAAATGATTAAGTGGTAGTATCAAACCTCCTGAATCGAATTCATTTATTAAAAATGGTAGACAGAGCTGTGGTAAGTTGTTGTAGTCTTCGAAAGCAGTTTCACGGAGTTATCGGATTCACGGAGTTGGCGGATCATACGCTATATATATGCCTTACCTTTGTGATCTTCTTTTACTTATCATAGTAGGGTCGAGAGGGTTGCTCTCCCCGGCATCTGGCTTATTTTTTATTTGTGACTGGTTAAAACATTAATAATGTCATTATTGTATCTTCTATAGACCTTTTTGAATGTTTACATTTTCCGCGGTAAGCCCTTTCGGCTTTAACAATTGTGTGGCAGGCAAAAAGATGGGGGCGCTAGGTGAAGTGAGGTCCTTTTTAGTCTGTTTCTTCGCACAAAGGTATCATTACAACTTTATATGAATATTATGTCAGTCAGAAGTTACCCATCTACACTCGATAATAGTTTAAAGCCTCAAAAATATTTCCGTGGAAAGAAATGGGCTGAAAAATACCTTTCTTCAGCAAGCTTCCGCATCTTTCTGCCTGCCACGCAGTTGTTAGAGCCAGAGGGGCTTACCGCGGAAAATGTAAACATTCAAAAAGGTCTATAACTTTCGTTTGGTAAGTGAGGCACATCATCAACCTGACTGAGATGCTCATCAAGATGCCTTTTGAATGTCTCTGCTGATATATAAACCAGTCAAATCTCTGTGTTTTTGGGTATGATGCCTTTGCCACATAGCTAAGAAGTTTTGTGAGTTCTTTCTGGTTGTTTGTGGCAATTTTTTTCACTCTACCTTGTCTCTCTGACCAGACTGGTTCGATTCCAACAAGTGGTACTAATTCCTCAAGCATCTTCTAGCAGTATAATAATCTGTAGCCATCTCTACGTCTTTCTAGGGAATATAAACTAAGTTTTTTCAGGATATTTTTTTCTCAGTGCCTTCAGTTGCTTTTATTTTTCGAATGAAACTCCACTACTGCACAGTTTTCAAAGCCTTTTTGTCCTTGATAAGGTTTGGACTCCACAACTATGTAGTAATGTAGTAATGTAGTAATAATTTATTCATCAATAGACAAAAAGTACATGATTTTTAGGAAAATGATTTTATAAGTATTGTTGTAAATAAGTCTATTGAAAGGAGATCACCACAAAGCACAATAGCTTAAATGAAAGTGGTGACCACCTAAGAAACAGGACATCACAAATAGGACAAAGTACAAAGACAGGACTGGGACTAATACAAAACACAAAGGTAGGAGTTTATGTAGATAAGTCTAGTCAAATAGGAATTTACCAAGAAAAAATCAAAGCACAAAGCATGATACAAAAAATACGGAAGCTGATACAGTTAAAAAATATAATAAAATTTAGTAGCTGTTTAAGAAATGCTGAAATAGGATAGGTTTGATCTCAAAAGTAGATTTACTAAGAAGTTGAAAAGGAAAAGATTTTTGTACCTCATTCCACGATTTTAAAGAGTGAAATCTGATAGACTTTTTCCCAAATGATGTTGAAAAAACAAAAGGTAATTTTAAAAGCCCTTGTTGATCAGCACGAGTGTGTTGATCATGAAAAAAGTTATGGAAAAAGTATTTTTGATAGTGTCAGGAAGGCTATTATGAGCTAAGTTGTGCAGAAAAATAATATTTTGCATAGAGATCATGTCGGGAAATTTGAGAAGTCCGAGATTGGAGTAGAGTGAACTGAGTGGTGTGTGAGTTCCAAAAGAAATGAGTCGAATAGCATGATTTTGGAGAATTTCAATACCATGTGTACGATAACTTTTTTGACCCCAAACTTGTGAACAGTATAAAATACGAGAATAAAAGATGGCATAGTAGATCAGCAGGAGTATATTTTGGGGGACAAGGTGACGGATTTTGGCTAGAGCTCCATTAGCTTTCTTAAGACTAATAATGGTATTATTAATTTGTGATTTCCAGCTTAGGTCAGAGTCTAGAATGATTCCAAGATATTTGACTTGATCACTGGGATAGATTTTAGTACCATTAACATTTAATTTAAAGTTGAAATGAAGTGGCTTAAAAGGACTTTTGAAAATAACATACTCGGTCTTTGTTTTGTTGGGAGAAATCTTATTGGCATTAAGCCTGTTTTTCGTTTGCAGTCCCTGTCTTTCTCATAATTTGCCCTTTGCTAATGAGGAGTCATTTGGTGACGAAACTCCGGACAACATCAATATTACTATTGATGAAAACTTTGATTTTGAGGCAATCAGAAATGGGAAGGGCTTAAAAATGGCCCATCTCAACATTAATGGTATGTCATCCAAACTAGACTATGTTAAACTTCTGCTACATCAAACAAAACTTGATGTATTCTCCATCTGTGAAACCAAAATTGATGACACCATCACTGACAATGACGTTAAAATTGATGGCTATGTTTGTTATAGGAATGATCGGAATAGACGAGGTGGGGGTGTTCTGATTTTTGTTAATGAAAACTTGGATAGTCACCTTTTGAAACACCTATACTTCGAAAATGTTGAATCACTATGGGTGAAAGTGTGCCTGAAAAAAACTAAACCTATTTACGTGTGTGGGGTTTACAAGCCACCTGGAGGTAGTGATTTGCAGAGTACCGAAAACCTGTGTACTCATTTTAAACAGTGTTTTAATAAACTCCCCAAAAGAAAAAGAAGTTTTTATCTTGGGAGATTTTAACTGTAACATGCTTTCAAAATATGCTCTTTCCTCCAAAATAAAGGAATTATGCTCCACTCTTTTCCTAAAACAACATATTACGGAGCCAACTCGTGTTACTGAAAATAGTAGCACTCTTATAGACTTGATACTTTCTAACAGTTCTTGTATTTCTAAAACTGGTGTCATGGATTTAGGCATCAGTGATCACAATTTAGTTTATGTGATCAGAAAATTCAAAAGGCCAAAATTTGAACCTAAAACTATCAAGGTTCGTAGCTACAAGAACTTCAGTGAAGAGGCTTTTCTGAAGGACCTCAGGAATTTAGACTGGTCATATTTTAATAATTATGATGACCTTGATGAAGCATGTGAGAAACTGAATAAAAATGTTAAAACAGTGGCTGACAAACATGCCCCTTTCAAAACACATAGATTTTCTGGCCGTGTTGAGGCATGGGTCACTGATGAATTAATAATAGCCATCAAAGAAAGAGACTTCTTAAAACGGAAAGCATCAAAAACAAAATCCATCATAGACTGGGAAGCTTTCAAACAAAAAAGGAACCAGGTAATAGGTCTCCAAAATTGACTCAAAAACGAGTACTATAATGACGTTTTGCAGGACTTTCAAAAACGGCCAAAACAACTTTGGAAAACCCTAAAAAAACTGGTTCCTGATAAGTCAGGCAATACTACCTCGATAAAACGAGTAGTCCAAAACGATGGTACAGAAACTTCTCACCCAAAAGAAATTTCCAACACATTCAATTCATTTTTTGTCAGTGTTGGTGCCAAACTAACCTCTAAATTTTCTTCTGACACTACTAATGTTAATCCACCTGTTAGCGGACACGATTTTCGGTGGGCTCGTATTGAGACCAAAAGTGTAGAAAAAATAATTAGTTCACTAAAACTTAATAAAGCTACAGGCTTGGACGGAATTGGTTCACGACTGCTAAAAGCAGGTTCGTCAGTTTTAAGTATTTATTTATCAAGTCTTTTCAACAAATCTTTATTTACTGGTTATGTACCTAAATGTTGGAAGACTAAAAGGGTCTCGCCTATTTTTAAAAGTGGCAATAAAACAGATCCTACTAATTATCGGCCTATCTCCATTTTGCCAATTCCTATGAAAATTTTTGAAAAGTTAGTGCATGAACAAATGTCTCATTTTATTTCTGAGCACAACTTCCTGAATGACAGACAGTCCGGATTTCGAAAACTCTTTCCCACAGAAACTGCAGTAGTCGATGTCTCTGATTTTATTCTTACTGAGCTCGACCAACATAACTTTGTTTGTGCTGTGCTCATTGACCTTAAAAAAGCTTTTGACACTGTTGATCATAAAATTTTGTTAAAAAAACTATGGTGTTTTGGCATCAGAGATGCTGCCTTTGACTGGTTCGAGTCCTACTTAACGGGCCGAATGCAGCTGACTCTTGTAAACGACACAGGATCAGATCTGCTTCATGAAGACGCTTTTGGGGTGCCGCAGGGATCTGTGTTGGGACCCCTGCTCTTTCTTTTGTATATTGATGACTTAAAATCTGTCATCAATTCAAACTACCACCATCTATATGCAGATGATACAATAATTATTTCGTCCCATAAAAACTTGGATACCCTTGTCTCCCAGGTCGAGTTAGAACTTTCGCAAGTCGACCTCTGGCTGAATAATAACAAAATGACTATTAATACGGACAAAACTGAAACAATCTTTTTCGACAACCACAGCCAGTTAAAAAAAGTTGAGAACAAAACTATCAACTATATATATGGGTATCCCTTTGAAGAGGAGCGAAAAAGTTAAATATCTTGGGGTAACATTTGATCAAAAAATGCAATGGGAAGAGCACATTAATGACATAAATAGAAAAATACTAATAAATATTCTAAAATTAGAACCATTGCATCCTGTTTAACACCTCACACAAAAAACCTTTTAATTAATGCACTTGTCATGCCATATTTCAACTACTGCTCCTGGGCATGGGCTTGTGCCACCCAAGGTAGATTGGGAAAACTAGAAAAACGATTAAAATGTGTCCGTACCTTTCTTGGGAAAGAGAGGGAATATTCAATGAATAATTTACTCATCAAAAACGATGCCATATTAGTTTTCAAAGCCATGAATCACATTGCTCCTGATTACATGCGCTCAAAATTCCTTTTGACAAAAAACTGTCATAATCATCAAACAAGAGGAGCTTCAAAAAACAGGTTCACACTTCCCTTGGTCAACACGGAATTTGGCAAAAAAGCCTTCCCATTTAGAGCTGCAAAAGTGTGGAATAATCTTCCAGACCAAGTGACCTGTGATGGAAGTCTGCTTTCGTTTAAGACTTCCATCTCTAATGTATTTGGCAAATTCTAGTGGAGATCACTTTTTAACTTTTTAATTTTTGTTTTTTATTCTTTTTCTTTTCAATTTTCACAGATTATAAATGTTACTATGTTTGATTGAGCTGAGGCAGTCTAAGGTTTGTCATTTTTTGTTTCTTTTTTGTTCTAGTGGCCCCCAGTGGAAACAATCCACTAACTATAGGTTTTTGTGATTTTCTGGGCTAGCCACTTTAAATATTTATTATTATTATTATTATTTATTAAGCCAGTGACATATAGGAGTTTAAGATCTATATTTAAATGCTTGACGAGTTGTTTAGGCGATTTATTGATGTGCAGCATGTTGGTGTCATCAGCAAAAAGGTGAACAAAGAATAATTGATAGCAAAATGAAGATCATTTATGTACACTAAAAATAAAAGTGGACCAAGTACAGACCCCTGTGGTACACCATGATTGATAAATTTCTGAGAAGAGATAGAGTTATTGATACATACAAATTGTTTTCTATTTGTTAAATAAGACCTAATTAAAGAAAGTGGGATGCCACGAATACCATAGTGGGATAATTTTTTTCAGTAAGATTTCATGATCAACTGTATCAAAAGCTTTTTGCAAATCAATAAATACACCGCAAGCAAATAGACCATTGTCAAGAGCATCCATAATTTTTTGAGTGATGTTAATGAGTGCTTGGGAAGTGGAAAATTTCTCTTAAAACCAAATTGATTATGATAAATAGATTTGTTGGAGGATAAAAATTTGTATAAGCGATTGTAAATTAGTTTTTCAAAAATCTTATCAATGTTAGAAAGTAGTGAGATGGGTCGATAGTTAGTGAGTTCCATATTGGAGCCTTTCTTATAAACCGGGATGACTTTAGTAGTTTTGATGGAAGATGGATATACACCAGTAGAAAAGGATAGATTTATTAACTTAGCTATAGGTACTGACAGCGTTTCCCTAGATGGGATAAGTACTTGAGAAGGAATGCTAAATGGACCACTTGCTTTTTTGCTATTAATGAGAGAAAGACAGTCAAAAACTTCTAGTTAATCAGTAGGAGTGAGAAAAGAGAATTGGGAACAGGATATTTTAAATATGAAGAAAAATGTTTAGAACTAGGTGGAATGGTTTTCCTAAGATCATCTGCAATTGAACTGAAATATTCATTGAAAGAATTAGCTATGATTAAAGGGTCAGATACGAGGTTGTTGTTAATATTCATGCAAGATGGGCTTGTTGATTTGGAGCTACGTAGGGAGATGATGGACTTTATACCATTCCAAATATTTTTAGTGTTCTTTTGGTTTGCAGTAAAAAATTCCCTGTAAAAATTATTTTTGCTTAATCTACATAAAGTGACAATTTTGTTTCTATATTTTTTAAACGTATCATGTAGGATAGACTTTAGAGAGGGATTTTTTTCTTTTAAATTTTTTTTATGTAGTTCATCACGTTTTCTGATGGAAGTGAGAATACCATTCGTCATCCATTTTTTATGATTGAAATTTTTTTTTAAATTTGTTGGAAGGTTTTTTAAAAGGAACACAGTCTTTTAAAGTAGAATCTATAAAATTATAGAAAATATCAAAAGATTTAGATGGGTTATTGTCATCAAGGCATAGTAAGTTATCCCAATCAACATAAGAAGTTTTCAAAATAAATTTGTTATGGTCAAATTTTTTCCAAGCAGGAGCAGGTGGTTTATCATTTGGTGGACCTGAAGCAAAATTGTTTTTGTTAAGAATTAAAAACTGAGGGAAGTGGTCTGAAATTGATGAAATGAGGTTACCAGATATAGATGTATGTTCGTTAGAATCATGGAATATATTATCAATTAAAGTGCTAGTGTTCTCGGTGACTCTAGTGTGTAAAGTAACAGATGGAAAAAGGGAGAATGAAAATATTGAATCTAAAAAATTTGATATATTTGTATCAGAATCATATGATAAAAGATTGGCATTAAAATCACCTAAAAGGAAATTTTTTTTATTTTCTGAAGAGGCTATGTTAAGAATAGGAATCAGAAAATTGTTATTAAAATCTTGTAAATCCATATGAGGATGTCTGTACATACATCCAACTATAAAATTCTTACTCTTAGGTTGGACTATCTCAACAAAAACTGATTCTAACTCAGAGGATTTATATCCGAGAAGGTCTAGGTCTGGCCGTACAAAATAATTATGCTTATTTGAGATATATAAGAGAGCACCACTTTTACTGCTTTCAGTAGGGGTATGATTAAATGTGAATCCTTCAAGGTTACAGTTTATAATAGGAGTAGTGGATTTGAAACCAGTTTCTGTGATCCCAATTACACTAAAATTATGCCCAAGCTCACAGAAGAGACTATTAAGTTCATTAAAATGTTTGGAAAGAGAAGTTATATTTAGATGAAATATTGAAAAACACATCGAATTGAAATTATGAGAATTTAAATCACAAGAGCTATAGTATTTACAGTTAACTCCCCCTCCTATGATGTCATTGGAGTTATTGGTGAAAAAACTATTAAGTTGCGAGAGGAAGTTTTTCCTTTCGACAGAAGATGTTAAACAACTATGTGATAATGGTGTAGATATATCAACAAAAGGAAGAGCATTTTGAATACATTTCAGACAAAACCAATTATCATTAGATTTTTTAAGCATTTCATAATCCGAAGCACCCAAACCATTACACTTGATATGTACCCACCGATCACATATATCACACAAAACGGCCCGGTGATTAGAGTTGACCGATCCATGGCAAATCCCACAAGGATAATTTATCATACTTGAAAACCTACTATAGACTATAGCTAGCAGCTAGCTATTATAACACAAAAAACAAACAAACACAAAAGCTCTCAAAAGTGATTTGAGAAAAAACAAAGAAAATCAAACAACAAATCAAGTGCAAAGGAAACTGTTTTGAAATTGAAGCCAAAACAGTAAGAAAACATAAATTAGGTGGCAAACGCAAAAACAAATAAATATATAGAGAAAATAACCTGCACACAATGATTCGCAAAAATAACGCATGTAGCATTAGCTACCATTTTGAAGTTATATAAATTCAGCTGGCACAGAAAACTGTAAAGATAAACTAAAGAAATTAAATGTTACTCAAGTTCAGATTCTTCATCTTCAAACAGATGATCAATATCATCAAGATGTGTTATTTTGAAAGACTTCGCATTTTCGGTCTCTTTGATGTGGCGACCATAAGATAAGATGCGCTGAGATGTAGTGGATGTAAAGTGCAGGAAGGTTAGTAAGAAAATAAATGGATAGTTGCAGATATTAGATGCAAATCTTAACAATTGGCTTCTTGCCTGTTGACGCCCTTTTCTCCGCGCCAAAAGTTCTTTCTCTAAGCACGTCCGATCACTTTGAAAGCTAACTGCTAACTGACTACAATAATCATGGATTGGCAAGATCAAAATCTTCAATGCAGTCAGCAATACATCTTTCCTGGATTGTAAAGTATGCAGGATCCAACCTGACATGTTTCGCTTACATTTTTTGAATGTGTTCTTTAAAAGAAAGATTATTGAACATTAAAACTCCAAGATCTTTAACATACAGTTTTTCAGATATTATGTAGCCTGAAGGTGAAGTATAAGATGTGAAGTCCTGTATCGGATATGCTGATACACAGATTCTTAATGTTTAAATTTTATCACTATTGAACAATATTTTTTTCTTTTCTTTATAAAATAGAAAAGTAATTAGCACAACACTTCACAACGTTTTGGCCGTTCAACAGCCATTTTCAAGTACACAAGTACACAAGTCATATAATACAATATGTTCATATATAACAAACTCCCAGAAGTGATGTCATCTGCCAGCAGAAGTCACTTCTCCCTTCTGCACTCATCCTTTCGTTATCAAGCACCCAGACTCTTTAACTCTCTTCCCAGAATGCTTAGAGACCTAACTGGATGCACAGTAGGAATGTTCAAAACCTATCTTGACAATTTTCTCCAGACTGTACCTGATGAGCCCCAGGTCTTAAATATGCAACAAAAACAAGACCTGAACAACAGTCTCCTGACAGTACTTAAAAATGCTGCATCTATTCCACTACCTTTTGCAGGTATTGGAGCAGCAAAGGAAGACACCGTTGAGGTGAACGCCAGTCGAGCACAGCAGACGTGAGTGACCCCACTTAAAAGATTATCAGAGGTAAGTATACAATAATATCGTATTATAAACTTATACTAAGGGGGAAGTCAATTGTCTGAACATAGAAATAATGGCATAGACACAATATATATTTCTAGTTAGAATTGCGATCAACAGACTCTCCTTCAACTCCAACTCCAAATTATTAGTAATGGTGGAGAGTATAGAAAAGTTTTCCAAAGTAGGTTTTTATTATTATTTTTATTATTGTTTTTATTATTATTGTACTTTGTAAATTATCCTTGAAACTGTGTTCTCGTTTAACCAACACATTTGATAAGAATCTTCCATGCTGTAAGCTTTGGGTTGTTTTCAAATCTGGTTGTAGAATTGGCGATTTTCCGTTTTAAAGACCTTCATTCAAGGGCTCCGCGTTCAAAAGTTGTATATAAATACAAGTGCGATGGCTGCAATGCTATCCATAACACTAAGACTATGTGACATTGGAAAGTAAGAGCCTGTGAACATATGGGTGTTTCTGCCTTGATTGAAAAAAAAACGTTGAAAAAAAAGTTTAAAATCATAGTGCAGTTTTGGATCATAGTTTTCTGTAAAAATAGACCTACTTTGGAGAACTTTTCTATACCCTCCACCGCTACTAATAATTTTGAATTGAAGTTAAAGGAGAGTCTGTTGATCCGTAGGGACAAGCCAATTCTCAATAGAAATATAGCGTCTATGCCATTGTTTCTATTTTCAGATAATTGACTTCCCCCCTGATATAAGTTTATGATCATACGATACGGCCATTCAATATTATTGTATATATAAACATATTGTATTGTATGACTTTTGTACGTGAAAATGGCCATCGAATGGCTGAAACATTGTGAAGTGTTGTGCTAATTACTTTTCTATTTTATAACGTCACGCACATAATTTTTTATTAAAATACAAATCATGATGCGACTAGGGATAAAAGCCGTATATTGGCATTCAAAATATAAAACAACATAGTTTTGCTGTAATTTGCTTATTTAAGCTTTATTAGACTTTTTAAGCTTATTATATACCTCCTATTTAGAAAAAAGTAATCGAAAATCATCTCAAGTATTGTACTAATTTCAATTCAAAATCAAAGTGTAAGAAAATTTTCACAAAATTTCAGAAAAAAAAAGAATTCAGCAAGGCTCAAAAAATTATGAAAATAATATTTAATAAATATAAATATTTTCTAAATGTTTCTGGCATTTTCTGAAAGTCTCAACCTTTTCAATAGTGTAACACATGCATAAAACTTTAGACATTCTTGCTTTTTCCTGAAGCAAATTCAATGATGCATGTGAATTTGTGAAGGACGAAAGTGGTCAAACACCATGTTTATTTTTCTTGCAGAATGGAATGGCTGAAAACACTCTTTAGGATAGTATTACAAGTTTCACACATGACGTTTGTTCTCTTTCTACAGTTAGGGCTACTACACAATTACGATCATTCTTTACCCACTTAATAAGGTGAGCCGGTTGGTTGGTATTGAAGGGCATGTTTGGACGAGCAACAGTGTAATCCTTGTGATCTTGTGACTTGATGCTAACAGCTTCTTTTAATAACTGTTTGACAAGTTGCTCCTAAAATTGCAGTAAAGAAACAGCTTTATCATTTACATTTCTTGTTAGACGTTGTTTCATGTCTGCTCGGGATCAGTATCTTCCATGAAACAAAAGTAGTTTGTGATGAATTGGAAAGTCTTTTCTTTGCTGCAAATTTTGTTGAACCTGATGGGTGACCTCTCTTCTTTGAAGCCAGGCTTCTCATTTTGAGGTACGCGATCGCGTTCCTACGCCCTGTCGCGTACCTGAATTACATGAGGTACGGGAAGAACCGTGTACCTCCGTTGACAGATTATTTCCTAATGAAAATGTCAAAAACCTTTGTTGTTTTATCGTGTGGTGGCCTCCTTATCTCGGTAAATCCACATGCTGTGATGCTATAGCAATGCTTAGTTTACAATCTTTTCTTGGTCGGACACTTTTAGATCTCAGAATTATTGAATAATTCTGGTCCTTTTAATCCACGAGCAAGCCTATTCATAGCCAACCTGACCATCCTAGCTAATTCACCGACTCCTGACTTAGTTAAAAGAACTACGTAGACATAAATCTCTTTTGCCTGGCCCCTTCGTCGTTGGTAACC
The DNA here is from genome assembly GCA_030067915.1 of Hydractinia echinata. Classification (NCBI taxonomy): domain Eukaryota; kingdom Metazoa; phylum Cnidaria; class Hydrozoa; order Anthoathecata; family Hydractiniidae; genus Hydractinia; species Hydractinia echinata. The sequence continues at coordinate 2,465,698 of JASGCC010000020.1, forward strand.
AGGTCTTACACAAGAAATCCAGCCATGCGGTTCTTAACTAATGCGGAGGTGAACGCCGACGGAGCACGGATAAAGCAAGTCTGCAAAACTGCACTTACAGGCGGAACAGACATTTTGAAGTTATATTTAAGCCACGTGGATAAAGACTTTTTTTAATTTGAAAATGAATCATATTTTTGCCTATTTGCTTGTGATGACTTGAAAAATAAACAAGAAAACCGTCCGGTTTGATCACACATTCATATTGTACACATACTTTATACTTAAATATTGTATTGATTGTGTTTATATATCTTGTATCTATGGCAACATTCTTGTTTATATAGAAAATAACACCAGAGCAATAAATCGCTCCCCCAAGGTTACAATAATTTAAACTGGGCGAGCAATCTGAATAAATAGAATAAGATTATAAACGCATATTTTATCACAAAGTCTTTTTTATTTTATCTTTTTTATATCTTTTTGTTCTTTTTTACTGTAAATAATAAGAAAGAGAACATTGATTTGCTCAACTAGAAAATTTTTTTTTAGAATTCGGCGAGCAATTAATGGCTCAGCTAGTTTCTTATTTCTCAGAATTGGGCGAGCCTTTGCGTGAGCAAGAGCAATTGCTCTCCCCTTATTGATAGGCCTGGTGTATGACACCTGAAACGTCGTAAAATGTTGTTTTAATTTGTACACATACACATGAATGTCCAAGTATTAACATAAAATATTGTCAATCGAATTTCTAATGTCTCATGTAAAAACAACAAGAACTGAAGCGGTTTGAACACTCACACAACACTATGATGATAAATATAAAATATACAATGATAAAATTTGGTATAAAATATTAAGGCACAAACTTAGAGAAAGAGATGATGATAAATTGAATTATACTAGCCGGGGGACCCGGCGTCGCACGGCCACAAGTAAAAGCGTTACCCAGCATTTAAAAACCCTGTGGCGCAATAAATAAGAACGGTAAATTGTGCCACACATTCAGGTGGAGCACTCTAGTGCAGGTATATATGTCGGTGAAAGTTCAAAAATGAATGTTACTCCAGGCAGCGCGACATTGTTTACCCTAACACAGGTAAACAATGTTGCGCATAATAAGGTATAATACCTTTTTCCCAAAAAAAACTTTATCGCAACTTAGATTTAACAGAAACACAGGAAACAGCCCATCGTTAACACCGAACTGAGCACTTAGTACAGGTAAACCGTGTTGCACATGTGTTTTTGCTTAATACCCTTTTAGCACAGTTTACAACCCGTTGTTACCCCGTCATAGCAAAAAAGATTAGTAAACGTTAACAAATTAATTATGACACATGATACACTCTGTTAAAACGCTGGGTTAGGCCACAAGTAACTGTGTTACCCGGCGTTGAACACCAAAATTTTATTTTTTGGAGAATGTTCCCAGTGAAAATTCAAAAGAAATGTTACTCCAAGCTGAGTGCTTAGTACAGGTAAACAATGTGGCATATCCATATAGGTGTAATAGCCTTTTCTGAAAAAAAATGTTATTGCAACTTCGGTTAAACAGAAACAAAGGAAACAGCTGTTGTTAACACTGGACCGAGCGCTTAGTACAGGTAAACCGTGTCGCAGATTTTTTTAAAAAAAATTTATCGCGACTTCAGTTAAAAAAAAGTCATGAAACCGTCTGCCGTTATCCTGTTCAGTTAAAAAAATACTCAGCAATTTTATTTTGCAGCATACGTTTTCTTAACAGTAATAAAAGCTGCCTAACTGCATTTATTTAGCATAAGAATTGTGTTGCAGCCAAACAATGCATTTGGCTTCTTTCACTTTTTATCCAGAGGTAGCTAAGGAGAGCTAGATAAACACAACTTCGACATAAAAATAAATAATATTGGCTAGGTTAAAAAGCTGTTATACCAAACTGAATAATAAGTAAGGGTAGCTAGCTAGCTGGCTGTAGCTAGAATGATCCTAAAAAATCTTCGTTCCTAGCCAAAAATCCTAAAAATGGTACGTTTAAGATTTGTACATGGCTAAAAAACGTGACAATATATTTATTTTAACATGTTAGAACATATAGATAACAAATATCACATAATAAAAAGCTTTTAGAAGACAAAAAAGGTCAAACAGACCTTCAAACCCAGCACTGGCCACGTCCACTTTTAAAACCAAAATGGCCTGAGATATGGCTGGAGAGCACACAACTCGAGTCAATTTCGAACATTATAACATTGTCAACTTACAGTAAGTCAAAACAATCATTTCAAGACAATGAACACTCTCATTTGATGCGAGATTTCTCGAAATTCGAATAGAATATATATCTACTGGTTTGCATTATTTTGGGTGTATATAAAGCTACACGATAATAAAAAAACAAAAAAACGCTGCTATACGCAAAAAAACAATACATAAACAAAAACATTTGGTCAATATAGCGCGCTGTTTGTGGTGGCTTTGATTTTGATACTATTCGCGTCCCTTTCAACTTTTCGTTACCACCATGACAGAACGCAGCCCATACCAAATCACACATTTCTACGAATGTGTGAAACAATAAATCTATCAAAATGACAGTATAGTCATGCATACTATTTCGGACAAGGACTATACCAGTAGACGCTCAATCATCGTGTTTGGGGTTCACGATTCAAAACGTCCCCCACTTTTCTACCGCAAAATGAATGCGCAACAATGATTAACCTTGGAGCCCGTATCGCACGCGTATCCTTTGCACGTGCGTTCTTAGAGAAATAAATAGCCATTTTAAAAATCGCGTACCCGGAGCAAATTAGGTACGCTCTGCAATTGCGTAACTTAGTCAACTGGCGTACGTGATTGATCACGTAAGCACATATTTACAAAATGAGAAGCCTAACTGCTGTTGCTGCTGCTTCGTCCTCTGTACTCTTTTCCTCCCACTCAGATTCTTCTGATAAATCTTTTTCTGAGCTATTTCCCAACCAATTTTGGATGTTTTCAATTGCTTAATAATGTCCTATTGGACATCGAAGTGGGTAAACTTTTGCAGATCCTGAAGATTTTTGTAGCATACGCCGAGCGGCTCACAGCACGGAATGAGGTAAGACTCCAAGCAACTGCTATCGAGTCCAACACCTTATTTTCATGAAAACAATAGTATAACTGTCCTTATGGTACTTACCACATCGTATATACTCCAATATAGCACGTAGGGCAATGTTCGGTGGCTGGCAATGACCAAACATTGCACTGCAGTTGTATAAGTTTCATAGTGTGTGTGTCCTTTCTCCAAATTAATAATTTATCCCAGGCACTATGTTTATCCCAGGCATGGATGTGCAAAGTATAAGAATTTATTTCGCTTTTAAGAGAATTTAAAATTCAATACTTAAGGACATACACGTTATTTCGAGTATGCTATTGGATTCCCTTAGCACATTACATGTACATTTGTAATCATGCGCACAATTCACGAAGGCCTGTTTTGTCTGAAAGGGGCAGAAGGTGGTGCACTGAGGTGTAATCTAGAAATTTAAGAGCAGTGGCTGTTAGATTTAATTTCGGAATTTCATTGAGATCATCTTACTGGACATCCTTTAAAGCGACCTATAGGAGAGAAAATGATTTCATCTCAGATTCTTTAAAACTTTAATTTTCGTAGTATTTTTACATTGATTAGTAGAATTTATTGAATTCCCTATGCAACTAAGAGTTTCTGCACATGCTACCATAGTTTTTTTAAAAAGATTTTTACTCCTGAGTTTACTGAATTGGGAAATTCAGGATAAATTTCAATTGGGAAATAGCTGTTTAGCTAATTTGCTAAAAATATAAATTATTCACTATTTGTTTGTTCGTTTGTTTGTTTGTTTGTTCATTTATTTTTGTTTTCTCTTATTACGAGTTTTCCTTCTTTTATTAGGGTGTGCTTTTTGTGGTGTTTTTATGTTTTAGCTGTTCAATGAATTTGATTATAAACTCGATTAAACAAGTTCTGATTTTTTTTATTTTTTTTTAAAGTAGCAACAGCCATTTATAATTAAAAAAAATTGTTTTACGCAGAAAAAAATATACATGCAGTTCACTGTGCTTTAAAATGGCTGACCCTGCTTCTTTACCCTGGTTCCATGGCCGCATAACAAGAGATACTGCAGAGAAATGTCTTCATAAAACATCAATGGAAGATGGTACATACCTTCTAAGAGAGAGCACTTCACAGATAGGAAGCTACGTGTTATCAGTATGCAAAGACAGAAAAGTTAGTACATAGTTTCTATACTTTAGAGTTTCTGTAAATTATTTTAATTTTTCGTTAATGCGTATTCAGCTAGCAATAATCCGAAGAACTAACAAAGCAGGGAGTAATACAGAATTTTAATTTTTGGTTGTGGAGCCACAAATTAGCTTTATGATTATAATAAGCAAGATGAACTTCGGAATTGCTGGTGACAAGGTTACAAGGCCTGGTTTCAAACATAACATTGACATAACTTAACAAAACAAAAAGTATTGGTTTTATTAGGTGAGCTAAAAAAATGAAATCGAAGTCGAAAAGTGCTTGAAGAACCCAAATCTAGGTAATCAGAAAAACGTATTGACTTTTTTTGTCAAAATAAGGAAAATTAACTGTGTAAAATTTACAACTTTTGGGCTGAGACCTGTTTAAAACTGAAGTTGGAAATTGTAAAAAATAAATTTGTTCCTTGTTTTTTTTCTTGTTGCTGTTAAGAAAAATGCAATCCCAACACTAACTGGGGGTAGATAATTTCAAATTTAGCCTTTTGGGGGGAGACAGAAAATAAAAATAAAAATTTTTGTGGCAGTTACCATTTAATTATAAATAATGTGAATAAAGAAAATTAAGAAAATCTTTTTTTTTCCTTTTCCATTAATTTAAGTATAGACATTTTGTACATTTTGTGAGGTGCGCAATGGCACGTGTATGCCCCTCACACACGCACAGATTTGTTTAAGTTATGCACATACAAATCTTTGTTTTCTTATGTCTGTAATAAGAGGACTGTAATAAGTTAATGGAGGATACCTAAACTTGGGGAAATAAAAGTGGCTTTATACTGTGGTACTAATTTTACCAACAACAAAAGGGGAACTTAAGGAATAAGTTGTTTTTATAAATAAAAACTTATGCTCAAGTAAATACGCAGGGTAAATTTTGTATTCTTAATTATAACCAGGACATTTAAAAGGTCAAATATACTGCCTTTTTTTGTTTTTTGTTTTTTTGTTTATGTTTTTTTTATGTCTGCAAAAGCTATCCCACATTTTTGAAAGTACGGAAAATGGGAAGTCAAAGAACGATTAGAGAAGGCTTTGCAGCCCTTATTGTGAACTTGAATCTTATCTATTTATTCAATTTGATTTAACTTGTGACTGTACTAATTATTATAAATTTTGCTAAAGGAATAAGGCAATATTTTTATGTTCCGTTCAGTAGGGTTTTTGTGATTTTTTAGTTCAAGCTTTATATATATAAAAGCTTACTACAATATTTTAATCTTTTTAAAGTGGTTTTTTGGAAAAGTAAAATTAAAAAATAATATTATTTTAAGTAATGATTTTCATGATCTCTGCTCAACTTGGGTAGCTGTTAATGCAGAGTTCCCACAGACCCTGGAAAACCTGGAAAATATACCACTTTTTGAAAAACTCAGGGAAAACCTGGAAACACACCTGGAAAAAATTTTGACCCAGGGAAAATATATGGCATTTGTAAGAGACTCAGGAAAAAAAAATTTTGGTAGCAAGTTGAACTGAAGTTGTGTTACTATTATTTCATTGTTAGCTTTTCATGATTAATGGTAGCCGTAGATTTATGCAACTTTTAATTTTGTTTATATAGATACAGCATCTCTTTTCTTCCAAAGTGTTAAAAAGGCTTCTGGCGACACTCTTTATAATATAAACAAATTGTTAATGTAGTTTTTTATTCTGTAGCTTGCATGTGATTTTAAAAAGTGATAAAAGTTTAGCGATTGGTACTTGTGTAATGCAGTTTGTTTTAATCTATGGTGTTCTGTTCTTATCATATCAAATTAGTCTTAACATTAAGTCATGGTCAAGCGTCAGTTGAAAGAAAGTTTTAGTATTAACAACTCTGTTCTCAGACAAAACATGAAAGAAGAATCTATCGTAGCTAAAAAGGTTGTAAGTGATCATATGATTGCTAATGGTTTAAAACCTGATAGTATTCAGGTCACTAACAAACTACTTCGATCTGTAGCTTCTGCAAGACAAAAGTATGAAGACAGTTTAGAACTACAGAGACAGAAAAAACGCAATGAAAGAGATGAGAATCAAAAGCGCATATTAAATGATTAAATAAGAGACACAAAAGCTAAACGTGATGATTTGCAGAAGACATGTGAAGCATTAGACAAAGAATTCGTTTCATCAGTAGAGAAAGCTGAAAAAGATAAAGATAACGTTGTGTCACTTGTAACCAAGGCAAATGCATTGAAAAAAAGAAGTGTATAGTTGAAAACTCAAGTAAAAAGCTTAGATGAAGCACTCTTGGTTTTAGAGGAGAAGAGGAGGAAAGTTTGTAAATAAAAACGACTAAACCACTGGCTGTTTCTATTTTGTTTGTTTTTGTGTTGGACTGATTTTGTCTTCTGGATAGATCTTTAGTTTTTGTTTGACTGTAACCCATTTCGTTTTGTTTTATTTTGGACTGAAGTCAAACTTCTCAAAGATATGTTTTTAACCAGCATCATTTACCTTATTAGATGGGCCTGGCTACCCACTAACCTGTCTTAAGTCAATGTTCCACTTTCTGGGCTTGAAACTGTTCTGCAGTAGTTAACTTCAGACTAATATCAAGCCCAGAAAGTGGAACATTGTCTTGAAATGAGTTAAATGGAATAACAGTTTCTGGCAGTTAGCAGTGTTCAGAAGTACATAAATCTTCTTTTGCTGAAGTTTACATACACACCTGTATTCAAATGCTGGACAATATACACCCAGATGTTTCAATTTCAGTTTCAATTTCTCTCACTGTCTAATATTTATGTTTCTATTTAATGACCCTAGTTTTTTAGATGCTATTCAGTAATATCTAATGCCTGCTGTTTTTTACTTGGGGAACCAGGAATTGAACTTAGTATGCTTAATGTTTATTACCTTGGAGACCCAGGGAAAACAATATGTTTTTTTATGTGACCCAGGGAAAATAATATACTTTTCAAGGGTCATTCAAGGGTTATTTTATATGCTTTTCTTGAAAACTCAGGGAAAATTTTTAGAAAATTTCTGTGGGAACCCTGTAATGTTGTTAAAGATTACAGGTTTACCAATATTAAATTTGTTGTGATGCTGCAAATATAAAATTGGCTTGCAACTGGGTGGAGGGGTTATCCCCATAAGTTAATGGGGATGCCTAAACTTGGGGGATGAAAGTAGCTTCACACTGGTACTACCAACAACAAAAAGGGAACTTAAGGAATAAGTTGTTTTTACAAATAATAATAATAATATACAAATTTATATAATAATATACAAATATTCTCAAATAAATATGCAGCGTAAATTTTGTTTTCTTAATTTTAACCAGGACATTTTCATTAACAAGTAACCGAATAGGCCTAAAATATAAAAAAATTAAAAAAATGAATATTATGACAGTGCTTTATGTCATTTAGGTTGTTCATTATCAAATACAGAAACAACCTTCTGGAATGGTTGGTATTGCAGATGGACCGAAGTTTCCGGGCCCTGTGGAGCTTGTAAACCACCACAAGGTGAGAATTATTTTTAATCCACATAAGTATTTTCTCCATGTGTAGTTGATATATTCTTGCACCCTACACTGTTCAATTTCAATTCCCCAGATCTTTATGGAACTCAGGTCATTTAAAAACATATTTTTAAAGCATTTAGATGCTAAAGTGTGTCTATTTTTGTGTGTTTGATCTGAAATTGCCAAATTAAGGATACTCCAGCAATATTTCCTTTTCTTCCCACCACCACTTTTTTTTACATCACCAAAAAAAATCATTTTGCCCCATCCCTAAATTAAACTGATACGAAAAAATCAACAAAATCACTGTGTTTAGAGGTGCTTTAAGTTTTCCAACAGCAATATATATGCTCTCTTTTAAATACTTATAACTTATACCTTCAGAGGATTTGTTACCGGATGAATTTTGCTGGCCTTTTTTTTGCAATTCAACGACAAACATTTTTATGCTTTGGCCAAAACAATAAGCTCTTAGAAATTAATTCTACAAAATTTAGTCCAGTATTAATAGGGTAAAGTGTTTACAATTAGCAAACATGTTTGTAAATAGACTTTGGTTATAAATCGAGTTTAACTTACAGCAAGTACAATTTCTTATGATCATTTTTTAGACTAACTTAGACGGCTTGATGACAAAGTTAAGCGTGGCTTGCAATCGATTGGCTGGAGTTAAAGCGAAGGCATACAACGATGTAAGCCATGATGATTTAGATGAAGCAACCCGAGTTGCTCTTCGTGATATCGGTGTCGGAGAGGTAAATCTCTAGTTCTACATGCTCTGTATTCTTACTGCTTTATATTTGCACAGAAGAATAAATGCTCATTAGAAAATATCGTTTTTGCTAGGGGAATTAAAACCTGAATCTTTCTTCTAAAAAAGTGATATAAGTATAATATAGATATGAAGCATGAAAAAATGTCACATTTAGGCTTTTTGTTCCAGAGATCATGTAATCACTATTTTTATTTCTAAATGCAATTATAATTTCTTTACCACCGTTACACTTACTGTGAATGACTTTTAAATGCCCTTTTTAGACCAATTCAGATGCTCTGATAAACATCCAAGGTATAAAACCTCACTTGCTCAACAAAAACCAGTCATGCTCAATAGCCTTCGACGTTTAAATAAACCTTCAGGGTAAAATCTTGACTACACATTAACCCCTTAGTTACAAAATAAACACCCATGGTACACTGTCAAAATAAAGACTCCAAGGAATGAATCAAATATTATTTTACTTACATTTATGGGTAAAGAGTGTTTGTACCACACTTTATAGGGTTTCGTTATAATACTGTTAAAAATCACCACTGCAATCCCAACATTTATGTTTTACGGTATACACTCTTTTTAAAATAAGGCCGCAGCCTGAGTAAATGACCAAGCTAAAATTCAATTGTTTTTTAAAGAAAACCCAGACCGTTTTAATTGGTCATTTTTGGTATATTAAACTGATACAACATGTAAACTGAAAATGTAACTTAAGGTCTTCTGACTTAGACAAAGTCTCTAATTTTCTTGAAGTGTACACACTCTAACAAAAAAATTGTGAACTTTTTGTGCTATAAAAGAAAATGGAGCAAAATGGAGACAGCCCTTTAAAGAGTTAGTAGCAGACTTTTTCTTTCTTGTTTCACAGTGCATAAAAGTGCATACTGCTTGAAAAAAAAAGAGAAAAAAAAAGCGATATATTTAATATTGACACAGGTGAAAAAGACAAACTCTTTTCCAATTTTACTACTATTTAAGAGGTGAATAGTACTAAGTCGTCATAGTAACAAGTGCTTTTTTTTTCTTCATATTTTGATCATAATCCTACAGTTGCCATTTTATCAAATTTTATGCAGACAATTTTAGGTTATCAAAAAAAATGCACATCTACAAGCTTATAGCTTAAATATCAGTTTATTAGTGTTGCTATAAAATAAAATTGAATCAAATGAAAGCTATATGTGTTCCACTTACATAATGTTGAATTATCAACAAATGTTGTGACGTTATTCAAAATAGAGAGTTTGTAAATATATATTTATAGATGCATATCACTGGTCTCCATTAGAAATGATAATTTTGTTTTATCATGGCAGCTGCTGCTGTAAATTTTGTGCTCACCTTAAGGGAAGAAATTATTGCACAAAAAAATAGCCAGGAATAGCAATTCGCAATCTTTTCTTCTGCAATTCCCAAATAAAATTACGGAATTCGCATTCTTTTTTTCTGCAATTCCAAGAAAAAAAATAAAATTCGCAATCTAATTTTGTCAATTTCCAAGAAAAAAAAGAAGTTATTTCTGTCGTTGTTTTGCTATATGAAGGAAGCCCGCCAATTATTTGCATTGAAAGAAATTTTCAAAAAAACAAATTTTAATGACTAAGGTGAATAAAAATTATCAAGCAATTTGGGGAAAAGTTCATGGATCATTATGCTTCAATTCAATTTCTCGACTCAATATCAGATTTGCAACCTTTAATTCCACAATTTCATGATTGAATCACCAATTGGCAATCTTTAGTTACCAAATTTACGATTTTTTCAACCATAAATTCGCAATCTTTAATTCCACAATCTTTTCTTGTGCAAACTTTTTTTTCCTTCAGGTAATTCCTCTTTATTCACCTTCGGTTTTGTGAATGGTGTTAACTTATGATGACTTAAATTTTGTGGCCCTAATGCATTACAGTGTGTTTCAAGTTTGAACAAAAAACATCAACATAATTTATTTACTTCTAGAGTGAAGAAGCTGTGTCAAGGTTCAAAGGTGATATTCTGTGTGTCGTTGGTAACATACTTCACAAAAAACAACCATGGTTTCACGGGGCAATACCACGAAATGAAGCTGATCGTAGATTGGAAACGCACAACTTTGAAGAAGGAATGTATCTCATTCGCGAAAGAGGATCATATCGTAACAGTTATGTGTTAGGACTTTGTCATCAGAAAAAAGTTTATCATTATCTGTTTGAACCAAATGACAAAGGTCAACTATCGATTAAAGCTGGCCGCCCTTTTGATAATTTAATGGCGGTTGTTAATTTTTATTCCCAGAAGAGTGAGGGATTGTTATGTACATTAAAAACGCCATGCGATGTTCGATGGTTCGAATTTCGACCAAAAATGCAATCTCAAAATATATTATTACATCCAGAAATTCAAACAGAATTACGTAGAACTTTGTCTCGTTCTGAAAGTGAATTAAAGAAATATAGAAAAGGAACAACTACCACAAAACCAATAGGTGAGCATAAAGAATTTTATTGTTTTTGTCACATTTTTGCGAATAATTTCCTCACGATGAATTTTTCTATGTTTTTAGTTCCAACCAGGCCACCACCACCACCAGCTGTTCAACCAGCAGGTAAGAGAGCATAAGTCAAATGCACAAAATCTTTTAGTGTTCAAAAAGCTATAATACAATACCTTATGCTTCATGCATCAAGCCCTGCAGTCCTTTTTTAGTGGAACATTCCATGGTAGTGCTAAATACACAACAACCTGTTTTGTTTTGTATTTCAGCTCAAAATGACAAATGGAAATACGAAAAAATCTACGAGTCATCTAAAGTAGTAATGATGGAAGGTTTTAACAGTCCATTTCAGAAAAACAAAAAGCGTGATATCTCATTAGATCCTTCAAGACTTTCTCTTGGTTCTGATCTAGGTAAAAACTGTTATTGACATTTTTCCTTCCAATAAAAATTTTTATATTGTATTGGTGTAGTGCATTGTCAGCAAAAAATTGTAACCTTGCTTATAAAGAACATGTTTATATCAGGAGAAGGAAATTTTGGTTCAGTAAAGAAAGGCACTTATGTGCTGCCGAAGGGTAACCAAATACTTGTCGCAGTCAAAACTTTGAAAGAAGAAGATATACCTGGACAGAAGGTAAGGCGTTCTGTATTTTCCACATAGCTGAGAAAAATAGTTAGGTCAACCATTTCCAGTCTCCTTACGTTTTTGGTTATTTTTTCTTGAAAATATTTCGACATGAAGAAAAATAGCAAGTATATTTCATACCTTGCTACACATATTTTTGTATGAGGAGTGTAACTTTTGACCTAGTACTTATGTTGCTTAACAAATGCCCTAAGGTAGGTTTTCATACGACTGCATTTTCTGCTTGAGCAGAAAAAGGTTGAGAGCTTTTTTCCACGAGCTGTGGAAATGACTGTAAAAGAGTGCTCCCGAGCTTCTCTCGAAAAGTTAAACTTCTTTCTAACTTTTTAACCAATGAAATTCAAGGAAATGTAAACAACTGCGCTATCCATTTTATGCAAGAAAAATATTAATAAAAAAAAACAATTTCTTTGGCACTTTTTATTTACAAAATAAAAACATCAGAAATAAGTGTTTGATGTTAAGTAGAGCAGAGAGGCCTGTTAGCATTGAATTTATAAACAAAAGTTATGAATTCATAGATTCTTTTCAAATCTTCCTGACAAACACAAAAATCAACTACCTGTTGGGGGTAGTTAAATTCATAACCTAACAGTAAATAACAACATCTTTCATGAAAAGTATTCTCATCTTTTTGAGTTGTTGTTTCCTGTTACGCTAGCAATTTTATTCTGAACACCTTTCCGCTCAAGAGGGAAATTGATTTCCATTAAGTTCCAACTCAAGACAAAAACGCTGGGGAGCTTTTTCTGCTAGAGCGGGAAATGCAGTCTAATGGAAACCTACCTTTATACTTAAAAGATAAGTTGCTTAAAGATTTCCTAGCAGAAAGTGAGATTTCTAAAATTCTTAAAATCCTTAATTTTTACGTAAATATTGGGTTTAAAATCAGGGAAAGTGTTTCACAAACTAGTATAAGCCATTATCTTAGGGAACCCAAAAAGGCGTTAAACAATGTCAAAATCAATGTAAATCTGGTAATGCTTTTTAAAACCGCATTCCAAAAAATAATGTGTTTCTTGTGTCCAACATTGTTGACACATTATATATATATAAAGTTTGCAAATTTTAGTGCAGTCGCTTATGAAAAGAAAATCCTGTAGTTTTTATTGTTTCACAATGTTTCGTGTATTGTAAACTCAGACTATTTTGCACGCAAGCTTTTTCATGTCACAAGGGAAAACTAGGCAAGTTGGTCCAGAAAACGTTTGTGAAGTCGGACATTTTGTAAAAGCTCAAGGCTTTGTTGCTATCTTATTAATAACCTCAAGTCTTCTCATGTATAAAGATTGACTTAGATTTTTTTCAGTAAAACATACAACAGTTGTAACTGCTGACAACTAAAGCTGCTTATGCAAGTTAATTCAATTCGCCCTGTCATTGTTAGAGAGCCTATATTTTTCTATTGCACATCTGGTTATATTTTATTTTTAGTCGGAAATTCTAAGTGAAGCTAATATTATGGCTCACCTCGATCATCCAAATATTGTTCGACTAATTGGCGTAACTCAGTCACCCAATTTTATGCTGGTCATGGAACTTGCACCAGAGGGTCCATTACTTGGTTATTTGAAAAAACATCGCTCGATGCCCATGTTGAATGTACTTATTCTTATGCTACAGGTGTGTTGTTAAAGTCTTATTTTATTTTATGTTCTTATTCAGTTTCTAATGGTGCTGTTATTAATGAGGGTTCTAGAAAGGGGGTCCCAATTCATGCCCTTTAAGATATCGAAGCCGTGCAAGCATAGCATAGCAACTGATCAACTAGACCTTAAATGTCACGTTGATGTTCAGCGTGAGTAAGAATTGATAGAAGTGATAATAAAGCAAATAGTATCTATTCAGATATGACTTGCTCAGGGGATTAACTCACAACCTGCACTGGAAGTGAACGCTCTACCTTATTAATTAGTATTTTTAGAAATCTTTTTGAGAAATTCTGATTTTTCTTCGTTGAGTTGATGTGCTTATTTTTGTTCCTGCAGAAATTTAAAGTTTCTTTAATTCCTTGATTTTTGATATTAAAATTAGATCTCTAGTTTGCCTTGAAATTTTTTTGATTTAAGGACCACAAACCCCGTGTTATTTTTGAAATTTTATCCTCAACACTATTGATTCCACTATTTGCACCTAATTTTTCTACTAAATCGTCTTCTTTTTTCACGTCACAGTTTTTATTTTAGGTTGACGAAGGAATGAATTATCTAGAAAGTCAGCATTTTGTTCATCGAGATCTTGCTGCCCGAAATATTTTAGTTGTGTCGGAAAATTTCGTTAAAATATCTGATTTTGGTATGAGTCGTGCAATGGGAGCTGGGAATGAATATTACCGTGTAAGTTTCTGTTTTATAATTCTTAGAATTGTTGAGCTTTGTATGTGCTTGATTTGATCGACTTGTTTTGTTCTGGCAACTACGGGAATCTTTTCGGCCAATACACAACCATGACCCAAGTTACTCTTGGTAATATTGTAGGGTAAAGGGGGGGGAGGTGGATTCAACACCAAATTTCTGAAAATTTTATCACCCATTTCAATTTAATAACTCCCCCCCCCCCTTCCGCTTCCCCCCCTTCTTCCATAATAAAATACGTAAGTCTGCCTCCCCCTTTTTATTACAAACCCCTATTTATAAAGATAGATTGAAATGAGTTTTCAGTACATTTGGGAAACGGAAGAAAAGAAATATCTACATAAAGTAACAAAAGCTATAGAGGAAACATGACAAACTATGACAGTAAAGAAGTACTTTCTGACTAAGTACTGCTCTAACTACCCAAACTATTGCCACCCCCTCTTTTATCCCACCCCTAACTGAAAATCAAGAGCACATATAAAATATCTAAACAAACCAACGATAGTTAATCCCTAAAAAGTAGTGTTCTTATCATCCGTGTTACCGAGAGAGCTTCAGCCACATTCGCGCCACAAAATTTGTCACTTTTTATACTATTATAGTGTTTTCTCTTTCAACTGGTTACGATTTTGATTAATTCAGTAATTAATGAACATACAATTATCTGCGTAATATATCTTCGTAGTTATCACTTTACATTACTAGTTTATAAACATGCTTGAGCCATACACTGAGAATTTTCTTTTTGTGTTACTGGCGACAGTAACAATACGTGGAAGATTACGATTTTAAATTTTTTGTTTAACATTAGGCAGAACGAACTGGGAAATGGCCTTTAAAGTGGTACGCGCCAGAATGTATCTACTATCATAAATTCACAAGCAAAGGAGATGTATGGAGTTACGGTGTTGCATTGTGGGAAGCTGTATCTTATGGCATGAAGCCATACCAGGTGAAGTTTTGCTTTTTTCGTTTTATGCATTATAAGTCAGATTTTTCATGCCGCGCGTTATATCAAGCACTAAGTATTTTGTGGTAGTTTTGAAGAAACCGCGACTGGTATACTTTTAGTAAATATATTTATTATTATAAAATCAGCCAAAATTCTTATGTATTTTAAAAAAAACACTTTATTTAAAAATTAATGTACGAAGCTTTTCGTAACAGTGTTACATTATCAAGTGATTACTTGATATTACTTGATAATGTAACACAAAGCTTCGTACACTTTTAATTTAATTTAAATAAAGTGTTTTTTTAAAAATACTTAATATATTTACTTTCTAACTTTTTTTCTAATGAAATATCCAGTTAGATAATTATGCACGTTTTTAATGTAGGGAATGAAAGGTCCACAAATCGTCGAAATGTTGGATAATGGTCAACGCTTATCGCGTCCCGAAAGATGTCCTGAAGAGGTTTACGCTGTGATGAGGAAATGCTGGGAAACTAAGTAAGCGGTGGCTTTGTTTTGTTGTGCTCGTGGTTGTTATTGTTATTGTAGTGGTGGTAATGGTTGTAAGTGGTGGTTGTTGGTGGTGCTGGTGGTAGTTTATAGTGCTGGTGAGTGGTGCTTGTTGCTTGGTTATGTGATTGTTGTTGTGGTTGTGGGTGCTTGTCGCTGTTATTGTTGTTGTCGTTGGTAGTGGTGCTACAGGTGGTGATTGTTGGTGCTGGTGGTGATGATTGGTAATGGCGTTGGTAGTGTTTGGAAGTGTGATTGTTGTTGTGGTTGTGGGTGTGGTCGTTGTTATTGTTGTTGGTCGTGGTGGTGGATGTGGGTGCTGCAGGTGGTTATTGTTGGTGCTGATGGTAGTGGTTGTTGATATGGTGCTGGTGGTTGGTGCTGGTTGTGATTCAAGTTGTGGTTGTGTGTGCTGGTCGTTGTTATTGTTGGTTGTGGTGGTGGGTGTTGGTGTGGGTGTGACTGTCGGTAGTGGTGGGGGTGATGGTGGTGTTGTGGGGGTGGGGGTGGTGCTGGATGTGGTGGCTTATGGTGGTGGTTGTTATGGGTGCTGATGGTTGTGAATGCTGTTTCTGTTTGTAGTGCTGATGGACGCTGCTTGTAGTTGTGGTTGTGGTGCTGGTTGAGGTGCCTGATGCTGGTTGATGCTGGTTGTGTTTGTGGACGGAGATTGTTGTTGGTGGTGGTGGTTGTAAAGGGTGATTTTTTTTTACTTGTGGTCGTTCGTACTTGTAGTGATATTTGAGTCCTTGGTGCTGTTTAGTTATGTTCGTGGGTGGTATTTGTGGTGGTGATCCAGAGAGATGGTTGTGGTGGTTGTTGTGAACAGTTCATGTTTGTTGTCTTTTTGTTGTTGTCATTGATTTAGTTGTTGTTTCTCGTGTTGTAGGTTTTTTTGTAGTTAGTTTGTAGTTGTAGTTACATTTTTTTAATTGAGAATATATTCTTGCTATATTTAGTCCCGACGATCGTCCAACATTTCACGAGATTGGTCTAACATTGTCTGCTTACATCGAAAGAGAAAGAACGAAAAGAAAGTGAGATTTGCACAAAGCACGCTCAATTCGATTATAGTACTGGCGTCATCGCATACGAGTATATTTGAATACTTTATAGAACAGAATTCTAAGCACGTGGGTAGATGAAGTTTCGCCAATAGATTTGCACAGTCGAGTAAGATCTGCCACATGTGTAAGTTTTCATGGAGTGATATATGAAAACGTCTAGTGCTGTATCACAAGGGAAATCTCTATGTATATTGTCTCAGATTACATAGTCGGTTAGTTGGATATCCCTCGACTAACAGGCAAAGCCGAGTATGTATAAAATTAGGGCGAAGCTAAGTTACAGTTTTTGATACACACTTACTCGCTTACTTATTCACTCACTCGCTTAGTCATATACTTACTCGCTTCAATCGTTCACTTCACTCGTTCACTCCTAAAATACACAGCACGATAGGTAAAGTTTCGTTAATAGAATTATTTTTTTACTTTTTAGGTTATAAAATTTTTTAGATGCTCAGTATAAAAAATGTAAAAAAACAAAAATTTTTTGCCGAACTATTCTTTGCAGCTTACACGTGATACGTGAAAGTGGGTGCGCCGTAATTTTTTCAGGAAAAAAAATTTGGGCAAACTCACGAAGTAAAGTACCATGCGAAAATAATCTGTTTTTGTGTAATTCACGAAAGTTAAAACACAGCTATGTTTCAGTTTCATCATTACTTTGATTCGCGAACAAGACTTTTTCCTATCTTAGGTAGCCACGTGCACTTTTTTTGCTATTTTCTTGCTTTTTTGGGCGTATGTATTAAATAAGCTAAAAGTATCAATAGAAAAGAACTTGCTTAATTGACGAAAGAGGGGGTATGTTTCGTATTTCTGTACTCATTGCGCGAAACAAAGTTGAGTCGGTTTATTTATATATACAAAAAAAAAATAGATGTGGGACAATAATTTGTTACATAATTCTTTGTGTCATATTTATTTTTTAGTTTAGAACTAGTTTTAAACTTGAATCCTTTCTCAAACCTTAGAATGAAAGCATTGAGAAAGCCTTGCCTTTCATGCAATGGTTGTGTTAACCGTTCCGTTTTGAAATCGTCTGTTAACCGTTCCGTTTTGAATTCGTCTGCTAATAAAAACACGACTTTATATCCTTTTATAACTTTTATATATTTTGCTGTACACAATTTTGAGTGTTGTAATTTGTAATTAAATAGTAAAGATCTAATTATCTGTCTCTCTTGTGCTTGTCAATGCCTGGAAAAATTCGTCTTCGATATACTTTTTTTATTGCGTTTATATCTTTGGGACTTGCACGGCCTCAAATGTTTTTCTAACAGTGTTGAAATTTTGTGGACTGTTAAATATGTTTGAATTATGCCGATAGTGAATATATGTAAACAAAATGGTTTATCAAGGCAATTAATTTTGGTAAAAATTGTTTTCGCGAAGAAAACAATTTCGCGAAAATTATAAGGAACTTGCTATTCCGGAATCTTCTCGCAAAGTTCTTACTGTCTCTTTTTTTAAAAAGGTGAAGTCCAAATTCAGCAGTCAAGAAATGCTATTTTGTGAAATCCTCAAAAATGTTAATTTCGCAAAATGTTTCTCAAAAAAATTCCTTGCGAAAATTATATCTCGGGACTATTAACAGAGGACTGGGCTAGAATTCAAAGTGCTCAAAACGAGTCAGTTGAATGAAGTTTTAACCCAACATCAGCTTCAGTTGGTTAAACGAGTATTTTCAGTTTCCAGTACTACAATCGTGGAAAAAAATATTGTGATGAAGGCAGTTTTTTCCTCATTATCCAAATATGGACAAAACTGTCAAACAGTCAATGCTCTGTTGCCGACAGGCTGCAAAGTCGCTACTTTTGCACACACGTAGGGCAGGCAGACAGCGTTGAAAAGTTGCTAGTCACATTCTTAAGCACGCTCGCACACCGAAATAATTCACGTCGGGACTACGAAGGCCCCAAAATTCGTGAATAATGGCCTTGCTGACGTCACAAACAATTAGCACCTTTGAAGAATTTGGACTTTAGCAAATAACCTAAGATCCGAAGTCCTAAGCCTACTCAGAACAGTCCACTCTGAACTTCGATAAGTTCAAGGTGTGTGAATGTAATATAGAAATAGCCTACGCAATTACTTGTGGTGGCGAACTTCAAATCTAGCTGTCTTGTTTCAACATATTTTGTCCACGATTGTAAGTATATCAGAAGAAAAAAATTAGTGTAAACCGTTTTCCATCCAAAAAGAAAAAAAAATTAGATTTTGCAGGAATTAATTTTCGCGAATTTCGCGTTCCCTAATAATTTATGCCGTAACTAATTTTCGTTAAATTTACAAATACATGCAAAATTAATTTTGAGGTCAAAAATTTCAGCTTATTACCGAAGTTAATTTATTAGTTATACTATCACAAAAAACTTTTGGTTAATTATAGTCATACACAATTCCAAAAGAATGAAAATAGATAAACTAGCTCTATAACATAAACTAAAAGCCTAACTAACTGCACCACTCACAAGTATATTAACCTATAAAAAAACCTGATCTTTCCTTGTCAGCATTACATGGAAACAACGTAAACAGAAAACAAACTTTGTTATTGATACGCATTTCAGATTTCTTAAAATTACAATTTCGTCCTTTGAAATTTCTGAGTTGAAAACGGCTGCTTTTAATTCTGGCGAGCTCGTCTTCCTGGTATGATAAAGAACACTGTATGTGCTGCAACATGAAACAAGAAGAAGAGAAATTCAATGATGGTGAGAACTGAAAAACCTGAAAATAATCCCAATTGACCACCAATGTCTGCAAGAAGGTTCACAATACCATAGACCTCTTCATCTTCCCAAACTTCAGTTTCCATAGTTTCATAGTAGAAAGTAACTTTTAAGTAGTCATCGCCTTTTTCTATTTCTTCATCCTGGATTGATTTTTTATTGTCTACATATTCTTTTTCTTCATATTTAATATTTGGGTATTTTTTCATGGAAATTTGTGTTTTGTATTGAATCTCGTCACACGGAGCAGTGCACTTTTTCATGCATTTGTTGTCAGCTGCCGTGAGATTTTTCTTGCGTCTAGATGTGCACAATCGCTCACTTTTGGACGTGCATGTGTTGTTTTCCGATACAGTTTTAGGCAAATAATATTCAATACAACCACAATAATAAAGTTGTGTTTCTGCTAAACACAAATATTTGCAAAGTTCTTTGCTGTATTTTGTTAATACGCTTTGTGTGACTGGATTTTGTAGATTAATCTTATGGTGCTTTTTGCAACTTTCATTTTTGAAAGGGTCGACATGTATTATGTTTCTCCTTTTTAACCCTACAAAATATGAGGATCCTGGTGACAAGCTGTGTCCTTGAGCATAAGGGGAGTAGAGTTTCCCTTGATCTCCAATGTAAAACCGAATGCCAGCTGCATCAGTGACATTGGGATTATACTGGGATTGATTTAAAAAAAGAGTTAAACTCAATGCATTATCAGGACCCGGGCTGCTGACAGTTAAGATATCTCCTTCTGTGCCATTTTGTGAGAAGCCAGAGTTAAATACATGGCAAGTGCCATATTTCCAATGCCAGAACCTGTTCCAGTGACTTTTAGAATGCTTTGATAAGCACTCTTTAAATTTCCACTGACAAGACACAACCATTTCGTTCAAACTTGTACCATATTCAAACAACTCGTCTTTATCAAGAAGTACAAGTGCATCAATGGATGATGTATACTTCTTCTTGAATTCAGTTTGTGTAAAAAATTCATCCTCTACTGTTAGGGATTCATTTACATAGTAATAATGATCTGTGAAATTTCCATATTCATCGTATTCTCTGTAGGAATATTGTGTACCATTTTGTACAACGATTTGAGTAGAGTTGGCTGACTTGCTATTCACTGTTTTATTATTTAGTAATGCCTCTAGCCTCCCCAGTTTTTCTAATTTTATTGCATTTTCATTACAGAGGACAATAACAGGGAAATAAGTGGATGATTCATCCTGAAGATAGATCTTTGTGCTTGTCGGTTTACTTGCATACTGTTGCACTAGCGGTGTTATATGGAAGTATAACGCTATATGACATGCAAGCAAGGTTAAAATCAAAAACACCTTTATTGGTATATTTTGTGTCAGTGTTATTTGACCAAATCCATGTGCTGTAGTATTCGACGCGAAATTTGCAAACAGTTGTTGGTAGTTTATTTCATCTTTTTTTTCCTTCATTGTGTGTGGTGATTCAACTTTATTTTTTTCTTCCACTTCCATATTGTCGCTCTCTGTCTTCATCATGCAATAAATTCTGTTTGTTTTGTCTATCTTTCAATTTAATATTGCCAATTTTTTTCAGTCAAGTCAACAAACTTTTATATTAAATTTATGTCTTAACTGGTCAAATTATTTTGTATGTGATTTTTATAGTAAAGAGAGATATGCTGTACAATAAACTTTCTACCATCTCTTTTACAATCGTTCTCTTCATTCGTAAATGGTTTTTTTTTCTGAAGATATTCGTTGATCTGTTTTCTGTGCACTATTTTATCTGTGTACTACTTTTGCAGTATCCAAAATTAGTCTTTTAAACTTATTCTATATGTGTGTGTTATTTTAAGTGGACTTAAAATTCCAATAAAGTTTACGAAGTGCTGCTACATTTGTAGTGACCATTGATGTAATGATCTGACATTTTTATAATCACAAAAAACATCTTTGACTGAGTTAGTTAAATTAAATTTTAGTGGCAGGCCACATCCACACTTACTCATCGAAATAAATCTTTTGATATAAAAGTTAAAAAAGTTAAAAATAAAATTAATTAGAAAAGCAAAAAATGTGTTTTCACAGTAGGGAGTGTGCAAAAAGTCCGTTCATATCCTATGGTTAATGTCATGCAAATGCCGCGATTCGCAGATGATAGGGTGTACATTTGTATTGCGTAGAATCTCTATGCAAGAAGAAAATCTTTTCATTTTTCCATATTTTTTGGCGTGTTGTTCACCACTGTTCGGCACGTGTTCATTAAAATGTGATATATGTATCTCAGCAATTTTTTTTTTTTAATCTTTAGGACATTTAGGACCTTAGGACATTTTAAGATTAAAATATGCTATGGTCTTTAAAATACAAATGTCAGTGCATTTCCCATAATATCTTTTATACATATTTTCAGGACGTTACTCTTTGTCTGTGAAAACTTCGAAATCATCTATTAAAATTTTGATGGAAACTATTATTTGAATTTTTAAAATAATCATGGATATGATAACTGGAGAAATTCCTGGCAGAAAATAGATTTTGAAATTTTAAATTTCGGGGAGAAAATAACCCTATTCGGTCCAGGCCCTCTGTATCTATTAGACACCTGAATGCTAAATTTCTAGGTCCCATACCTCCGAGGGCCTGACATATCGGCCATTACTCGAAAAATTCCCCCTTAAATTTCTATGAAATCTTTATAATAGGGAAATTATAATAAATTTCGTTAGGATAATCCTTGGAACTTGAAAGTTACAACACAACTTTATTTTATGGACACGTAATTACTCTGATTTCTCCATTTTTTCAGATTTTACCCAAAAATCGGAAAGAATCAGATATTCTTCGGGCAAATTTTTGGCGTTTTTTTTATGCGAATCATGTAAAATTTTATTTAGCTGTCAGGAAACTTTAAACAGAATGTTAAAATTCGTTCTAGAACTATAAAGCAGAAAGTGGTAATTTTCTGGACAGTTTCAAGCCGTCACGTCACAGAAAAGATGCTGACATATAAGCAAAATTTTATTGTTGCCATTTTGTTCCTTTCATGACGTACTATAAGTGTGTCAAGTTTGATTCAATTTTGAAAAGCCTATAAAAAGTTATGGAAGAGGGGCGGAAATCGGAGGGATCCGGTTATAATATGTTCAAAATATCCCGGGCCGAATAGGGTGTTATGTTCTATGTTTAGTACTGTGGTTCGTGAGTCTGTGTTTTATACTGTGTGTCACGTGTTAGTATATCAACCTGTATCTTTGTATCCAGAGTTAGTTTATGTTGAGCATATGATACGTAAGACAGTACTTAGTATTCTCTGTGTGAAGCTCCATAATATAGGGTTAACCCATTGTTAATAAAAAAAAGAAAATCATGTCTAAAAACTGTAGATTACTTTTTTAAAAGATAATTTTGATTTTATTTTCAAAAATTGATGAAAGCAAGCTTTAGTTTCTACTTTGGGAGATCATTTATGGAAGTTTTGTTTTACATTGTCCTGTTTTACAGCTTGAGATTCGTTGTTTGTAGCAACATCGCAAACGCTCATACATTCGCCTTTGTCTGTCACTTAAGCAGCTGAGAATGATATTACGTTGAACTACGTTGCTTGTGGGAGGTTGACCAGAAGCTGGTTAGAATGATGTTACGTTGAACTACGTTGCTTGTGGGAGATTGACCAGAAGCTGGTTAGAATGATGTTACGTTGAACTACGTTGCTTGTGGGAGGTTGACCAGAAGCTGGTTAGAATGATGTTACGTTGAACTACGTTGCTTGTGGTAGGTTGACCAGAAGCTGGTTAGAATGATGTTATGTTGAACTACGTTGCTTGTGGGAGGTTGACCAGAAGCTGGTTAGAATGATGTTACATTGAACTACGTTGCTTGTGGGAGGTTGACCAGAAGCTGGTTAGAATGATGTTACGCTGAACTACGTTGTTTGTGGGAGTTGACCAGAGCGTTGTTACGTTAAACTTGTTTGTAGGAAGCTGGCTAGAACGATCTTACGTTAAACTACGTTGTTTGTAGGAAGCTGGTCAATGTTACGTCAAACTACGCTGATTTTTGTGTTTGTACCATTTTCTGAATCCAAACTTGCGACAGCATTTTGCGTTGCGGCATGCTAATTTGAGCAGGCTTGGTTCATATTCTTAAATTACGTGTTCATTAGCCTGATCAAGGTAGAATATTCCGAGAGGAATCATTTTCAGAAGTTTTATCGTCTGGCGAAAAATCTCGTTCAAAAACAGGATCGAGTTCTTTTTTTTTAGCGGCAGATAGCTTCGCCAGCTAATCAGAATTTCTGGCTTTATCGTATACAAAACTAAAAACGCATTTATTTTAAATTTCCATACCAACATTTAATAAAAACATTGCGGAACGAATGATATGGAACACGACACACCAACAAAGACCAGTATGGTTGATGTTTTTTTTTAAAAAACTTATTTAAAGCCGATGCAAAAATTACTTTTGCGTAATCCTAAAGGTAAATAAATATTGCGAAAAATGCTTAATCAAATCAAAAATGCTTGCTAAATGAAAATTTTATGTCCAATTTTAATGGATTTATAATTTAAATTTGAAGAGATTAGACACCCCCAAAAATGTTCGTTTTTTTGCGTTTCATCTCACACCACTGGTCCTGGGGACGAGGTGGTCGCTTTTTTAAATCAGCGCGTGGTTTGATAGTCGTATATACTAAAAGTTTCATTGTAGCTTGCTGCTCACGCTTACGTACCATTTTATTATTTGCCAGCCCTGATTCTGCTTTGTTTTGAAGTTCTGTTAAAAAAGATGGCTGCCCGTGAAATGAAAAAACACCGGTTGAATGCTGTTATCTTCAATCTCTAGTCTATCTATCTATCTAGATGCTGTAATTTGTTGCCTAATTTTCAAGTCTCTTTAGAGATTATTATTATGTCAAGAAGAAGTGTTAAGTATTGTCTGTAGTTTATACTAACTCTGACAAGGGTTGTTATTTTTATTGTTTATGAGAGCTAGCTAACCAAATACAGCTAGATAGATAGATGTGCATATTTTACATGGCTAGCCTCACAAATATCGAGGGATGTACCCTGTCTATTATTTCCAGGAGGAGCCATGGCTTTAATGGGGAGTCCTGGAGTATTTAATGCTCTCTTTGGGCTACGCAAACTCAATTAGGGTCAGCACTCTGCCAGACAACTCCCTGTCACATCCAACGGCCCACACAGTGTGCCATCTACCCAATTTCCCTCACATGGCTTGGGTTAACCCGGGGCTATGGTAATATTTAATTGCCCATATTGAATCGCCGCCAAGGGGAATCGAACCCCGGTCTCCCGCACAAAGTGCGAGAGTGATATAACAACTAAACTAGGCGCCACAAAGAGCTGAGAGTTTTGTGCTAGCTAGCGATGAAAGTCGGTATTAGCTGACATGTAATGGTTGCCATGTATATACATGTGACTAATTTTTATGTGTTGTTTTAATTTGCAGAGTAGGTATCTAGGTAGCTAGCTAGCTAGTTGGGTATTCTCCCAGTCCGATTGTTATGTAGTACAACTTTCAGACGTTTCGCGGTCAAACTCTCACAGAAGAAGCTTTGATTAAACAAGAACTACAAGTATCTGAATTAAAGTAAAGCTAAATTAGCAAAAACTCACCTAAAACTACACAATATGACAGTTTTGATGTTAGAAAACAAGGACTTCACATAAAATTCCTTTTTATGAAGAGGTGACTGCCTGAACAGCGTGTTTGCCCTAAAATTATAATAAATGGCTACCCTGAAAAATATGGACCTGTAATCGGTATAAAAGTATCATGTGACATTTGCTGACCGGAAGAATAGTTAGGGATTGTCTCAAAATGTTTGTACGTAATTCGTAATTCGTATTAAAAACTTTGTATCCATTTATTAAATCTTTCATATCATTTTATTTTCAATACAAACTTTTTCGAATCATTAAAATTATAAATTTCAGATAAATTTTGTATCATTTAAAATAAAGTTTGTATGTAGTTCGTATCATTTCAAAGAGGTTTGTATGAGAGGTTGCTAATACGATGTACATTTATTATAATTGGACTATTTTTTTTAACAATTATAAAGTTTGTTTCATTATACGATGTTCGTTTATTTTGTTTGGACTTATTATCTTAGGTCTTTATAATTACATTTTTTAACAATGACAAAATTCGTTTCATTAACGAAGTTCATTTAACAAATATTATTCTCGCTTATTACGTGTCTTATTATAAAACTTTCAAAATAAACTTTGTTTTGTTTACGAAATTCATTGCGTCTTATTATAAAAAAAAATAAACTTTTTTTTAAATAATAAGTTTAAATAATATTGCTTGCGCTAGAATTAAATAAGTTTTATTCTTCAATTACAGTTTCTACAACGGAGGAGGGTGTTACAACAAGCATATTTTTCTATGTATTTTCGCATCACGCATGCAGTTACTATATTTTGTTGCGAAGGAAAAATAATTATTTGTCTCACTAAAAAAAATGTTTGGATAAATTTTTCGCTTGTTTGAATTATGAACTAGCTGTCAAGGTGTAAGATAAAAATACTTGCTCAAAAATATATGTGCTAATAATACATGCACTCAAAAATTTGTTTTTAAAAGTTATGCAGCAAGAATTTTTCTTGTGTTGTTTAAAAAAATATACAGCAAGAATTATTCTTTGATGTTATAAAAGTTAAGCAGAATATACTTGTGTTGTTTTGAAAGTTATATATACAGTACAGCAATTTTTACTTGCGCTGTTTTGAAATTTATACAGCAAGTTTTTCTCATCTCACTTAAAATAATAGAAAAAACAGAAAAATTAATTTTTATAAAAAATTTTAGTGTTCCTTTAATGTTTTTTGCACAGTCTTATTACAGGCGTATTCTACCTTGTTTTTATTATTTGCCCTCAATGGTATTGACGTAGTAATTTCGAACATATATAATAATCAATACGAAGGAGGGTGTTACGACAATAATAATCTGTCTTGTTTTTCACTTGTATATATTATAAGTATTTTAGCGAAAGTAGCAATTTTTTGTTATAAATGACATAACAATTCAAACTTTTGTTAGTTTTGTTTAGTTATGCACAACTATGCCGGTACTTTTGAAGTTCGTTTTAAGTTTGTATATCAATTTACCTCCTTCAAAGTTTGTATCATTTTTTTTCGTATGATAAAACGTTAAGTTTGTATCATGTTTAAAAAAGTTTGTTTGAACTTCGTTTATATTTTTTATTTTAAACGAAGAACTTTGTATGACATTCGTTTAACGAAACGAAGTACTTTGTAGCGTTCGTATAATGATACGAAAGAAAACATATGAATATTTTGAGATGATCCCTTAGCTAGCTACATTTATGTGCATTTTTCTTTACAATATTGTCAGCTGGATGCTAGCTAGCTAAATACAAGCACAGATCGGTTGGAAAGAAAGTAAATCTCTCTTAATTACCTACTGTTTAAGAAGGATATCATTTTTACTTTACAGAGATGGGGTAATATATATAGCTTTTATGGCGTATACACAGTGGTATATATAGACAAGTTTCATCGTGGGCGTATACACAGTGGTATATATAGACAAGTTTCATCGTGACACATGTTTTTATAATCCCCAGACCTTTTATGCAAATCGACACGCAAAAAATGCAGAACTTAGGAAAATAAAGTCAAATTAATGGTTAAAACTTTAATACTGTGGCTACTAGCATCTTTTCACTGATATATTATATGTCCTAAATCTGAACTATATACATGCAAGCTATCGTTTAATGTCAAGATCAAAAGATGCCTTTACCTGAAAAAAATTTTGGAATGGACTGGTCCACAACTTACTGCCTGCATTCTTTTACAGGCTTAAACGACTAGTATCTTATTCAAAACAGTTCTTTAACTCCTTTGAAACTATCGCACTGATTAGAAAATTTGACACAAAAATACTGACATTTAGCATAAAAAATGTTTAATTTGGCTGTTTTTAACATTTAACAGAATATATATCTTAATAAAGATAACAAGTAAACCTAATATAGTACCATTTTTTCATTTTCTCTCCTTGAGCTCTATCAGGTGATCAGGTTGAAACCAAAGCCCAAAGTATAGGTATATATATGTATACCAAGAAAAAATTGTTTTCAAAATATTGTGATTTAAACTTTGTAAACAAATAAGTTTTAATCACATACAGTAAGAAAGAAGATAATTTAGAAAAAATGTAATATAGTTGTTTGTATTTACATTTGATACCTTTTTCATCTCTCTTTCTGTCAAAAATTTTGTCAAGATTTGTAAATCAAAATTGTATGACAAATAAGGATTTTGGCATTTTATCTCAAGATCAAAAGCAACGCCCTACTGTCACTAAAAATAATGCCATTATAAGAAAAAATACGAAATGCTTTTGGAAAGATTTGTTGCATTAGTTGTTAAGCCAGAATATGGGATCGCTTTGTTTGTTTACTTTCCTGTTGTTTTATAATTTAGAACAAAAGAGAACATAATCGCCTAAATTAGGAGAAACAGAATGGATCCTGATTACGAGCAGAGGTTGTTTAGGCAAGTAAATGGTCAAAGAACACCAACAAAGAATAGTCCAGCTGTAAGTTTAATTAATGCTGTGCATTTTTTTAAAAAAAAGTGTTGCAGCTCTATTAAAAATCCCTAAATTTTTTTGTGTGCAGGCATAGATCTACAACTCATTATATTTTTGGAAATGACCATTTTTGACTATATTGAAATGGTCAAACAGTATCACTTAGCCAGTGCTTTAATTTTGACAGTGGTTAGGCTAGGTAAACAACATCGAAAATACTCTAGCTGCATTTTCCACAATGTCCACATTATGGAACAATCTGCTCCATAACCTGGAAAGGTCTGAAAAATGTGGGGATTGGGATGTGCTGATGTCAGCAGAAATTTGTACCATATAAATTTTGGATCTGACCAAATAACCTAAGATCCGAAGCCCTAAATCCACTGAAAATTGACAAGTTTACAGTGTGTGTTATATACTTACATAAAAATAACGTTCCAAATAATAACATAATAATATATACATAAGGGTTATGTTATAAAGTGATCACATGGAAATCGTTATGGAGTACTGCAAAAGCAATAGAAATATGAAGCAATTATAGTTTGTGAAAAAAAACTAAGCAATATATTATAAAGGAAAAAGTAAATTTTATTTGAATTATAAGAAAAATGTACAGTTGTGGACTGGTAGATAGCCATGTTTTAAAAAAAGAAAAATCGTAAATTAAAAAACCCTTACCCAGGCGATGGCAAATATAAAAATTTTTAAATCAACTATTCATCAATTAAGCATATCATCCTATATCTATTTTCTTGATCAAGCTTTCATGCTATAGAAAAAATTGCTAAAGAAATTTCTAAAAAAAAAATTCTTGTGACTTGCCTCACCATTGCTGATGTCATTAAAATATATAATGAAATCAATTATATCAATGCCCAAACCACGGCTAAAATTATATGTCCGGTATCTACCTATCTACCTATATGAATGTTTGTTATATATTAAACTGACTGCTGCTGTAATACCACTCAACTTAAAATGTGAAATTTCTTATACACATTTAGATATGCCACAATTATATTTTTAGTCTTCTCCATATGGAAAAGGGAGTCCAATATTATTATCACCATCAAAAAGGAAGCCAGAAGGAGATAGGTTTGTAATATTTTTCACATCCTACGCTAATGCTGCGTATCCCTTGGTGTCTCAAGTTATTTTTGTTTATATGACTTTGTAAAAGATTTGATTTGAACTTATATAATAATAGTAAAGACATTTCCAAATATATCAAAACAAATTTCAATGAATTATTTGCAAGTCAATTTGGTTGAAAATACTGAAAATAAAATGCTGTACATTTGTTTCCAATAGTCACTGAAAAATATAAGGAGAGACATAATTATTGTATTTTACTTTGTAGATTCATCCCAAGCCGTGCCATTGTGAATTTAAGTAGAGGGTTCTTATCAACTCCACCACAGGTATGAAATTGTTTGCAAAACATGGTTTTCCATTCTTAGGTCATTGCTTAAATGGTTACGAAAATAGAAGTTTTTGAAAATGCATTACTTTAGACACTATAACGAAGATCGTATTTTGTGTTTTGTGTCATTGCAATTGGTTATGTAGGCAACACCTCCTAAATTCACCTAAATAACTTTAAAAGAAACGAGGAGCCTCCTAAAATCTCCAACATTTCCTAAAATTTGAACCAAATTTTTTTTCTTCCTGCAAAAACGTACTTAAATTATTTATTCTGATGTGCATTTCTTTCTTTGTTTTGTATATATTATCACATTTAGGAAAGCCTTAGTAAGTGTGTTTGTTCCCTCCTGAAATTTAGTCAAAATCTTTTTATATAAAATGGTTTTTATATAATTGTTACTGTGTTTTCCTATTTGACACTCAAACATCTTTATTTTTCACATTTTAAAACCGTGGTCATGCAAATGGAAACATTTATATACTTTTCCTGCAAATAAGTGAAAAATTATGTGAAACTACTGTTTTTTGTTTTAGGAAAACTCTGAACCAAGTCAGACTGCCAATACAAAGTATGTTTGTTATTCTCACATTCTTATTTATTTCTATGTAAACGTTTGTTTTGGTCAGCTTTTTCTCATAAAGTTTGTTTACACTTTAGGGAACAAACACCCAGCACAGAAAATAAAGGTAAGAGCTAAATGTTTCGCAACCCTACTGAGCCAGACTTGTTTGCTGGTTCTCCATTTTTCCTTTCTGTTTCAAAAAATTTTGTAATAAATGTTCCCAGTTATGAACATTTATAAAAGGGAAAGGTTGGGCAGCTCGTGCCAAGATATAGATACTGGTTAAATCATTCGGTATTGATTATTTTTAGAATCTTTACTATATACATCGTTGCTAAGAAACGAGCTTCTTCGTGATGACATTGAATCATTATCTGTAAGTTTGTCTTATTTTTTATTTTTTATTAGGCTAAAAAGGCTAAAAATATGTATATGCGTGGTTCCCGCTACCCGACCGACCCATCATTTTTTTTGTCAAAACTGCCAACCGAAAACTTTTTCACCGTGTATTTTTTTAAAATTAAGTCTGAAGCAAAATATTGGGATAAATAGTCCTTTCAGATGTATAGATGTTTTCAAAGTGATTACTTACTCTTCAATTGATGTTGCAATGCTCGAAACACTAAAACCACTGGAAACATTTGAACGTTCCATTAAAAGTTAATGCATTGCATTCTTTATAGCTTTGAAAAAGGTTCAAATATGTTTACCATAGAATTAAATTTTGGGTGCAAATTAATTTGTGTTTTCATATTTCCCTAAAAAACAAACAGAGAAACACTCATCCATGTAACGGTAACCAATCATATATATTTTTTGGCCTTACGTAAATTTTTTCAACCTGTTGTATTAATATCATCTTGTTTTTTTCTACTGTTTGTATATCACTGACTTGATTATTTAGGAAAATTGTGATGAAAGACATCCGCTGTCCACACCTAAACATGTTCGATCCTTGTTCAAGGTATAATTTTCACAACAATATTATTTTTGGTTTTTCTCGCCTGTCTGTCGGACATCCGTCTGTAACAGCCAAACAATACATTAATTGTCATAGGTCTAAAGCCTTTGCATTAAACTTACAATTTCGAGCCCCAAACTCAAAACAACAACTAGGCAAATCGTCAAATAGGCACACCTTGGATCAAAATAAGTCAATTTTCCCAAAGTGTAACAAAAATTAGGTATCTTTTTTAGTAATCAAATTGTATTTCCACAGCACTGTTTAACTCCTGAAAATGAATCAGATTTTTTCATGGTTTATACAACTAGCCTGTTGAAATTTCAGCTGTTTACACAATATTTTTATTTAGAATCGAACTCCGAAGCGAAAATACTCTTCTGAATCGCTTGATGCAGTTAGTCCATACTCTGTTTCACCCATTGGCAGTAACAGGTATGTTTTCCCATGTTTTATATTTTTTTTTGATGCAGGAAAGGGCAAACGAAAAATGTCATGCTAAACAGAAGCAGTGAAAAACTGTTGTTACAGACTCATAATATATTTTATTCTGTTAATTTAGGAAGTAGGTTTTATTATTAAAAATAAAAAGATTTTTTTAATAATAATATTTGACCTTATTTTAGTCACAAGTTACTTCGCTCACCAAAGAAGGTACATATTTTTTTAATTTATTTATTACTTTCACGAAATCCACTTTTTGTGTGTGTGTAGGTGCTCTTAAAAACTTTAAAAAAGGTTTAAAAAAATATCAGAGAACTTTTTTTTAGTTATATATTGGTATAAATACTATGATTTTTTTTATATCTTTCTAGGCTATTAGAAAGATATCAAAGGTTCCGTTTAAAGTTCTTGATGCTCCTGATTTACAGGTGGGATATTTTTTAATTTATGTTTCGGAGATGTAACAAAAAGTGTCTAGAAAGCCCTTTCCATACTTTTTCTTTGTTTTGTTCAACAACTTAAATGAATTACTAAATAAATGCAAATATGAATTTAATATATAAGCTTTGCTTTTATTTTCTGATTGGTGCTTATTTTTGCATGCCCTGACTTTGGTACAAGACAGTTCAGCCTTGCTAATTCAAGTAGGCACCTGGTAATTGCTGACTTATATGCTGATGTGTTAACAAAGCGGGCAGGAAAATAACATATCACGTCAGCAATTATTTGTGATATGTTAAATTTGAATCAGCGTAGTTTTACACAAGATATTTTTATTGCTATGTATTTCTAACAAATGAAAAAGAAAAAAAATGAAAACTCATTTTTTAATAACTTTTATAATTATTATTATTGCATGTAAATTTTTGTATGTCCACAATACTTGCTAGGCAAAAAGGTACCTGTATATAAAAATGTCTCTGTTCTGTTTATAGGATGATTTTTATTTAAATCTTGTTGACTGGTCGTCACAAAATATTCTTAGTGTTGGTTTGGGCTCTTGTGTTTACTTATGGAGTGCATATACAAGTCAGGTAAGCAAGACTAATTAAGTTAATGAGAATGTGTCTTTTTTAGAACTGGTAAAGAAATTAAAATTAATAATAATAATAATGTTAATATTAATATTTCATTGTATTGAATAACTGTTAACAAAAAGTTTCTTTTCATTTCTTTTCACACTGCCGAAATGGCTCAGGAATGAAGCCTGACTAGTTTTTAGTAATATGGAAAAATGTAAAATATTTCCAGTATGCATATTTCATAACTGGCTGGTTATAATCATAACATACAGTTACAAATTTTGCAGTCAGAGTTAATGGAGAATATTTTGCAGATCTGCTTTTAAATTGGCTAATAATAATAATAATAATAATAATAATTGAACACTGAACAGACAAACCGCAATAATTTCTTTGATACCTGTTCTTTTATGCTCTAAAAATGTCTCACTTACTAATTTTCAAATTCTGCTCCTTAGAATCTTTTTTCAACAAGTTTGAGAATGTGGTCTTTTTTTGACACTGACATGTTTTACTTTCTTAATTTCAGGTGACAAAACTATGCGACTTGTCATCCGAAAACGATCCTGTGACGTCAGTAGCCTGGACGGAAAGGGTACTTTTATATTTGTTTTTCTTTTTCATTTCTTATTGTTGTTAGTTTCAACCTTGTTTGTGTGTCGTGTTTGTTAATTGTTGTTCGTTTTGGTCCTGAGTCAATGCATAATATTTTTTTTCAAATGTACATTGCAACAACAGAAAGAAGTGCTAAGCAAAAAATGGCTTTGTTTTCAGGGAAATCATTTGGCTGTTGGTACGCATAAAGGGTTCGTTCAAATTTGGGACGTATCTGCAAACAAAAGAGTTTCAGTACTACAGGGGCACACAACCAGAGTTGGTAAGTTTTCTTGTTTTATGCAACAGTCAAAAGTTATTGGGAAATTTTAATATTTAGAGATGCGTGGGTAATTCTTCATCCTTTGTATTTGTATTCCTCAAGCTCTTGTCTTTTGTATCATTTTTGGAGGATATGTGAAGTTGGATTTGTACCAGAATTTTCTTTCTCTTCTAGACATTTCAGCTGGTGATATCTAATATGATTTCTATGTTTTTGTCTAGGTTCTCTGGCGTGGAACAATGATCTACTTTGCTCAGGCAGTAGAGACAGGATCATTTTTATGAGAGATGTCAGGTATAATCTTCTACTAAATAAAAAAAATAAACTAAAATATTTCTTTTTCATTTTGTTTTTTACATGCGAAATTACAATTTTTGTTTTAGATGTCCTACACAATCTGAGAAACGTTTGGTTGGACATAAACAAGAGGTAAAATATGTAGCTTGTTAACTTTTAAGAGAACGAATCTTGCCTGATTTCTTTTGCTTTAAACATATCAATCAATCTGGAGTCACTGTGTGCTAATATCTAGACCAACTTTGCACATAGTGCCACACCAATTTCTATGTTACCAATATGTAGGCCAGTGAGAAAATTGAGAAACAACATTGTTTGTGTTGATGCAGGATGATCATATCCAACCTACCATGAAGAAATTCCAATACTTCGGATACAACGTTTTTGAATGTACAGAATGCTTTTTCGAATTTGTTTTTCATTTTCTTCAAATACGTGCGTTGTTAAAGGTCACTCCATGTTTATATATCCAACCTACCATGAAGAAATTCCAATACTTCGGATACAACGTTTTTGAATGTACAGAATGCTTTTTCGAATTTGTTTTTCATTTTCTTCGAATACGTGCGTTGTTAAAGATCAGTCCATGTTTCGTAGATAGGTGAGACCAGCCTAACGAAGTAGAGCGTCAACTAGCTAAAAATAACACTCTATGAAATCACTGATGATTTTATGATTGGCTGACAAAACAGTACTTGATCTTCTAATGGAAAATGGATGGATAATGGAAAAATATGAGCTACTGCTGTTTTCTTTCTCCTTTCTGTCAGCAAATCATTTTATTATTATTATCATTATTATTATTATTATTATGCCTACCAATGAAAATTCTCACAAATCATGATTATTATGTTGAACTTTTTTTTAGGTTTGTGGTTTAAAATGGTCACCAGACAAACAACTGCTTGCTTCTGGTGGAAACGACAATCGAGTAAGTATTTGATAAAAGAAATATTTTTTCTCACAAAAGTGAACAGTGTTGCTTCATGTTGTCCATGTTGTTATCTTCTTCCATCATGTATTATGTATGTTTTCTAGCTGCTTGTTTGGAATCTTTCGAACACGACACCTTATCAACAATATGCAGACCATACTGCAGCTGTGAAAGCTATTGCTTGGTCTCCTCATCAGGTTCGTGTTTCTTTCAAGTATATCGAAAGTATGTCAGGGGAGGATATTGTAAAGATTGCATTTTCACCCACCCCTTGCTAAAAACTCCTACCCATGTAAACACACACACACACACATTTTCAACTTTATATTATGTGACTTGATGGTTATTCTTCAGTTATTTCAATTGTTACATCTTTCTTCTTAAATTTCGAGATTTTCACAGGATGCGCTAGTATGCGCGACTAGTCCGTTTTTAAATGTTGTTCATACGATTCGTATTTGCAAAAGCGTCGCTTCTGCTACCTGTCGGCTGCAAAGTATTAACCAGTTAAAAGCTAAGTGCATATTTCGGCGAATAGTGAAAAAATTTCGAATTCCCTGTTATCAAGATTGTATAAATACAGATGTAATATTGTGATAATTCTCCCATCCAACAAAC
Source organism: Hydractinia echinata (assembly GCA_030067915.1). Lineage (NCBI taxonomy): Eukaryota > Metazoa > Cnidaria > Hydrozoa > Anthoathecata > Hydractiniidae > Hydractinia > Hydractinia echinata. Next base: position 2,500,656 of record JASGCC010000020.1, read on the forward strand.
ACTTTTGCCAATATATTGTTTTTGTTTCGTTTCTAGCATGGATTGCTTGCATCAGGTGGAGGTACAGTGGATAAAACTATACGCTTTTGGAATACTTTGACAGGACAACCCATGCAGTGCGTGGACACAGGTTCTCAGGTGACATGGCTTTATATGGCTTTTTATTACTTCAATCATTTACTTCTTTCTTTTGCTTACGTTAGTGTGACCATGATTGATGTTGAATTTTTCAGGTTTGCAACTTAGCTTGGTCAAAACATTCCAATGAGTTGGTAAGTTTTTTTATTATTTATTTATTTCTCATTTTATCACCAGCCACGTTTGTCGCAATTTATTTCTCTCAACTAATTTAGGTGAGTACGCACGGTTACTCTCAGAATCAAGTTCTGGTGTGGAAATATCCGAGTTTAACACAAGTGGCAAAATTGACTGGTCACACTTACCGTGTTCTTTACTTGGTGAGTTGTTTCATTACAATTTTTGGCTAAAGCAAAACAACCATATCCATATTGTTTTAAATAAATGTTGTTGGAGAGGGCGTTTATTAAATTTTTTGACTATTGAAGAGGGCGTTTATTGAATGTTTTGACTGTTGGAGAGGGCGTTTATTGAATGTTTTGACTGTTGGAGAGGGCGTTTATTGAATGTTTTGACTGTTGGAGAGGGCGTTTATTGAATTTTTTGACTGTTGGAGAGGGCGTTTATTAATTTTTTTTACTGTTTGAGAGGGCGTTTATTAAATATTTTGACTGTTGGAGAGGGCATTTATTGAATTTTTTACTGTTTGAGAAGGCGTTTATTAATTTTTTTACTGTTGGAGAGGGCGTTTATTAAATATTTTGACTGTTGGAGAGGGCATTTATTGAATTTTTTGACTGTTGGATAGGGCGTTTATTGAATGTTTTGACTGTTGGAGAGGGCGTTTATTGAATATTGTGACTGTTGGAGAGGGCGTTTATTGAATTTTTTGACTGTTGGAGAGAGCGTTTATTGAATTTTTTGACTGTTGGAGAGGGCGTTTAATGAACTTTTTTACTGTTGGAGAGGGCGTTTATTGAATTTTTTGACTGTTGGAAAGGCCGTTTATTGAATTTTTTGACTGTTGGAGAGGCCGTTTATTGAATTTTTTTACTGTTGGAGAGGGCGTTTATTGAATTTTTTAACTGTTGGAGAGGGCGTTTATTAATTTTTTTTACTGTTTGAGAGGGCGTTTATTAAATATTTTGACTGTTGGAGAGGGCATTTATTGAATTTTTTGACTGTTGGAGAGGGCGTTTATTGAATATTTTGATTGTTGGAGAGGACGTTTATTGAATTTTTTACTGTTGGAGAGGGCGTTTATTAATTTTTTTTACTGTTGGAGAGGGCGTTTATTAAATATTTTGACTGTTGGAGAGGGCATTTATTGAATTTTTTGACTGTTGGAGAGCGCGTTTATTGAATGTTTTGACTGTTGGAGAGGGCGTTTATTGAATATTGTGACTGTTGGAGAGGGCGTTTATTAAATTTTTGACTGTTGGAGAGGGCGTTTATTAAATATATTGGCTGTTGGAGAGGGCGTTTATTGAATTATTTGACTGTTGGAGAGGCCGCTTATTGAATTTTTTGACTGTTGGAGAGAGCGTTTATTGAATTTTTTGACTGTTGGAGAGGGCGTTTAATGAACTTTTTTACTGTAGGAAAGGGCGTTTATTGAATTTTTTGACTGTTGGAGAGAGCGTTTATTGAATTTTTTTGACTGTTGGAGAGAGCGTTTATTGAATTTTTTTGACTGTTGGAGAGGCCGTTTATTGAATTTTTTGACTGTTGGAGAGAGCGTTTATTGAATTTTTTGACTGTTGGAGAGGGCGTTTAATGAACTTTTTTACTGTAGGAAAGGGCGTTTATTGAATTTTTTGACTATTGAAGAGGGCGTTTATTGAATTTTTTGACTGTTGGGGAACTCTCTTATTTCAGAATCAACTATTTGTGTTATGACTAATATGCCAGATTATAAAGTTAAAAGTGAGTCTTGCCTGTGTAATTGGTCATTGTGAAATATAATGGGTGTGGATATCTAAGTTATACCAGTGGTAATCTTACTGTTCTTAGTTGACCTAGTGTTCAAAAGTGGAATGTGTTTTGAATTTAAATCACCCGCATTGAATACCCCGAACATGAAAGCGGGGAAGAGGAAGCTTCAATGCAGGTAATCAATCGAAGAATTAGGATACGATGCAGCAACGTCTAAAAAAACAGACATTTAAGACAGAGACTCCTGAAATACGACACCTTTTGGTCCTGCGTGAATAGTTTGGATAAAATTGACCTCTGTAAAGCTAACGATAACATTTTTTTATTAGATCAATGTTTTTTTAAAATACATTTTTTACAGAAAAAAGAAATTTGAACAATCTTTTATTATTTTGTTAATTTTTTATTCACGGCTTCAGTTGTTGTGTATTTATGGTTCTTTACTTTCTTATCTCGTTACAGTCGATGTCACCCGACGGTGAATCAGTTGTTACGGGGGCTGGTGACGAAACGTTGAGATTTTGGAATGTTTTTAGCAAGACTAATACACAAAAGGTATGTTTAGCTGTTGTAGCCACTTATGTTCCATTCCCTTTCTTCCTTAGCCTGCATGTCCAGCCAAGCAGATCATCATACGATTTCGAATCTTAGTATTTTCTTTAAGGCCGTGTCACACTACAGCAATTTACTACCAGTAATATTTTGCAATATATTGTAAAATTTTGCTGAATGCTGCCTATAATATATTGCGAAACTTCTTGTTGTCGTTTAACAAAATATTGCGAACATTTTGCGCCATCATTTTTTATCAATATATTTGTAGGTTGTTTTCACACTGTCGATACATTGTGGCGATATTAATACAATAATAACCGATTACCCCAGGCTGTACCGCAAAATATCGCCCGAGGTCTAAGTGCCGACCGAGCTTGCGAGGTCAGTGCAATGACTGAGGGTGACATTTTGCGGTACAGCACGGGGTAATCGGTTATTATTGTATTTGTTAACCATATCGGCTCGTCGTCAAGAGCGCTAAACCAATCAGAATGCCTAAAAACCCGTATTGCCCGCTTGGAAAACCCAGATGGTTAACAATTACAATATTCATCAATTACCTGCATTATATTGCAGTAATTTGAAACAACGTTTAATTTTTAAGCATATTTACATGAAGTCTCAATTTTCAGAAAATGTTTAATAAATGTCTCAAAACCCTGTAATAGTTCTTTCAGTTATTAAACCTACTTTTCCTCAAAACACATTATTTTTTAAAACTTGTTATCGACCTCAGACTACGTAAAAGTTGTTTAGACCTAATATTTTTCCCTGACCAGTCACGATGAAAAAGCCAAGTAAGAAGGAGAACTGTGTGTATGCTTTTACTAACAACACCTCTTTGTTTTAACATCGCATTGGTATTTCCCTTTTTCCCTGTGCCGATGTTGGTTTATGTAGTGCAAATGATTCCAATCAAAGCGAAATCTTTCCGAGAAAACATTCAAAAAAACTTAAAAATCCTTTGATTAATTTTGTTCATGATTGTGTATTCTTATAAAAAATATATAAATATATATTCTGTTTTTAATTTCTATTTTTTTTTTATTTGTTTCTTTATTAATTTTTGTTTTCTTTTTCAGGAATCGAGATCCGAATTAAATTTATTTTCACATATCCGTTGATTTTTTATTATTATTATTATTATTTTACAGATCAAAACTCTAACTTTATAGTACATATTTGTATATAGTAATTATTTAAATTGATAGTACATAACTGCATGTTCTGGAGATACTTGAAAACTTACACTGCACTCTCGTCTACTTTATCGGGCGAACAAAATGTCTGACAAAATATTCGTCACGTAGGGAGAATTTTGACACTCGCCCATTATGAAATAGTCCCACTTTAACTTTTTGAAAATGAGCGGCTAAGATCACTTTATAGTTTTTCAGTGAATATTCCAATACATAATTCGTCGGCCAAAAGATTTCGTCACTTGTCCCACATTTTTGTTGTTGTCAGATCGCGATCTTTTCTACTCTGAAATATATTCTAAGTTATTCTAAAAATGCGCTCCCTCGTAGATGTCATGTTTGAGATTATGTACTTCTTCAATATTATTTTTTCGAGCACTGCGTGTGAGATCGTGTACTCTCCCGCACACAATTCTAGTGTGCACTTGTTTTGTATATAAAATTATCAATAGTGGAATTTTTGAATTCAAAGTATTGTATATATGCGAACTGCTGAGAGCATATCTCAAGAGCAGGGACTGAGAACTACTTGAGAAAGAGGTTGAACACAGCTCCTGTGATATGCGATCGTTACTTGTTTTAAACAAATCTGTCTACAAGAGAACAACCTAGTTCCCAGGAACAACTCGGTGACACCAGCAACAGAGTGTTCAACACTGTTTATTATCTACAACAAAACTAATTTCACCTGGATGGTCTCGATTACAATTAAAACTGAAATAGAAGGCTTTTCAGAAATCTAAGTTTTTTCTTCATTGTCGTCTAGCTTTGTGCGAAAAGACCTACTTAACTCTTCTCATTATTTGGCAAGAACTCCCCTCAGCCTAAGAGGAGTTGACGACCTGGGAACGAGGTTGTATATTGTAGTTATATCACGTGTTATTTTTATATTATTTTTAGTTAGAACTTTCCAATACCTTGTCGTCTATGATTGTGTTTGCCTCGATCAATTGTGTTTTTTCTTTTCGAAACTGAAATTTTTGAATAAGCAAGTCAAAACTTGAGTTTCTTTACCTGTAATTTCTTTGTTGTTGTTTTTCTTTTTTCATTAGTAAACTATTACAATTTTATTGAATTCTTTTTTTCTTTTTTCTTGAATTATGAATGCATGTCTCTTTAATATTATTTGTCTCGATTGTTCAGATAAAACAAGAAAAATTTGCTATCACGTGACTTTTTCTCCGAAAACGTAGTGTTTTGAAATTCTATTTGTTCTTCCATATAATAGCATTGTTTTTCTTCCAATTTTCAATGTGTAAACGTCTGAACCATTGCAGTGATAATTTCTAAAAACGGCAAAAACAGATAAGAAATTTTTATTTCCAACTTGGCGTGGGAAATTAAAAGTATTATTATATCAAATGAAATACATGTTTTTTTTGTAACACGAATTTTATTTTCTATCTTTTGATTTTCTATCTTTCATTTAAATAATGTGAAATGTGATCTTTGAACGTCTCGTCACCAGTCCTCTTTGCACGTTGAGTCTACTTGATGTAACTCGATAAAAACACGATAAACATCCCTTCACTAAAGTCATTTTTAGATTTAAATTTTATGAGAATTTAATGAGAAAGGGTAAAAATTTTGTGCGTTACTTCGGATCACTTTGTCAGTATACCTTCGTTCACATCAGATTGTAATGGTATGTTTTAGTATCATATAAAAATATGGTGGAATTATTAACAAAAAAATATATTTTTTGAGTTTAGTTTTTTAATTGCACTTCGTGGAACAAATCCTATTGGGTCCTGAAATTTATTTACTTTTAGAGTAAAGTATTTCTTAATACAAATAGAAGAATTTTTAAAAAAAGTCGAGAAAAGCACACTCAGCAGATGAAACCAAGGTGGGAATGAATAAGGTTAGTGCATCACTCCCTGTAGTCTAAGGGGCTGTTTATATGAGAGCAGAGAGGCAGGACGTTAGCCGTGATGATTTTTAGAAAAAGTGTCCCGGGGTGTTTTTTCTTTCAATTGAAATATGCAGAAGTTATCTTATTCATCCATATGAAAAAAACGTCCTGCCTAAGCCGGGACGGGACGAGCTTGTCTCGGGACAGAAAATTTTCATATAAACACAGTGATTTTTGTACAATTATTGATGAGGGCGGGATCGGGGCAAACATATAAACACAGTGATTTTTGTACAATTATTGATGAGGGCGGGATCGGGGCAAACATATAAACACAGTGATTTTTATACAATTATTGATGAGGGCGGGATCGGGGCAAACATATAAACACAGTGATTTTTGTACAATTATTGATGAGGGCGGGATCGGGGCAAACATATAAACACAGTGATTTTTGTACAATTATTGATGAGGGCGGGATCGGGGCAAACATATAAACACAGTGATTTTTGTACAATTATTGATGAGGGCGGGATCGGGGCAAACATATAAACACAGTGATTTTTGTACAATTATTGATGAGGGCGGGATCGGGGCAAACATATAAACACAGTGATTTTTGTACAATTATTGATGAGGGCGGGATCGGGGCAAACATATAAACACAGTGATTTTTGTACAATTATTGATGAGGGCGGGATCGGGGCAAACATATAAACAGCTCCTTATTGTACTTTTTTATCAAGACCTTCAAAGACGATAAGACTTTCTCTTCCAATTCTTTTTTTTCCAATTCTTTTTTTTCTAAGCTAGATGATAAAAATGATAAAAAAAACTAATAATAAAAGAGGATGCAACTCGCAATACGTTCGTAAATAAATTAAAATGGGCGTTAAGATCACAAGTACGTAATAATAACTACTTTAATAAAATCATTGTCTTGGTCGCCTGGAAGCGCGTGTTCTTATTTGGTTGAAATTCATTTCTTTTGAATGCGTTCCGATATTAGCGAAATTGAAGTTTGTATACATAAATTTCACTTTAAATGCGATGTTGTCAATTTCTATTGAAGTTTATATTGTTATCGAATCCGAATCTCGTTGCCTATTATTTTGGTTGTATTCACTAAGTTGATTTATTAAAGTTTGTTTACATGTATGGTACAATGTCCACTGTGGTCAATAGTCAATCATTCACACCCCACGATGGAGTGTGATTACTTTATATTTGTGTAATAATAGTTTGTCCCACGTAGAGTGTTTAAGAAAATGTTTTTGTTTTGTTTATATGTAATCGCTTCGCTATTTAGCAGTAGCTTGATTTTTTTACATGCAGTCTTGGCGAAACAAGATCAACTCAGTAAGCTTTCTTGTTTTGTATTATTTATAAATAAATCGGTTTAAGTGTTAGTGGCAGTGCTAATTCTTTAAAATTTGTAGAAAACACGTTTGTTTGTTTGTTTTGTTTATTTGTTTGTTTTGTTTATTTGTTTGTTTGTTTGTCAACAGTCAAGCTCGAAACACGAGTTTAAACAAAAGCTCTCAAAGATACGAAAGTATTATAAGATGGAAACTGAACTGCTGGAGTAAAAATGCGAAGAAAAAAAATTGTTTGCTAGTTAAAAAAAAAAGAAACCATCTATGTATGTCAACAAATCTCATTAATTTATATCCTCGTCCCCATGAGTATTACAATTTCCATGTTGACGCCCTGTCAGCAAGCCGTACATCGTTTAAATTTAGGATCCTAATTTCGTACTCTCTCTATATTGAATACCCGTTCTATATGTCGGACAAATTTTCTGTCCCTTGCGAATTTGACAGTCTGCTGTAATTTACACAGCATTTTTTTGACAAATGTAAATGCTCTGCGGAACAGAAAGTAATGGTCATAAAATATACCACAAAGTTGTGGCGCGGATGAAAAAACCTCATTTGTGTTAATTTATATACATTCTCCCTATTTCTTCTTTTTTATCTCAGAACTCCTAGCTAGTAACTTTAAACGTCGAGTACTTTCTTCTCTGCTTTCATTAGTTACATTTAGAAAAGCTGATGAGGTCATATTGAAGAAGAACTACTTTTTTCATAAATAACACACTGCCTGGCAGCGTGCAGGATTCAATCCGCGGTCCCCAGAACAACAACCCCGGGCGAAATATTAGTGTAATTTAAAAAAAAAATGTTATAATCCCCTTCCTCCCAATTCAATGTTGACGCGACACATAACTAATTCATCGGCTTAAAATCCGGCATACAGAACCTACAACATTGAAAAAGGGGGAAGGGGGAGGAAAAATCATATTTTGGCATTTTTCCCTAATTTTTGTCCGGGGTTGTTGAAGCCGCAGACGAACCCACTACACTACGTGCGGCAATATGTTAGTGATGAACTCAGATAGTTTATCCGGATGGTATGTGTATACATGTGTGAATCCATATGATGGCATGATATGATGGTAATGTTTCACCCTAGCTGATGTGGTGTTTGCCTTATTGATGTTTCTCTAATGTTTTTGAGATAATTTGAAGAATTTCTGAGGCAAACACAGTACTTATGTTATTTTTATCCGCCATTTTGAATTATGCGGCTTATATTCAAAACAAACCAATCCTTGAACAAACGAACGAGCAACGTTCTGTGTGATTTGATTGGTTGATACGTTACGCAGAAAAACGTTGACTTCAGTTCAACTATTGAAACAGGAAAGTGCGAAAAATCTACTGCGCATGTCCACTGTGTATCTCTAGTGGTTCTAATTCAAGATCGTAACAGGGATTACAAAACCCATCCCGTTTTTTTTTCCATTCATTACAGAAAAAATCTTTACGCAAATTGTCTCTCGTAGCAACATTACTTACACCCCTTATCTGCATTAAAATGATGCTTCTTTTTTTTAAAAAACTTTTAATGACTTCATCTCTTTTTACTTATTGATAATGCTGACGTCACTAAACCAACCTTTTGTTTAAAGATAACACCATTTAATCGGGTCTGTGTAATTAACTTCCTATTAAAACGATCCATGGTGGTAGACACATTGGTCGATTTAGAAATGGTTTTTAATATTCTAAATTGCAATACAGGCCTCCTCCCCTGGAGACGCATTTTTGACATTTATTTATATCTGATTTAATAACAATCTATCTTAAAGCGCATTATTGACATCAGTTTTTGTTTGTTTCGTTTTTCGGTCCTTTCTTAGTTCAAGGTCCAATCCGTAGGAAACAAAATTGTTCCTGGGAAATAAGGGTGTGATATAGTGTTTGCTTGAATGAATACCAAGGTTTGACCGGCATATCGGAAAAGTGGGACGCAAGACCCTGTTGAGTCGGGACTCGGGACGCGGGACGCGGGAACCTGGAAAATACATATTTTAAGATTTTCGCGGGACTGTGTATCGGATGTGTAAAATCAGGACCGCTTGGATGGAAAATAAGTCGATGGTAGTCATTCCTAATGTGTATTTCAAAATAGGAAAAGAAAAAAAGGCCTTTGGGTCAAGGTTAACAGTTAAAAAAGAGTGTTTTCATTTTATTTGTCATATTTGCCTACTGTGTAGTTTGAATTTTATTGTGAGAAAGTAGGTGCAAAGAAATATTCAACCTCGTGCCCTGCACAAGCCCTGCGGAGGAGGTTGACAAATATATAAAAAATGAACTGTGATTAAAATAATCCGGAATTAGCCTGGGATGTAAACATGAAATAATCTATCACACGATTAGCATGCTTGTTCAAAGTTTTAACTTGGCCTGGATTCGATATTACAACAGACTCTTCACCACAGGGTCTTCGCCACAGGGTCTTCATCACAGGGTTAATTACTATTGTCACAACTCTTGTATTTTCTTTAGTTGCGAATAATTATTTATAGTGCTAATGAACTACGAATATACACATCCAAACTAACATTTTTCCTCGAATAAAGAAAAAAGACAAAATCTTACCAAAATAATAAGATTTTGCAACCTCGTTCTCAAGGCTTGTTAGGCTTTTCATATTATAAAAAGCCTAACAAGCTCTGGGGACGAGGTTAAAGATTTTGCGCAGTGTTGTAGCCACATTGTCATTCGTAAAACAACAACAAACATTTCGGGTGTGGAGTTGGATATGGATTTAACGAAGATGTCATGTAAACGTTACTCCGGTTTGTTTGGCTTTTAATACTTGTGCATGTTAAATGAAAAGCACGTGGTTTTGTTTGTTTCAAAAACAAAATATTGTAGCCAGGTCTCGAATATAAAAGATATGCTCCTCTGACCTCAATGGCAATATCGGTTTTCTTGTTTAAATTTATTCAGGTGGGTAAAAACCATTCGAGTATCAAATGCAAAAAAGGGTAAATCAATTTTACGTGTGTGTTCAAAATCTTTAACGTCATCTGTCAGAATTTGCGTTGTCGTCATAATTTGTAACGTCGTACAACAGAACTTGCAACGTTGTACGTCAGAATTTGCCAGCGCAATACGTTAAAATCTGCAACGTCGTACATCAGAATCTGCAACGTCGTACGTCAGAATCTGCAACGTCGTGCATCAGAACCTGTAATGTCGTACGACAGAATATACAATGTCGTACGTCAGAATATGCAACGTCGTACTTCAGAATATGCAACGTCGTGCATCAGAACCTGCAATGTCGTACATCAGAATCTGCAACGTCGTACGTCAGAATATGCAACGTCGTACATCAGAACCTGCAACGTCGTACATCAGAATCTGCAACGTCATGCATCACAATCTGCAACGTCGTACGTCAGATTTTACAACGTCGTACGTCAGAATCTTCAACGTCGTACATCAGAATAGCGTCAACCAGTGGCACTAGTGCTTTTATTTAACTAACCTTGTACAGTACACTTAATTTCGAACTCAAAATGCACCGGGGAATCGTGTTCATAGTAGATAAAGTTTAAGGTGAAGAAATTAGAGAGACAGAGAAACTCCGACTAAACTATTTGTTGGAGAAAAGAAGATGATCAAAATAAAAAGTTTTGTTGTAGATTCGTTTAAAACTTTAAATTCGTTTCATTTCCTGTTATATTTTGTTTTTCCTGTGGTTAAGCAGTAAGCCATTTAATCCTCTAGTAATACCCAAGAAGTTGTCATGGCTACTGCTAAGAGGATTTAAATTTTATGTAATATCCTAATTCCTTTATTAACTGATAGCATTGGGACACTGTCATTTTGTAAATTTTGTATAATATGATAACCTCAAACAAGTTGTCTAACAATTAAAATGAATATATCAGTTGAAGAACAGGCACAGGTAAAAATTTGCAAGCATTTTTTTAAAAACTAATTTTATCAACACTGTCTGTCTTTGATGTAAAATGTTAGCCTAAACCATATTAGCTACACGAAAATAACGAAGCAAGTATATAACGCGAATTTTAAAAATTAGCGTTCATTAAAACCCCATTAATCTATTCATCGCGTAAACTTCCCTTCCGTTAATTTATGTTTGGCGCTAAAAAAAAATCCCACGTTAACCTTAATAATTTTTAAAACGCTTTTAAAATAACTCGTGTATATAAGTTTTGATCAATAGAAATAGAAAGCGAACAAACATGTTGAAATTTTTAAGCTCTTTAAATTTCTCCTCAGAATGACAAATCAAATATTTTTCTATGCTTTATCTTCATTGACAGTGTCCATTTGAAAAGCAATATCGTCAACACAGCAATCACTGTCATCTCCGTCATCTCCACCTTCTTCATCAATTTATGCTCTAAGTTTTAGTAAAATCTCTTTTGAATTATCAATATATTCACCAATCATAGGGTACTCTAATTCTTTTAGCTACTTTTGCCACTAAGACAGATAATTTATCAGGACAGTCCCATGTAACGGAATCTCAAACCACCTTGTAATAAAGGAATAATAAATAAATTGATAAAGTATCTTTTTGAGAATTCGCGTTTATTAAATTGTTCCCGCAAATTTCCCTTTGTTCTAATCAGATAGACACTGCGGTCGGATATGGAATAATTCCTTATTCAGAGCTAGTACTTTCCTGTGTGTAATTACAGTACAAAATTTGACGTGTTGAGGATAAGCATGGCGTCACCCTCGTCCCCAGGGTTTTTTGTCTTCTTGATATGATTCGTCGTCTACTCACATATCAAAAGACAAAAAACCCTAGGGACGAGGGTGGTATGGCGCTGATATGTAAACAATGTTCCCGTACGAAAAAAGTGGTTGTGTGGTTGTCCGGGGTAACATTATATTAACGAGAAATCTTCATGTCTTCAGTATATCAAAACTTAAATGTCAACCTCGGGCCCAGTGACCCATGTCTCAAAGAGTTCTGGGGTCGAGCATGCAGGACACTTTACCTGAAGTCGAAGATGTCAAAAGATACAGAATGCCCTGAGACATTCTCATCCCCAGACCCCTTTGAGATTAAAACCTCGAGATTTATCTCAAGGAGCTCTGAGATCGAAAAATGTCCTTAGGCGAGGTTGCTCAAATGTTGTGCTGTTGTTTGTTTTGTTGCCATGACTTAAATAGTACCAATTTTTGCGGTACTAATTTTCGTGCTTTTTTGCGAATTTTTCAAAAATATGTGCCCGCGAAACATACTTATTACTTATTACTCCAGAAAGAATAAAATGTAAATAATTTGTGAAATTTCTATCTCAGTGTAAAAAAGGACAATTTCATTCATGGAAACAAAAGAGTGAATTATTTTGAATTATTAGGAAATGCCTTTCTTAAAAAAAAATTGATAACATTTTTACGTTCGCCGCCAAAAATATTACCAGAAATTTTTGTGCAATTATTTGCGAAAAAATTTACTCGTAAAATGTAATATCTTTTTATCCACGAAATCATCTACCTGCGAAAATTAGTGTCATTAAGAGTAATATCATTAATATTGTTGTATAATAAATGCTATATCATGTTTTGAATACGTATTTTTTTATGTTTCAGGTTGGTTGTGGAAATGAAGTTTGTTTGTATTGTGTTTCTGTTGCTACGTGCAAGCCTTTCCGTACATACAAAATCGGTTGCCGGTAAGATGGTTTTTGCACTATTTATTTTGTTTCCGTTGCTGTTGTTGTTATTGTTGTTGTTGCTAGTACACAATACGAATATTGGGGATTAGCCAAATGTATGTTATGGTGAAATTCTCCAAAATCTAGGTCTAATCAACTTAAATTGCTATATCACTTTATCTTCCTTAATAAAATTTGGTGTTACCATAGAAACAGTCAAAATATTGGTCATTGTTGTAAACTATCTGTATATTTATTTTAAAATAGATACTTATCTTGCTCTGTTAGTTTTTCTTATATGGAATCTTGTGTTTTGAACTTGTTTGACCTTACAGGAAGATACCATTTTGAAATTTGTCGTGATTGACAGTCACGAATTAATCGCGTTCTAAAATTAGTGCATGCGTATTTCTTGGTCATTTGACAGGCGAGACTATGATTGCGGCAACTTAACAATTTTTTTTTTATTATTTTCACGAACTTTTAACAACCGCCATTTAAGGCGTGTTATTCAAAAAATGCGTTTGCGTTTATTGGACGGCGAGAGGTGGTTGTTAATAACATGCAGATGAGGCTGTCAATAACATACAGATGAGGCTGTCAATAACATACAGATGAGGCTGTTAATAACATGCAGATGGGGCTGTCAATAACATACAGACGAGGCTGTCAATAACATGCAGATGAGGCTGTTAATAACATACAGATGAGGCTGTCAATAACATACAGATGAGGCTGTCAATAACTTGCAGATGAGGCTGTCAATAACATGCAGATGAGGCTATCAATAACATGCAGATGAGGCTGTCAATAACATACAGATGAGGTTGTCAATAACATACAGATGAGGCTGTCAATAACTTGCAGATAAAGCTATCAATGACATTAAGAGGTTGTTACTTTCATTACGTTGGAAGCTTTAAGAGAATGAAATATATGAATGATCAGACACTTTCATCACCGCTTTGTTTCCATATTGAAATAAACGTCACAAAAATTTTATTTTAAATTTGTGACATACACACAGAGCGGCAGTCGGAACTTCGTCCCCAGAGATTGTTATGTTTCTATAATTGGACGAAGCCGTATAGTGCTCCAGTGATTTCCCTAATATAGAAAAACCCAACAACCCTGGGGACGTCAATTACTCATTGTGGTTAAATCTGTTCACGTTGCAAGAAAAAAGGGGAAATGACTTAATTTGTCACTTTCTGTCAGGAAGTTGAAATGACCGGAAGCGTGGCTGGTAAATTAACTTTTCAGACGACTAATTACCTTATTAAGGGGAAAAAATAATTGAATTAATCTCTGGCATTTTTGTTGTGTGTAAGCGTACTAGATAAGAAAAAAAACACATATTATAATCATTTATCAATGGGTTGAAGTCTAATAATCTAATAAAAGTATCTATGTATTTCTTCTTTACTGTGTAATTATAATAGGCTTTTATCAGATGATGTTATTGATGACGAATTCATTAAGTTCTCTGAAACAAGCGAGTTTTTTTATGCAAAAAGGATACACAGTCCACTATCTATGCAATGTATGTAGTTTCTTTAATCTTCTTGTGATCTAGTGACAGCCACGAAATTTGGACACGAAAATTTTATATGTTATAAGCTTCGCGTAGTTTTAATATGCTTGTGAACTTTGTTCAAGAACATTACATCGAATGGAGACCACCATATTTTTTATTTTTTATTTAATTTTTATGTTCTGCCTTCAAAAAAAAATAGCATATCTCAATTACTTTATAACACGAAAAGCCAATTTTAAGTCGTTTAGACTTTTCATGAGCAAACGCGTTTCCTTTATTATGCATATTTGAACAATAATGAGGTCATCTCTTCAAACAACTTAATGATATAACGAACGTTTATGTTTGAAAATGATTCACATGGATTAGCCAGACCGCTCCTTCACAGATAGACGTTAACAGAATTACATAAATTGTTTTTTGAAAAGATATTCGGTTGAAATGATGGATTTATATGTGATGTGAATTCGTTGCAGTTTTAATGTTGGTAAAAGAAATGTTCGCGTTTATGGTGGAGTTTATATATAATATTAAAAATGCTACAAATCTACATGGAGTAGTCTGTTTTTTCTTTCGTCAGATTGATATTTTATAATAATTATGTTAATACTTTGGGAATTATCTAAAAATTCGTGTAATTTGAGTAATTTGGGTTAAAATGTTTTTATTTTCAATAAGTTACAATTGGTGCGAATAATTTGTCCCTGGTGGAATTTTTATAGCATTCATTGAATAAACTTTATGAATCAGTTTCAACTCTCTCCAACGCTTTGATTCCAATTGAAAACAAATGTGTTTCCGTGCTTTGGAAAGCTACAGACTTCACCTTTCTAGAAAATCGTAAAATCGTGATGTTTTTATGAGGGTGAAAATATGCTTGTTCTGTCTTGTTCAGAGAATACAGAGGCTTCTGTAGCACTCATTTTATGTAATATTCACGAATGTAATAAATTCTCTTGGAAGGAGTTTATCTCGCCTAATAACTCGCTTTTATGGTTTGAGTGATTTGAAAGTCACGTTTTAGAACGAGAAGGCTTGGATTGAAATATGTTGAAAATTTTCAACTTTGTAATTGAGATTTATCAATGGAGATATATGGAAGTTTTTTGTTTACTTGTTTTCATCGTTGAATGCGACAGTACGGAACAAGACACTGCACTCAAAGAGTAATATAAATATTCGAGGATGATATCTTGACAAGTCCGTTACTGTCTGCTGACTGTGACAATTAAAATGTCAATATGTCATTTTCCATCGGAAGTTTATCAAACATAAGTTATCACGACCACGTGCGCTTTCTTCAAAACCTTTTGTTATTGAACTAAATAAGGGATGCACACAAGTGATTGGGAAAAACCGCAAAGCACAACGTTGTTTCGAGATCAAAAATTTCGCATGCGATTATATAGTTATGAGCAAGCAAATTCATACCCAAACTTTAAGATGGTAGAATAAGTTTAGCGGAATGTCTTCTATGATTCTATGAACCATTAGTTTAAATATTTAATATATTTACAAGTTTCTACTGATAAGAAAAAGGTACTAATCCGAAATTCAATAAAATATTATTATATCTAATATATTTTTTTGCATTCGTAGCTAATAATCGTTCAGTAATTTATGAATTATTCTTATAATATTAAAGCTTGCCTTCTGAGAAAAAACCAAGTTGATTTTATATGATGAAAGAGCTTGGAATGGTGTCTAGAAATATCTTGGTGTGCCTTATACCGAATTTTT
The DNA here is from genome assembly GCA_030067915.1 of Hydractinia echinata. NCBI lineage: Eukaryota > Metazoa > Cnidaria > Hydrozoa > Anthoathecata > Hydractiniidae > Hydractinia > Hydractinia echinata. The sequence goes on from JASGCC010000020.1 coordinate 2,516,555, forward strand.
TTCTGAGACGAAGCTTGTTAAAGATTTTTAGTTAGAAGTTAAAATTTCGAGATGAATTGGAAACGTTAGATCAGAAAAAACCGCATCATCATAAAGTCAGCTGATATGACAAATAGTAGTTGAGATAAACAAAGAAACACTCACAATAAATAAACAAACAAACAAACAAACAAGAAATACAAGCTTGTGAGTGAAGGTATACTAAACTTCATGTTTTCATGAATTAATTCGTTGGATTACATGCACTGAGTATACAAACACGCGTGTCATCCAGGCTAATCTGTTTTTACTAAAACACTACATACATTACGGTGTACACAAAATTTAATGTTTTGTTTACATTAGAGAAACGCTTTTAAGGCATTGTTTACATTGTGGAATAGTTTGATGCCTTGTTTACACAGGAAACATCGTGTTGTTATATAAACACGCCTTGTCAAGCCTAACTGGGAAGTAAGGTATATGTTAATCCGAGTAATCCGAACTGCGTATGAATGTAAAGTCGCAGGCTGTTGAAAGTTGAGAGAGAAGAAACGGGTTACATGCAAAATGTACGACCTTTTGTCCAACCACAATTTATTGCAACTTTGGTGTTGATATTTAATAAGGGGATATTTGACCAATCAATATGTGAGCACGCATTTAGACACAGTGAAGGAGGGCACTTTTCATGAGCTTTGCCAGGTTTATATTTTTAATGCGGTATTAGGTTGCTATGGCGACAAACCAATTTTTGAATTTCATCTAGTGTTTACGTGTTTAAGAAGGTTGAGTGGCAATCATCGTAACGGTTTGTGGTTTTGGCTAATTGTTGAAGTGACTGTAAATGTAAGGGGACTGGGTATAACGACATAAAGGGTTGGGGTTGAGTACGAGTGCAAATGAAAGCTAGTAACGAAGCTGTACGAGTTTGTTTTATCAGTACGAGGTTGGAATAATTAGTCCTTCTTCTGTGGGAAAATCCAGGGAAATTAGCCTTTCGCAACAAAGGCGATAAAAATATATCGCATTTGCTAATTTTTGTGTTATTATAGAGAAATTGAGCAAGAGATTAATAGTAAAAAGTTTAGAACAAGTTAAAAATATTTTAGGTTTGTTTGATGTAACTATGAACAATGTAAAAAACAAGGAACTCTTTATGCGGTCACTTATTTTCTAATTTTTTTTGTAGTGCTTTTGCAAAGAAATAGCACGTTAGTTTGAAAAACACTCGTCCAACTAAGTTTATATTCATCGATTTTACCCAATCAGATTCATGCTATAGTAATTTCTATCCAATTAGATCGCACCATAAGGTTGATGGCTTTTCTACAGCAGTAAGAAACTTTGATTTTCAAACAAATTATTTCTGATAAGAATAAAACGTTTCCACCTTATTCGTACAATGTGTGTGTTTACCCTCAGTGACGTCAAAGAAATTACGAACACAAATGTTGTGTATTTAATTCATATACCTGTCAAATATTCAAGTTCAAGTACTATTTTTTAAAAACGCGAAGGGAAGTAAATTTATCATAACTGTGACAGTACATTCTAACAATAAATGTTTGTTTTCGCATTACGAAATAAGTCTGAATATTGGCAGGGAAATTAAGAAGATTTATTTATAAAAATGGCAGCTTAAAGTTATTGAAAGCTAGGCTGTTGCGATTACAGTTCTTATCCGTTTAGGTAAATAAAATTAACCGAGTTAAAATGAGACTTCCAGCGTGTAGAACTTTTCTTGGTGAAGAAAGAAATGTTTTGATTTTAGTATAAAGTAAATTAGATGTAAAAAAAAAGAAAGGGAAAAAAAACATGATGTTATTGACGAAAGAGCAGTCCAAAGTTGTGTGTTTTATGATTTTATTTTTGAAACTTGTTCAAACAGAAGTGAACAGAAACAAGACGAACCCGATAGAAGGTAAGAGTGTTTTTATTTTCCCTTCCGCGCTGCGCTTCTTAACAACTTACTACAGCATTGTAAAAAAAAATAATTAAAATGAATTTCTTCGTGTTATTGAAGGAAAAGTTAAAGTAATGTATTTTTCAGCTGTAGGGCGACCTTACAAAAAATAAAAACTGTCGCTGCGGCAAAATATTGCGGCACTTTAAAAAAGGAATTTTATTTTTAAACTTTCTGTTATTGTCAAGCGTTACAACTCATGCTCTATCTGCAACTTTTCACGTTTTAAAGCCTTGTTCTTCAAACCTTCTTCATACAAACGCTGCTGCATACAAAACTTCTTATTGTGAATTAGACATGATCAGGAGAAAACTCTATTGATTTCTTATGACTTGTTGTTCACCTGTTAACTACCACTAACAGTCCACTTGTCCTATCTTGTCCCATCTTGTCCCACCTTGTCCCACCTTGTCCCATCTTGTATACGAGTTCGTTTGAATAGGAGAAACTTGTATTTAACAACAAAAGCAACAACAACAATAACAACAACAACATTTTTTTATCATTTCATCTGTTTCCACACAAATCAAATTATTTATTATTTTTTAGAATATCTCAATCCAGAATTTTATTGGCCGTTAGATTATTCGACATGGATACGAGAGATCATCACCGGTAAGACGGCTGTCGTGACTGAAAACAGCGACATCGGAATTAAGGGCGAAAAACCTGGTTTTCTACAGTTTCCAGTACAACTGGCTTCGGCACAACTTGGTACGTTTACTTCACCCTGTCTTGTAAATATTGGAGATTGCGATTCCGGTCTAACAATTGGATTATGGGTTAAAATGGAAAATAGTAGCACATCTGGTAGTAATGATTTTAAGTTATTCTGGACAAAACGGGATAGCAGTGGCGAAGATGATACAGAAGAGCCGTATTTGCAAATTCGATATTCCATGGGCACAGGTAAGGAAATGTTTTTTGGAATTCCTTACAGGTCTATATCTCCGTGTTTCGGTGTTATTATTTTTACGTGTGTGAAAACGTGTCAAAAATGCAAACACCTTTGGACCATTTTTTTTGTCTTGGGCGAAAATTAAACTCTCATAGCGCAACCTGTTTTAAGGCGGACACTGCATAAAAGTGAACGTTCTTCTAGTCCCTCTTAGAAACATTTCGGATTAAACAGACCTTCGTAAAGGAGACGTTATCTCAGCCTCATTTCCAGAACTTGTTTTTCTCCTTCTCACATTCTCAGACGACGAAAAGAAAAAATCTATTTTTTTATTTCTTCTCGCCGTTTAAGATTGTCAGAAAGAGAAAAGAGCCCTGGGGACGAGATTGGACATTAAGAAACGTTTTTTTATTTACCCGCCCATTTTCAAACATTTTTTACAACAGCTGTATGGTTATTTAGAACATTACTTTTTTAATGTTCCTCCAATAAATAGTTTTTCGCTGACCTTTACAACGAGAAAGTTTCTGAAGTGCCTACAAAAGACAAACAGATCTTATACTTCGTTTTGTGTGTTCAAAATGGCTGCGCGCAGCGTTTTTTCGGGTCCCCCGCAGAGTAAATAATTTTGCTGACGGAAAAAACCGTGGATTTTTCCACGAGTATACGACTAGTCTATATAAAATATGGGGGAAATTTTAGTTTCTATCTTTGTGTCTGTCTAGACACCTTTTTGAACTATATCTTAGAACTCCAAAATGTCTGAACGTTTATAAACTTGAATGTTGTTTCCTAATTCAAATACAGAAATACAGAAACTGTTTCAATACATATTGCAAAAAAAGCAAAAGAGGCTGGCCCTATCTTGAACGCAAATAAGTATATTAAGCGGAGAAAATCTAATGTGAACTTTATTTGACGACTGACCAAAATTGACATGGATTGAACTAATTTTGCGAGTAATGAAAAGAGTGTTGATATTTTTGAAAATCGAGTGATATTCAGTAAAAAGAAGATCCGCAAAGCTCATCGATTATTTTAGCGAAAACATAGCCCTTAAAATCGACCTGATCAAAGTTGTTTTCGATTGTATAGAAATTGATGAATTTCGTTTTTTAATTTTGGACGGGTTTAATTTGACCAATGGTCATATATTAAACATTTAGTATAGATTTAATTTGTTTTAGTTTTTGACAAAATTTGTCAGCTTAAGTACATAAAACTCTTGAATATCGACGTGTGCTTCGGACGCACCTCAAACTTCCCGGTTTCAAGTGACAGCTTTTCCATGGTCAACAAAGATTGATCAGTTAGCTAAATATGGCCGGAATGGTAGTTCGTCCCATGGATGGATGGCTGAGCGGTCTATGGCGTCAGTCCTAGAAAAGCTTTCATTTGAAACTGGGAAGTTTGAAGTGCGTTGGTTCGAATCCCACTCTGTCTGAAAATTTAGTTAACATTTCGGAAAGAGCACACGTTGACGTTCAACAGAAATTCCACTTCGAGCTTCAACATAAAACTCTACCTTAGTATGTTCAAGCTTTCTTTCTCTATAGGTGGCAAATTAACCCTGCAAGTGATCATGGGCCACAACAAAATCGAGCGTAGTGAATCGCCAATCAAAGCTGACCAATGGTATCACGTGATTGTTCAATATAGCAAAACAACAAACATGGTGGTATATTTAAACGCAAAAAAGTTGGACACAGTAGTGACTCCAGGTAAGACGCAATCAAAACACAAGGATATCGTACTTATGTTAGGCAAAGATGCACAAAAAGACGGAGGGAAGATTGTACGTCACTCAAATATTGCTAGCGTTGACAATCTGGCGATATGGGAGAAGTTGTTGACGCTGAAAGATATCAAGAAGATTTATTTCGTCGAGTTTGGTAAGTGTGTCTGGCACTGTCGCGACGTATACTGCCGTGTAAGTCGCTAATTTCAGACCTTCTATTTCTTAGAGCGAACAACTTATATATTTTTGACATTGGTACAACGATACAAACGTTTAAGTAAGTGGCCCTGGGAACAAGGTTGCAAGGCACCCGCATTGTGATAAATTCAGGTTCGTCGGTTTTAAAATCGCGTACGACCAAACTTAAAATGTTAACAGTCGTAGAAAACTTCGGCAAAAGCAATCTTTTTCTATTCTTAAAGAACGACTAGCAATACTTTGGTTTTCAATTTCTCCAAATATATTATGTTCTTGTTAGTTAAAGCCTCTAACGGATTCAAGTGTTCGGTCTTTTTATCTTCCAAGGTTTGAATGTTCGAAGTAGGACTTTTGTGCTAATTATTATTAACCTTATTAGCACAGAAAACCTGTGCTCATCACATGTGCACATCACATTACAGCACAGCACATCACATCACATGTGCTCATCACAAATTGTCTAAATTAGGAAAAAATGCAAAAAATTAACTTTTTTTGCCCCTTATGATTCCTTCTTCGTTGCCACAAGTAGCTGCATAGGATATTTCTATATTAGGTTCACCCATTTTCAACTTGCCCAATTCCACTTGCTAATGTTTAGAGTGGAGCGTGTTAATTGTTGCTAACGTCAGCATCACCTTTTTTTACAAGCTTCAGCGCCTTCATGGTGGATTCTAAGAGTGCTAGAGAATGTGACTGTCAAATTTTACACGGTGTCCACCTGGCCTTTGCGTATTCAAAAGTAGTAATTTTGCAGCCAACTGAATGCAGAGTATTATCCCTTTGACGCTTTTGTCCACATTTGAAAAATGACGAATGAATGAAAATGGAGTATCTTTGTCTCTACTGTTTTTTCCAAGATTGTAGGGAAGCCCATATTTGTGATTTACTTTTCGATCTAAAAAATATAATTTACCATCGTCGTAAAAGGTTGTAATCTTTTATTAAGATCTTGGCGACTTCGTTCTTAAAAAGTATAGAATATTCTCTGCCCTGGGGACGAAGTTGAGCGGCATAAGTACCTTATCGGGCAAAAAAATGCGTCATTATTTTAATTTATTTTTCAATCACTTGTTGTGGAACAAAATTTTTGCCATGCCCCTTTAAAATGTCGTCACCTATCCGACATTCCTTTCGTCAAATAGTGGTTGGATAGATAGAAGTATCACTTGTTGGTTTAAGCATTTTTTTCTACGTGTTTTTACATTGTGAGTTACAACACCTGAAAAAAGGGTACTAATTTTTGCTGACGTCAGCACCCCCAATCCCACGATATTTCACGGATTGATCCATAATGACATTGTCGGAATTTCAGTTGCTTACTCGGTCCACACCCCTGCCAAAGTACAACTTTTGCAGTCTACCGGATGCCGGGCACTGACCAAGTCATACTGTTTGTCCATTTTAAGAAGGAGCTAAAAAACGGACAGTTCTCAGATATTTTGTCCAGGCGTGTAGCTTCAGTGTAATGCAAATTCATTTTAACTCCGGCGTGAAACGTACAACATCATATAGAAACTTATATTTATTTTGTCTGCGTTCAAAATGGCTCCAGAATTTGTGCCAAAGGATGTACAATATAGTGATGCATAATATCTGCACGATAGGCTCAAATCTGAATTTCAAGTAGACGGTGGGTAAACCCAACATAATATCCGCCCACATTTTGTCGGCAAAATCTTCGGTGGCTCTATTTTTCGTCACTAAGGCCCGACAAAGTTTTTGCTGACAAAATACGTGAGAAAAGGTAAATTGCCCTAAGGGGTTGGGACTGTTGCCGTTATGTAAGCGCGAGTGGATTTAACATCAGGCTACAAACCCTACGAGGATTGGCAAATTCACGCTGCAAATAGCTACAGCATAATGTTTTCTCAACTACAATAGCAAGCGAGCTTTTTTCGGACCACAATGCACAGTATAGACACGCTCAAATGTGTATTAACAGTTATAATTTCAAGCCACAGTTTGAAGCAAGATACACGCTTGTGATATAATTAATGTCACCATGTTCCAAATTTATTATCGGACGGAGTGTGCCTTAACACACGGTACGAGCCTGTTCGACACGTGAAACGAAATGATCCTGTGAATCAAAAAAGCCAAACAAAATCGCAGCCTAAAGGTAAACAAACGTAGATCCTTTCACTTAATAAATAAGCTGATGCAGAGATTTCCGCAAATCTTTTCCGCTATGTTTGCAAATGGATGCGAAGCTTGGTCTCATTGCTGTTCTTGTCCCCTTTGAGATAAACCTTTACTCAAATGACCCGCATTAAGCAAATCAATACCGGTACAAATTACAGATTCGATTTCCAAGAATCGCAAACACGTGTTAGATTGATTTTGTCAGTCGGTGACGATGTAACGACGAAGCGCAAGCAAATATTTTGGGAAAGTTAAAGGCCAGCTAAGTTCACTTTTTTTCACGCACCTCCCCCTGCAGATCCCCTTATAAAATATAAGTTTGCAAAAGAGACGTGCGAAATGTTGAATAAATAACCCTGAATGTGGACTTTTATATTGAAATTCTAGTTTTAAAGATTGTAAATGGTAAGTTTAAACATAGTCACAAGAAAAAAAGATAGTCTAGCAACAAACAATAGGCCATTGTTCTATGTTTTTACGGCTGAACTATAGTGGCTCCCAAACCTCCGATCCTGCACAGAAGTTCAAAATGGCGCATTTTTTGGGTGTTGTGTGTACTTAGTTTGGTGTTTTTATTTCGACTTTGGGTGTTTTTCGTACAAGATTTTACTATGCCTGGTGAAAATTGTGCTATATATGGATGCTCTGTATCGAGGAGAAATAAAGACATCAGTATTTTCAAAGTTCCGTTGCCAAATAATGAAGTAAACAAAAAATGGGGAAAGGAGCTCATCAATATCATCACGAAATATAGGGAGGTAGATGACGAGCTGAGACGTCGCATTTCCACGTTCAAATTGTTTATTTGTGAACGTCATTTCTCGGAGGATCAAATATGGGTTTACCCAACTCGAAAAAGTTTGAAAGAAGGAGAACTACCACATCTGAATCTTCCACAAAAATCTGGCAATATTTCGACCTTAGCCTCTCCACCTCGATCGAACACTTCGATACAAAAACGTGAAGATTTCCAAATTTTACAAGATTTTTCACCACCACCTTCTCCAACCACCATATATAGAAATTTTGTTGACTTCAGTCAACGTGTTTCAAAGCTCTCGTTGGGTAGATGTTGGCATATTGACACTCAAGACTCACTTGTTGTTGTTACTTGTTTATCACCAGACCACATCATCCCAAAATTTGAAATATTCATTGATCGATCCCTTTCATTTTCTTTAAGAATATTTGGATGGATGTTACCAGATGACCATGATTTGCATATTTATACAAAAAATCCTTTCTTAATACAACACTCTCCAATTTCATAAAAGAACTCAATAGTTATGAATTATGTATTGGTATCACCGCTCCAGATTGCAATAATAGTAGAGAGACAAACTTCCAAAAGCATGTCATTCCTAAAAAATTCAACTATCTAGACTATCAACAAAAGTCCTTTCAGTCAAATCTCCATCAAGACCAGTATTTTCGTTCAAATATGTGTCGTATGTTAATTCTATCACCCAAACCTAATCCTTGTGGAAAGTGTACATCGCATAACATTTCATTCAAATCAGCTACTGTCCGTAAAGAAAGGAAGATGCTTGAACCTGCAAAGTTGAAAGCACCAATCAAGTTCACATCACCGGACCGTGTCAAATTAACCCTTCAGAGTCAGCGTTTGGAATGTAAACAACTGGCAAGCCAACTGTCTGAAATGAAAGCTGCTATTCAAGCACATGGTGGTAATGTTACTTCTGAAATGAGCTCTGATTTTGTAACCTTATTCAGTGGATGTGATAAAAAAAATGTACCACCTTTTATGAAATTGTTCTGGGAGGAGCAGCAAAAATATCTCCAATCTTCATCACCAACCAGTGTCAGATATCATCCAATGATCATAAAGTTCTGTCTTAATCTTGCTGCAAAGTCTTCTTCTGCTTATTCAGATCTCAGATATGACCCTAAAACTGGCAGTGGTATGTTGGTTCTTCCTAGCCTGCGAACACTTCGTGATTATAGAAACTACATACGACCAACAAGAGGATTTAATCATGAAATCATCAATGATCTAGCAAAAAAAACTGCTGCATTTTCAGACATTGAGAGATATACCATAATTCTGTTTGATGAGATGAAAATACAGGAGGATTTAGTTTGGGACAAGTATACTGGTGAACTCATTGGTTTTGTTGACCTTGGTGATATTCATACAAATTTTGCCACACTCAAATCTGTCAAAGAAATTGCTACTCATGTTCTCGTGTTTCTTGCCAAAAGTGTTGTTAATCCTCTTTCATATAGTATTGCAACATTTGCTACAACTGGAATAACTTCCTATCAAATCAATGAACAATACTATCTTTCCAGATCAGTTTGGCTTCAGGAAAAAATTTTCTACCTCACACGCCTTACTAAACATTACTCAAAAGATTATGGAAGCTATTGACAATGGTCTTCTTGTTTGTGGTGTCTTCATTGACCTACAAAAAGCTTTCGACACCGTTGACCATGAAATTTTAATTAAAAAACTTTATCACTATGGTATTCGTGGGGTTCCTTTAAATTTGCTGCGCTCTTTCCTAACCAACAGAGAACAATTTGTGTTTATCAATAATTCGTCATCTTCACATAAACCTATTCGTCATGGTGTTCCTCAGGGCTCTGTTCTTGGTCCACTTTTATTTCTACTCTATATTAATGATCTTCATACTGCAATTAAACATTCCATGGTCCACCTCTTTGCAGATGATACCAACCTGCTAAATATTAGTAAGTCCGCTAAACAATTAAATAAACATCTTAACTTGGATCTCAAATTCCTTTGTCAATGGCTCAATGCAAATAAAATCTCATTAAATAAATCTAAAACTGAACTTGTTATTTTTAAAACTCCGTTAAAACCAATTTTATTTAATTTTAAATTTCTAATCAATGGAACTAAAATCGTTCCTAGTGATACTGTCAAATACCTTGGTATAACTCTTGACTCAAACCTCTCCTGGAAATCTCAAATTAACATCACCATCTCCAACCTCAAAAAATCTAATGGAGCACTTGCCAAAACTCGTCATTTTGTTCCAAAATGTGTTCTTCGTCAAATTTATTTTGCTATTTTCTACTCCCAAATACAATATTGCTCCTTGGTATGGGGCCAAAAATCTTCTCTTTCCCGTCGAATAGAAATTTTACAAAACCATGCTATCCGTATCATTTCTTTTAGTACTTTCAATGCTTCTCCTACCCCACTATACGGGAACCTTAACTTAATTAAATTCTCTGACATGATCTGTATACATAATATAATTTTCCTACTGAACCTTTATTATAAAACTCTTCCTATTAGCCTCATCAATACTTTCGCAATCGACTTCGCCCATTCCCACCACACCCGTGCTGCTGACAAAGGCTTTTTGAATCTACCTCTTGTTCATTCAACTGCGTTTGGTAAAAAGTCTGTTAAGTTCTTTGCAATAAACTCATGGAACCGTCTTCAAAATTCCTTACCCTTTAAAATCTTGAGTAAAAATACCTCTGAGCTAAAAATTTTTTTACATAGTCACTTTATTAACACATATAAAATCTAATTACAATTTTATTTTATTTCACCCAGTCCAAATTCCTTTTTCCTGCTTGAAGGTTTGTTTTAAGCAGCTTCCAGACATTTCATGCTATTTTTGACTTTGACTCTGTGATATCCTCGTCTGAATGTTCGTCTTGTCCCTGTGTTGTCCTGTGGCTTCGTCCTACCTGTTGTTCTCCCAGGTAGCTAGCACGTTATTTAAGCACATAAAGTGCTTTGTGCTAGTTATCCTTTTATTAGGTAAATGTTCAATATATTTTTTCATATTATATATTTTCATTGTAAACTCCTAATAAAAAATAAATCTCTCTCTCTCTCTCTCTCTCAAATCATGCCTATATTTTGGAAAGCTGTTCTTTACCTTGAAAAAATAAATTTGAAAGTTATCGCTGCAACAGCTGATGGTGCTTCTCCAAATAGACGCTTTTTCAGAATGCATAGGCATTTAGATGGTGTCCATGACAGTGATGTAGTTTATCGTACTAAGAATATTCATGCTAATGATGGTCGATTTATCTATTTTTTTGCTGATGCTCCACATCTCATCAAAACATCACGCAATTGTCTGTTTAATTCTGGTTCTGGTCGAGCTACCCGTTATATGTGGAATAGTGGATTTTATGTTCTTTGGAGTCATATCACACAACTCTATCACAATGATCTCGAGAGTGGTTTGAAGTTGGTCAATAAATTAACAAATGATCATATACAGCTAACACCATTTTCAGTAATGAAAGTTCGTCTTGCAGCTCAAGTTCTCAGTGAAACTGTTGGCAAAGTTCTCAATCAGTTTGGTCCACCTGAAGCAGCTGGTACTGCACAATTTTGTCTAATGATGGATAGTTTTTTTGACTGCTTGAATGTGAAAAACACTGTCGAACATGAGTTGAAGAGAAAACCATTTCTAAAACCTTATCAGTCAGTTGATGATGAACGCTTTGCATGGTTGGACGGTTTTCTCTCCTATTTCACCTTATGGAAAGAGTCAATTGAAGAGCGTGGTGATAATTTTACAAAAAATGCCAAATCAAATATGTTTATTTCCTGGCAAACACATGAAGGGCTTAAGATTACAGTTAACTCTCTCAAAAAAGTAGTGAAATTCCTTTTACAACATGGTGTACCGTACATTCTTTCTGAACGGTTTTGTCAAGACGATCTGGAAAATTATTTTGGTAGGCAGCGTGCCATTGGATCGCGACGTGACAACCCATCGGTGAGAGACGTTGGATATAATGATAATACCATAAAAGCACAATTTTCTGTAAGACCAATTGCTGGGAATGTACAAGGATGTGGTAGCAAATTCAACATGATAGATGACACCCCATTACCAAAAAGAAAAAAGTCTACACTTTGAATGAAGCACACAACAAAACGGCTATTTTTATAGCCACACATTTGAAAAAATGTTATTAATTGGCAATTTTATCTAGTTCTCTTTATATTGTGGGACTGGAGATGCTTTGTTCTATCATTGGATCACTTTAGGAGATGGTTATTGGATGAGTATGTATGTTTATTTTTTCTATGTCCCCATCTATCTATTATTTTGTGAAAGCTATTAGCTATGGAAAAATTGCAATGTTGTCACTTTTTCAAAAACGCGTCAGAATTACTCACGCATATATTTACAGGAAAATCAGAGGAATCCTGATATCTTAAATTGACCGTAAATGAAGTAACAGGATTTCTCACACGGCACCTCTAAATCGTACTGTGAGGGATCCTGATTTTTGTCTGAAGTTCAACCAGAAAAAAAAAAAAAAAAGGAATGAATTTTTATTGTGATTTTTAGCCATGTGTAATGTTTTTTTATCACATGTGTGGCTATAAAAATAGCCATTGTGGCAGATTTTATAGTTCATGCCCGGAACTAGATGAATCAGTGACCCATGTCTTTGCTGCTACTGGCTTTTTTAATTTCAGTTCTCAATGATCTTTTCTTTGCAAGTTTTTTAGCAGCCTTATGTTTTTCACGTATGTCTCTAGCATAGGAAAAGCTGCGAACTCTTGTAAACATAGTAAGCATGTGTTCCAGAAGATTCATACTGACTTCTTTACTGACTTGTGGATCAATGGTATAACAGACACTTTTGAAATTGGAAAGTACAGAACAGTTTTTGAGCATATTTTTAACAAGGTCTTGACAATTTAGTGTTGTGCTTAAATTTGAAGTTTTCAACCGAAACATTTTTTCACATTCTCGAAAAAGTTCTTGTATTTGTTTGTTCACTCTCCACAACCCACCACGGTCGCGTATATTGATCAATGTCTGTGAATCATCACAGTCAACTTTGCATGCTTGTAGGATTGATACAGCCTGTTTGTTGAATTCACTTTGTTGAGACTTTTTCGAAAAACGGAATTTTGTATAAAGCTTGTGAACGATAAATCCAGCCACATATTGCAGGCTTTTTTGTTCATTCTCCGAGATAGGTGTTACAGCTTCAGTTACAGAATCGACAACTTTATCATTACCCGAAAGATGAATTAAAACATGATTTGCAAGTTCTGTTAGAATAATATTGCTCAAAGTAGTGTCCTCAAATTTTGATGGAAGCAAGTTATCTTTCAATAGACCATAAAAGTTTGCATAAAAATCTTCTGCATCACCGTTATACTTTCCAATGATTGGCTTCAGTTTTTCCCAAAGTTTGACCGCATCATCATTAGAAACTTTGAAATCACGAAACACTTCCCTGGTTGATTTGGGTAAACATTGATCACCAAGGCATATCTCAGCACTCTTCGTGATAAGTACTTTCAACTTCAAAGGGTGTAGCTTTTTCAAAATTTGTTCTTCTTTAGTAAGTTTTGGTAATGAAGGACCAGCATTCGTCGATATTTCAGGAGTAACTTCAGTAGTGTGTTTGACATTGCGATGTCTAGTCAGGCCACGTTGTGATTTACAAATTTTATCACAATCCTGACAAGGATACCCAACTTCTTCGTAAGCTTCCACTTCCGTTATCACAGCATCTAATTCCACATTAAAATCCACATCTTCATCAAGAAAACCGCCTTCAAGTAACTCAAATAAATCATCAAGATCTTCGCCTGCAAGGTAGTCTCCTCCTGCATGCCATTTTGAACTTCTGTGCAGGATGAGCGGGCCGTCCCAGGCTGATTGAGGATAGTTCGCGTAAACAATGCCGACGGTCCACGCAACTAGACTATCTTTTTTTCTTGTGACTATGGTTTAAATACTATTGTTCTGATGACATCCTTTGTGTAACTTTTTGATGAATTTACAGAAAAATTGCAATTAAACTTGAAAAAAAGGAAAATGTAGAAGAAGATTGTGAAAATTAAGTTGACCAGGAGGCACATTCGCAAACATTAACTCTGCATTCCTTTTTTCAATAACAATTTCTTTCTAAACTTGCAACTGTTAGGTATACTGGAGCTTAGCTGAGCAAAAGGTGTATGTTGAAGTTGTTCCTGAATTTAAATTGATTAATGAGAATACCTATTTTATGCTCAGTCACATGTTTACCCCCTGAAAAGCAATTTGGATTTGTTAAGACCATTCAGTCAAAACATTTAGGAGAGTTATCATTCATCCTTTTTTTGTTAATTCAATAGCAAGATGCAAGTGAAAAAAATAAAATGATGTTTTCTTTAGGTGCTATAAGCATTCTTCCCCATTGTCGGAATCGATATTTACAATTTGAAGTAAAGTGGTATAAGGCTGATGACTATTATAAACATATCACGTTGTATAAACTTTATTGGTGGACTGGAAATATTTCACAGAAAGATGCAAACAAAATTGTATTTCCACCATCACTGGCCACTCGCAGTCACCAGAAGGAAGTCAAAAGCAGGCTTTTTTTTTTTGGTAAGTCGTTTTAAATTTAAATTTTATGCTAACAAAACTGAAATACCATATTAGACATTTTTCATGTAAATGTTATTCAAGTTTGGAGTAACTTTACAACTTCCCCTTTTAAATCACTCTTTCAACATCTCAATGGCTTTGTGATTCCATGGCTTTGTAGCTTCACATTTTCATGTAAAGAATGGAAAATAAAGCCATTGCAATAATCTGCAAAGCCAGCTGAATTCTAAAGTATAGCTTTATGTTATTCTTGTATTTTTCAGAACGTAACAGAGATTACAACATTGTAATTGAGGCTGACACTGAAAGTGGCATTCCCCTAAAAAGTGAAATTATATGTCATAGCAGAAATGTGGCAGGAGGTAGACTATTATTTTTGTTTACATTTAAGATGTTAACCTCAGATCTCAATTTTGTATGTGTCGTAGAGCTGGTTAATAATTTATTAAAAAACTGTTTCTAAAGCGCGTTAGTTATAGATTACCAATATATTTGTTTTCAAGTTATGTGCACTGCAATTTCTCCTGTTACCTTAAACTTTGCGTATTGGTATCAGTCTATATGCACCGAGTGTAAAAATTGCTGAACTGTTTTTTAATTTTCGGTCACACAGACACACCATTTCCTTATATAGGCATATCTATAATACATTAAATACAAAAAAATTCAGACGTTTTTATTTTCGGACATTTGAATAGTCCGAATTTAATAACGTCTGAAATTTTTTGTGTCCGAATTTTTAAACGTCCGAAATTTTTCATTGAGTTTCCACATGGGTTTCATGTAACTCACTCTCCCAATCACTGGAGTAATGAAGACCTTGCCATTCAACATGTCCAAAAAGTTGTTATCCCATATGTGAATAAGTTGAAAGAAGAGTTATAGATCAGAAGTGTTTACTGATCTATGATGTGTTTAAAGGACAGACTACAAAACCTTATGCAGATTTCTTACTTGAAAACGATCTTGTGCATGTACACGTCCCCCCAAATTTGACTCACAAGTTTCAACCCCCCAACATAAATGTTAACGGAGTGGCTAAAGGTTTTCTGAAAGATAAGTTTCAGAAGTGGTACACTGACGAAATACAAAAGCAGTTCGACGATGGAAAAGGTGTTTATGAAGTTGATGTTGACACACGACTATCCAGAATGAAACCCATCCATGCACGCTGGCTTATAAGCTTGTACGACAAGTTGCGAAATTCTGAGCAACTAATTGTGAATGGTTTTAAAGCTGCCTCAATCACCGAGGCTTTAGATCCTCAAAAAGATCTCGGAGATGAGGATCCATTCAAACATTATTGTAAAATATGTAATCAAGGATGTATGTAATAATAACAGTTTCACTCTCACTTTAACTTTAATGTCTATATTAGTTCATAGTTTTCCTCGGTTGCTTCAAAATTTTAAGAATTTTAGTGTCTCTCTCAGTAATTTGGAGCTTTACAAAAATTAAGCAAACGTCCGAAATTCGTCCGAAATTAGGCTGAAAAAAATCCGAAAATTTAAGGTCTGAAAATTTGAAGTCCGAAAATTTGAAGTCCGAATTTTTTTGTACTTAATGTATCCTGTGAAAAATAACCAGTATTAACAGTTTTGAAAAATCATTAGTCAGTAAAAGTAGATTCATTTACTTTTAAAACCACTCAACCAATTTTTGTTATTTTCCTCTAAAAGGTGAAAATAGTACTCCTTTTTTGGATAAAACAGACAACAGTCATTTGGTAACTGAAGCATAAACAAACAATAGATTGCCTTCTATATAGAAAATAAACCCTTAGCCTGTTACAGACAGACACATACAGTCTTTGTTTTATTATAGAGATACTGTATGAAATGGGGCTTGTGTAATTCTGTAGACATGCATCCTTACAGAAGCAATAGTTTAGCTTTTTATTTCAGGTCTTGTAAGTCGAGGACGCTCTCCTAGAAATGCATGTATATAAAATAAAACTTCAATTTCTTGAAATTTCTTGTTTCAGTTTCTTCCTGACTGCTACTCGCCATCGCAACATAATAATATTCTTCTTTTTTAAGACAAATATGTTTATAACTATTCTATGTAGTTTAGTTACGAAAGCCTGTAATTCTTTAGAAAAATGAAAAATTACAAGATCATTCACAACACATGATGTAGTTGAAAATTAAATTCGGGAAAGTTGTATTCTCTAAAATTATTTTTCCACAATGATGTTATGCTATTCCTACTATGTTTTTTTGGGCACCTTAGATGTTAAAGGTTACTTGCCTATCATCCTTATTTATAATTTTAAATCTTTGTGATGTCATCATTTTTGCTGACATCCGCACCAGGTTGAAAAAGTGAACTATATTCACATGGTCATTAATTGATCATATTTTTATAACAAAATAAAAATTGCATTTGTAATCTGCAAGAGTTTTGCAATCCAACGATATTTAAAACACCATATTTCATGAAAATTTAAAATTAGTTAAGATTTTGTTCCCACTACCACCTGTCCAAATTTTGTCACCTGTCAATAACTTTAATACTTGATTGGGTGTGTGATGTAATGACTTAAGGAAAATCCACAACTCTTTTTAATGAAATATCTAAATATCACAATGTTCCCGGCCGTATGACAGGCATGACTGTAAATTTAGGACTGTAAATTAATCCTAAATATTTATCTTTTTCAGCTTTTTTAAAGTTACAGCTAAAGAAAAAAAATTCAACAAAACTGTCTGATACCTAGACCATAGACTTTATGTTTCGTAGCTGGAGGTTCCATTTAAGATTTGTAAAGTAAAACTACCATCTAATATTACTTTTTAAATTTTTAATGAAATCTATGTATGCTGATCATGAAAATCAGTGCTTTGAGGAATTAAATTGATCATCTCTCCATGCTAATTATTGTTCATTTACTTGCCAATAACCACAATCATTTTTCCAGAGTGTATTGCTCTTCTAACCATTGTGAGATATTTTGTGTGGGTTAAGTAGAAAATTAATTCTCAAGATTAAAAACTGTAAAAAGGATGTTATTTTTAAAAATGAAGTCTGGCAGTATACGTGCTTGTCATATGTTTATGAAATGTACGTGTTGTGAAAAATGATTTTATTTTTTAGGTATTTTTTTGCGCTCTTTTTCCAGAACACCATTTACTATCACTGTGACATGGAAACAAGTTGGTGCAATAGATTCTGTGTATTACGTAAGAGTGTTGTTTTTCCAATCTTTTTTTAAGTTGATAGTCAAATCTTTCTAGCACTAAAACACTGCTTATTGAGAACAACTTTAAATTAAGAAAATATTTTTACTTTCTCTATTTTAATTTTTATTTTCAGTTATCATATACTCCAATCCAGGGTGGCATTACTAGAACTGAGATTATTAGGGAAAAACAATTGAAGAAAACGCTGCGTCATCTTCGTCCAAACACACAGTACAAAATTAAAATTCGAAAGAATAAAATACAAACAGGAGAGACAGTGTTTTATCAGGGCATTCATAAGACAATACCTATTGGTATGTTTATTTATCTTCATTATTTCTAACCTGATGTTTTTTTTGTATTTCTTTTTTGTAATATTTTAATGCTAAAAGCTGATATATGATTTTGTATTGTTCATCCTCAGTACACATATATATATAATGAGTTAATAAAAAAGGACTTCTGTTACATCTCAATGTTTATCTAGAACACCCATTCATATGGTTTTACTTAAAGGGATTCCTGCATTGAAAATGATTTTTTTGTATGATAAAGAGAATAAAAAGTTGTTTATCAAGTCTTTTGGAATTCTTTGAAAATCTTTTTTAGTTCTTGAGATATTTATTTTCAAATGACCTCATCATTCATGATGTAATAAGGTAGTAAGCATAAATTAATAATTTAAATATCTTGCAAACTTTTTAGCAGCGTGTACTTGATGATATCTTGACATATGCGACGTTTTATAGCTTAAAAGTGACCTGATCTTTTATTAAAGGTAAAAATGTACAGCATTTTTTAGAAAAGTATATACTTCATAAATAGTCATAATTTTAAATATTAAAATCTTGAATAACTTGAGAAACATAATAACTTTTTATCTGGCACAACATATAAAATATCATTTTTAATGCAGGAATCCCTTTAATGCTCCTGAGCATAATAAAAGTCATAAATTCTAGAATTTTATTATAGTGCTACGGAAAAGCCTATGTTGGACGATCAAGTCTGTGTGATTGTTTTTTATTTAGAAATGGTGTAACATTGTGTATATAATTCAAATATTTTCAACTTTACACTTTATGTACTGATGATGAACGCCCATATCATATTATATGCCCAATATGACATTTACGAATTTTGGTAGAGTTTTGCTAAAGTCATATTTGGATCATGTCTGGTTTTTCATTATTTTTTTTTATTCACATTTTAGCATCTACGTTAAACACATCCATTGTTAGTTCACAAATTGTTTATCTTGGTTGGGACTGGTTAAGACTGACATTTTCTCTTCACAAACAGTTGGCTCAATACCCAATGCAATACAACATAAGTCAACGTAATATGGACAACCCATTGGAAAGAACAAAATATTTTATTTATTCAAATATCACAGATACAAAATCTTTGAGGTTTGAAGGCAGAATGGAAGAGAATACAAGTTATGAATATAATGTTGAAGTTTCTGATGAAGGAATATATAAGCCAGGTCCTAAAATGAGTCATCCATTAGTGGTGAAAACCAAAGGTAAGATCGAACATACTATGAGGATGAGTAGAAGTATAAAAAAATTGAATTTTTCCTTCTTTCACTGCTACCATGTTTTTCTTTATATACTAATATGCAAACTGTGTGTTTTTAATTAATTGATTGGTTAATTAATTTTTCTTAAAAGCACCTATAAAACATCCCCTAAATATTTTTTCACTATTTATTCCGTATTTATAATTTAGCAGGACAGGTTTTAAAACACAGGTTAATGAAATTGCTTTCTAAATTAATAAAATTAATGTACCGGCATGATCAAAGGCCTATATGTACTTTACTATATGTACAAAGTTTTCCAACAATAACTCTCAGTGATAAATTAATTGGAAAATAGTTGAATTTTGCATCAAATGCTTTTAGAATCTTATATTAGTTATTTATTATAAATATTTTTCTCTCTGATAACGAATAAAAACTTTGTCAGTTAATAGTGTAATTTTAAAACATTTACATTATTCATTTTAAAATTTGAGGTAGCCAAAAATTAAAAATGAAGATCTCTACAACATTACATTTATAACTTCAGTCTAATTTTAGAGCAAAATATATTTTATACATTACAATACATTGGAAAGTGAATTTTAAGACTTCAGAGAAGATTTTTAACAGCTCTTAAACTTCAAGAAATGCCTTGAACAGCTTCAGCAGTTTTTTGCCGTCTCAATGAATTACGCTAGCAATTGCGACGACAATTTGAGATTACTGACGCTAATTGCGAGGGCTACAAAGTATCTTAGCATGCAAACAAAAAGAATAATATAATAACAAACTTGCTTAAAAATACTATTTTATTTTAGTGTGATTTTATTAAAAACCTGAATAGTGAGAAAG
This sequence comes from Hydractinia echinata, assembly GCA_030067915.1. Lineage (NCBI taxonomy): Eukaryota > Metazoa > Cnidaria > Hydrozoa > Anthoathecata > Hydractiniidae > Hydractinia > Hydractinia echinata. The sequence goes on from JASGCC010000020.1 coordinate 2,536,411, forward strand.
AAACTTATTTCAATATTTAGTCCGATTTATGCCACCTGTTTCAATATCCTTTCCTAACGTCTCTGCAACGATTGCAGTTGTTTCAGTCTCTCTACCAAAAGAAGCTAATGATTCCAAGTTCAAGATAACGCATTTAAAGATTAAATACCAATCGTCGCTTTCAAAAAAAGAGGAGATCGTATCAATTCATCAAGCAAACCATGTTGTGTTGGATAAGTTGTTGCAGTTCACTATATACAATGTTTCAATCAGTACAGGGGATGGAGTTAAGTTTGGAAAAGACGAAAAGACAGAAATTGTAAGGACTGCAGGTAAATAAAATAATGAATTTTTTTATAACATAAGGTACAAAAAGATGTATGAGTCATTGATGCGCTTTAAAGACTGATTGGGTTATAGATATCCTAATGCCTGTTGTATAAAAAAAATGGCAATCTAATATAATAATACTGAAGTTAGGTGTGTGTCAGTGATAGCAAACGAGATGTGTTCATTTTGCTTTGAAGTAGCTGGATATAGTATGTCTTATTTGTTACGTTTGTGGCATTACAATACAACATCAAAGCATTGGATTGATGTCATTTTTTAGCTTTTTAAGGTTTGTGGAGCAATTGCAATACGTTTGTTTTGGAAACAGGATGCTGATGTTGGTTATTTTTTTACCTACGTAGATCATCAAAGCTTTGCATCCCAACTAAGTGGATTTTTCCACAGGCAACTCAACTAGTAGTACGTTGTTTGTCACCAATCACAGCAACACTAATTTCGATATGCGATAGTAGTAGTCATTTGAGGCTAATGAATAGACTAACAAGAGATAATAATAATAGAGTATACTAAATCTAATGGTTTCTAATGTTTACTAAATATTTACTAACTATTCTAGATGATAACGAATGTGATCGTAATGATTCTTGTGTTGCAAACTCTGTGTGTAATAACACACCTGGTTCATACTATTGTGAATGTATAACAGGGTTTAACAAAGTAAACAAAACGTGCATAGGTACTTGCTTTATTACTTATTTTGAGCTTGCATACGTACAGCCTTGGAAGATATTAAACGGGAAGGGTAATTCTCGATGATCATATCCCACAAACCATTTTGTACACTCTTTTTATATTAGACTGGAACCAACTAATTTTTACAAATGATTGCAAGTGAGATTATCCGTTATCTCACTAAGTTTTAAGTCTCTAGATGGTTCGCTCATTTGGGTATTTTAAAGTGCAACTAGCATATTAAAAACACTGTTTACTTCTATTTCTATTGGTGGGTATTAATCAGTTGGTTGTTGTTTGTCCATTTCAAAAAATTGTCCATAAAACTGTAGTTTTCCCAACATTTTTCTTCCAAGGTTGTATGTAAACATTAATATGTAATCATAATTTTTCATATTTTTTAAAACTATTGCCAGAGAGCATTCTAAGAAATGGTCTGTTTTTATTACAGCCCATTTCAGCTCATTTCTTACTTCACAGTTCTGCTTTGGTAAAGAAAACATTTCCTTCCATAGATATAAACGAATGCGATGTTGTAACTGCATGCAATGGAGAAATGAACAAGCACTGTGTAAACTTGCCAGGCTCTTACAGATGTGATTGTTTGCCAGGTTATGTCTTAAAAGATAACAAATGCCAAGGTAAACAGTTTTCCTTAGTATTCAATTTTTTTTTGAATATTGTTTGCTTGGTTGCTTCGTTAGCACGTTTGCATTTATGTCAGTAATTGCCAAGCGCCAATACAAAATGGAAAGATTGCCTTCATGCAGGGTGTAACAAAAAATTCTGTACTAGATTTCTAGTTTTGAAGCAATATTTTAAAAATTGAGGTGTTGTATTACATAAATTTTTGCTGCTCTAATTTAATTAGGGGTCCCTTAATTAAAATCAACCGTATAAAGTCTTGTCCAGCTTCTATCACCTCCCCATTGAAGTAGTTCAGTCTTTTATGTTCCACGTAATACAAAGAAATTCAAACAATTATTACTTTGTTTTTAACTTTTGATATCAAGTATTAAGTATGTGTAATATTAATAAACACTTGTGCAATTAAGTAAAAAATTGCAAAGGAAAGTGTGCTTAAACAATAAACACGAAGAATTATCCTGGGTCCTTATTTCAAGTTAACATTATGAATAGTTATACCTGTTTTGTGAAAGCCCTGATACTTTATTTGCTGTATACCACCCATTCAATATGATAATTGGGTAATGCCCTTAAATAATGACTTTTTATAAAACAAAATCTCCCAAATAGAAATTTTAGGTTGAAAATATCCTAGCTTTTTTGTCGGATTTTTTTTCAATTTTATCTGACCTGTCCAAAATATAAAATATATGTGTTGCATTTTTTATAGACATTAATGAATGCATGTCAAATAAAACGTGTGATGAGAATTCAATCTGTACAAATATAGAAGGTTCGTACAAATGTAATTGCAAGGATGGCTTCAAAATGGAAGGAAACAGATGCACAGGTGATTGTTGAATAAATATTTTTTTTAAACCTTGTACTAGTCTGGGTAATTTCATTCTCCTCTATCCTCAGACATCAACGAATGCTTGTCAAACAATACGTGTGGTGAAAATTCAGTTTGTATCAATGAAGCAGGTGCATACCGATGTGAATGTAAAGCAGGATACACACTGCTAGGAAACAAATGCTCTGGTAGGCTATTGTTAAGTGTGCGTTGTCCAGAATTACTACAGCTGAACGTTTTCCAATTTTTTGTTGATCTTTTTACCCTGGTGTTAAATTCTGTTTTTTTTTCATCTTAAATTTAATAGAACATTTATAGAACATTAACATATAAGCCGCAGTATTTAGTAGCCATAATTTAGATGTATTTTTTCATAGTTATATATTTATTATTTCCTTTTGATTTGCAGATATTAATGAATGCTTGGCAAATATGACATGTGGAATAAACTCTGAATGTATCAATACAATTGGTTCATATGTATGCAAATGTCAACATGGTTTTATTCTGGAAGATAGCATCTGTGTTGGTAAGTGTTTTAGCAATTCTGTGTTGACAAGCCTTTGAAGTTACCCTGGGCGTTTAGCAATTGTTGATAAAAAAACAATTTAACTTTCTATAATTAAGATAAGCTTGAAAAGGGTACAAAAAATTAAAAAAAATATTTATCTATCTCTATATCTCTATATTTCTATTTTTTGTTGTTGCTCATGTAATTATAAATGCCTATCCACACATGTTGTTTTCCAATTGGCAGTTTTTATCAAGTGACTGCTGGAAAAGGTGGCCCACCCTTATTACAATCCACATAATTTAATACCACCCATTTGCCAAATTATTTCAACCCACCTACCAACGTTTAGAAGGAAGATGAAATGTTTAGAAAGTGGTGTTATGAAAGCAACTTTGAAATCTCTATTACTTTAAATGCACATAACATTTAAGTTCTTAGTTCCCATGTGTTCTAGATGTTGATGAATGTTCAGAAAAAAACACATGTAAAGCTAACACAACTTGTGTAAACACTATCGGTTCTTATGGTTGTGTTTGTAAACCTGGCTTCAACATGACAGAAGGCTTATGTGAAGGTAGGCTGTCATTATTAATTCTACAATATCAATACATTGTTCATTATTGTCTTGACAGTGAAGGAGAATCATTTCCTTCACCAGGTGGTCAAGGAAAGTCAGGAAATGGATTTTTTGAAATTAAAGTTGTTGCTTGTTATTGCTAAGTAATAGTTTGTCATGTTTAATTAAGTATTCTATTCATTCTTATGATCAAGAGGGGATATTTTGTTAATATTCAGTTTGGATGTGAAGTTCTAGCTCTGGTGCCAGCATGAAGATATCAATTTTGAGTTTCGTGACGTAAGGAGGGGGAATGATACCATTTTAATGCTACTTGGTCATAGAAAGGCTGTCAATTTTGACTTCAGTAACTGCTATAAGCCCGGAATACTCTAACAGGACTTTTTTTGGCACTCCTCTAGTCCTCAAATACTATCAATGGGCATTTGTCCTATTTGAGTAGTTTGTTGCTAAAGACTCCTGAAGGCTATTTTCTGTTGTTGTAGATGTTGATGAATGCAGGCTTATTAGCAACACGTGTGATGAGAATGCTGTTTGTAAAAACACCTTGGGTTCATATTTATGTCAATGTAAACCAGGCTTTACAATGAAAGGCACTGAATGTGGAAGTATGTACCACGATTTTGTGTTCCAATGTCTTTAAAATGACGTTTGTCAAATGTCAATGACGTAGGAGTAATATTTTGTCGTGTGTTCTGTGAAAATTATCGTGTCCAATAACATTTCGAAAATCAAGTTTTTTATTATCAATTTTCTGGCTGTCATTCAGAGCAGAAGTGCTAAGTAGAAAATAAGTTCTCATCTCTCAGGGAATACTAGAGGAGAAATATACACATCTTTATGCATTTATAGTTGTTATACCCCCGGAAACAAATGACACGTGCAAAGCTACCTTGATTCGAAATATTTACTGGCCCACTACAAAGGTTGAAAGAACTGCTATTGCTTCATGCCCAAAAGGAAAGTTAGGTATGTTATGAAAATGATGTTTTGTGTTGCACGGTCTGTTGGGGTGAAACAAATTTAGTGAGATTAAATATGAGGTTAAGTATCAATCTTTTTAATTTTATAATTTTATTTTTCTTATTCAGGTAATGCATCTCGAACCTGTGTTAAAGGTCATAAAGGAGAACCACTCTGGGGTGAATTTGACTTGAGTAACTGCACTTCAGTAATTTGGTCCACTATAAACATGAAAGAGGTAAAACATGAGGATAATCATTTTTTTTAACAAAATTATTGTTTTAAATCATACAGGATGTAAATTTTCGATTTAGTCCAACTTAGTGTAAAATAAAGGTCTTACGGAAGACAGAAAATAATTAACATCTCTGATGGTGTTTTTTTTTTTTTTTGGCAGCCAATGGCTGAATCTTCGCATGTCTCATTTTACTTTTTGTCACTTATATAAAAACCTAAGAAATAATCTCTTTTCATTTTTGTCTCAGTTTGTGATCATGAATAGAGCGAAATTTCCAGTTAGCCAACAGAACCGTAAAAGTTATTCAGTGTAAATTTGCTAGTATAAAATAGAATGCCTTTTTCAAAGAAACTATACCTCCATGAAAAAACATACCGTGGATGCTTGATTAAGCACCCATGGCGCTTATTAAGGGCGCTTTTTTAAAAAAATTGACTTTTTAGGGTGGGCAGTTAATTGAGAGAGGCGCGTTTAAAAAACCCTTATTTTTGTGTTATGTAACGGCTTTCTTTTTAGAAAAGTAATAATTTATTGTTGAAATTTCTCTATTAATAACAAACTGGTTAAACGAAAAGACGAAAAGATATAAACATATTGACATGATTTTCTGTGCTGTAGATGAGAACAAAGCTGTTTTGAGTAAAAGGTCGTTTTTTCTTATTTCCAAAATATTTGAATAAGCACCCTCTTTAGCTTTAGTAATATATTTAAACAACCGTCCGTGGTCGCTTATTCGAGAGGGGTGCTTATAAAAAAATTACAAAAAAGTAGCTGCTTATTCTAGAAGGGCGTTTATTCGAGAATGGGTGCTAAATCAAACATTTATGGTAAGGCATTCAAAAATCCGTTTGAAATGAACGAACTTCGTATTCTATGTATTTCGTGACATTCCCAATTACATATATGAAATTTTTATGTTTTTTATTCCTGAAATACTCTTCTCCGCAGACGAATATGACAGACAGAATGGAAGTAGCTACAACTATCAACTCGTTTATGTCTACTGATGAAGAAATCTACGGAGGAGATGTACACAATGTTGTTGGATTGTTGGATACTCTAGTTAACACTGGCGAAGGAACCAAAGTTACAGCTCAATTTACTGAGGTAGGAGACTTTCTCCACTGTAAGTGTTTTGTAAACCCCAGCGATCTTTTTGGACACTTACAGTAGAGGTTCTTTGTTATATTCCTAGCACTATCACAATTTATCAAGACATCTGTGATGGAGTGTTTTTAATTCTGCTGGATTATTAAGGGCGCTTTTTTAAAAAATTTGACTTTTTAGGGTGGGCAGTAAATTGAGAGAGGCGCTTATAAAAAACCCTCATTTTTGTGTTATGTAACAGCTTTCTTTTCAGAAAACTAATAATTTATTGTTGGATCTACCATAGTGTTTAACCATAAACTTTAATATGTCTTTATCTTCATACCAATATCCCCCTGCTAATTTTGAACTATCCACACATTTAAAAGAACTACTTTGCTCATCACTAACATACTGCCTGGCAGTGAGCGGGATTCTATCCGCGGTCCCCAGAACTGGGAGTCGCAGACGAACCCACTACACTACGTGCGGCAATATGTTAGTGATGAACTGAGATAGTTTGTCCGGATGGTGTGGATACATAGGTGAATCTTTATCATGGTACATACACGTCACATGACTTACACGGATTATACTCGCCCGTCATGGTCGGTGTGAAACATTCTTTGTTGAGAATGAAAAATACGGATGTGTCATGATAAAGATTCACCTATGTATCCACACATGTTCTTTCTATTTGTCACATCTTTGTTTTTAGACCGTGGTGAATATAACAAGTTCATTACTGGATGATAAAAGTGTAAATGCTTGGAAAGATCTGCCACAGGTTCGACTACTACGTACAAGTTTTGAATAACTTGTGCTTAAAAATATTTACTTCATAGAACAAATGCTATAGTGATATCTATGTATGACGTAGGAAATGTTTATCTACTTTGCTTTGTCAACTTTGTTCTACTTTGTTACATCTTCCAACTAAAAGTTATAATTTGTTATTACAGGAAAAAAGATCAACGGACGCAGCTCTTCTTCTTGAAACATCTGATTCTGTTGTGAAAGCAAGTGCAAACATTATGTCACAGAACGCATCGACAAAAACATTCGTGACAGACAACATAGGTCTGTTTAGTTTATTGTCAGAAATTTCGCGACTTTGTTTTTTTTTTATAAAATTCGCGAAATTAAATTTCGCGAAATATCGTTTCCTTATGCAAACCGCGGAAAGAACTTCTGCGGAATTTTTAAAAAACAAACCGTGAAATTTTATTCCACGAAAATGTAAAAAGTTTTAACCGCGAAAAATTTCGCAAAAAGTATTACTAAAAGTACAAATCTTTAAGTGAGTGTTCATTTTCAGCGAAATTTAATTTTTGATAATCCGCGAAATAATTTTTGCGAAATCCATTGAACTTGGTCTGTTTCATGCTTGATCTGCTTTCTTCTATGTGGGCCTCATCCGTAAAATTTTTAATAAATATAATTTCCTTATTTTATAAGTTATGCGCTTGCAAAGAATTGAACGATCAAAAGAACTGACAACATTGAAATTGACACCGGATAACACAGCTGAACTTCCTGTTGATGCCGTTGGTACAGGTAACATTACTTGTTCAGTGTTGGGAACAAGTGTATAATGTTGGGCGTAGTTTGTTACAATAATTTCTTAGAGATATTACTAGCTTGTGACAGTAGTGTGTTGTTGAGTAGATATTAGCGACCTTAATAGAATATAATATTATACTTTGAATGCGCATGTGCAGATCAGTGTAAACCCCCCAAAACTAAGTTGTCGTTCTCCTTCGACTCGTACAAGTGGAACGTCATGCACGTAGAAAAAAATTGAATATAATGTTGTTGTATTCTAAGTTTTGTATGTTCAACGACTTGTTGATGTTTCTTTTTGTCAATTTCGTATTTTGTGAAGTTATAGTTGAAAAAAATTCGCGTTGGTACTTTCGTTTAATATTTCGTAATCAATTTTTGGCGCGTTTTTTATTTGAATGGCTTTTTGGAAAAGTTATTGACAACGCAGTTGCAATTAGCCTCGTTCTTGTTTCGCAAAGCCCCTATAGTGTATAAAAGCTGTCTATATCAAGTATATATGCAAGAGTGGGGAAGAAACAGATTTGTTTGAGTTACTATAGCTAGAGTTTAAAAATTTTACTCTGCTCTAAGTACACAGACAAGAAATTCTCTTTAGGTGAACCTGTGACTGTTGCTATGGTTACCTATTATGGATTAAGTGATTTGATTGGCGTACCAAAGTAAGTTGACTTGTAGATTTTGTGAGAAGACGGCCTTTGTAATCATTTTCCTTTTTTGATGCTTCTCGATATATAATTTGTGTATAAAAATCTAAGACAAAGTATCAACTTTTTAGAGAATCAACATTGCGGAATAAGAAAGAAAACCTTACAATCAATTCTGAAGTTATATCAATCTCAGTAATTCCATCACAAAAGAAAACTTTCACAAACCCAGTTGTTATTGTGCAGAAATTATACAATGTAAGTTTTTTTAACTATATACATGAAAACTGATTTAAAACGGGTTGTTTGACCGCGCCCATGGATTGTATGACCACCATGGGTTGTGTGGCCGCCATGGGTTGTGTGGCCATCATGTAGTTAAGTTTCAGTGGTCTCTTCTGTGATGTACTAAATTATGGTTAAATTTAACTTCCATGGCGGCCCGTAGAGGGTCGATTTTTTGGTGTCAAAATGTACTGTAATCATGTTTACTAGATTGGTTAATATCACGTTTTCTCAGTTTCTATTGGCTAATACAACGAAACGTTGCATGTCGCCAGTGGAAAGAAATTAAGTGTGTTAATGTATTATTATTTTATTAGGATATAAACAAGACTCAACCGAATTGTGTTTACTGGCAGAAGAAGGATGAAAAAGCTGGTTATTGGTCAGATGAAGGTTGTCTCGTCCACTCATATAACAGAACGCATGTCACGTGTCACTGTTTTCATTTGACCAACTTTGCAGTTTTGATGTCACCAACAGATGCTGCAGACAAACTGACTGTAAGTTTAAAGAAAAGAAATTCATTTTGATCGATATGAAAAAGTTGGTACAAAAGTTAACTCGGGCAGAAAATATCTTAAAATTTGTATTCAACAAAATTTAATTTTTTCTTGTGCAATCTTTCGACGTACATTAGCTGGGACTTAAAATTCCGTGAAGGGATGCGCACACCGTGAAAAATGTAGCAGAAAATACAGGCATAATACAATTATGGGTGAATTTGATAATATAATTCGATGAGCCATATTAAAGGGAACGGACGTCAGAAAGATTTTACGAAAGCTGTATACAAATGGCGCCGACTAGGATGAAACAATTATTTTAGGACTAACATTATACTAGGACCGTTTAGGGTATTTTTTAAGGTTTGCCACGATATTCAAGAAGTTTTTTTTTTGACCCCTTTAATTCAATTTGTTTTTCAAAATCAAGTTTTTCAAAAATACATCGATGTGAAAATCTCTTTCGGAATTTAAAGAAATAATGAAATCTGAGAGTTAGTCTCTATGAGGACTGTTCTCTGTTCTGTGTGAGCAAGGGAAGAAATAATAGAAATATGTTTGAACTATTGTGGAGTGATTCCATTGTTTATTTTATCTTCCATCTACCATCTTTCTTTAAACAGGGCACACACCGTCTTGTACTTAGCCTTATCACAACAGTCGGGATGTCAATATCTTTAGTTGCTTTGGTGGCATCATTTTTCACATTCATATTTATAAGGTAAGTGTGACCAATCTAGATTTTTTTAAATTGTAAATGAAAATGCACAAAAAGTTTTGTTTTACCTGTTTGTTACCATTAAGGTTTTTAATACTGGCTAACCGTTTACCTCGCTTTGTTTTTTTATAACGGGTGCAATGATAATGTAAAACACAACAGACAACCTTTTACGTACTTAAATACGAGTTCTGGAAATTGCTGAACTTGTTGCTAGCGAGTAAACTCCTTAACAGGGTCCATTCATTGAATGACTGCATTGATGTTAATGCAACCTTTTTGTATGTTCTTGTTTAGAGCTATTCATTCGTTTCGAAATACAATTCACCAACATCTAGTGGTTGCACTGTTTCTTGCTGAAATTATCTTCCTCTTTGGTATCGAGAGGACTGAGAGCACGGTAAAACGTTAACTATTATCTCCTCTATAATAATAGCCGTATTCTGTCTGTCTCTGCGCAAAATGGTAACTCTAGTATCAGGACACACAAAATGCGGTATATAAAGGACGTGCGAACCCGTGAATTTATCCACGGACCACCGACTAGTACTTTATAATTACGCAACTTTTTTTTTTATAATTCAAAGATGGTAGCTTCGAGAGCGGCGGGCGAACTCACGGTGGAATATTCCACGAGCTAACGACTAGTCATTTTAAATTTCCTGCTCTGATTCCACCTGATGTATTTTTACTCCTTTCTCTCAGTATGTGCGTTGTATAACGAATGTGATTATTTTGTTTAGGCTGGTTGCCAGGTGATAGCAGCCTCTCTCCACTACTTTTTTCTCGCTTCTTTCTTTATCATGGGTTTGGAAGGCGTTGTGTTGTATTTGATGTTGGTCCGTGTTTATCGCTCGATGGGCACATCTGGATATGGAAGTACCAAATATGTTATTTTGTGTTGGGGTGAGTTTTTCATTTTATCTCTTGTGCTATTTTGTTATGCATTTTACATAGTCAATTCTGTTCTGTATTTTACTTAGTATTACCATTGGTTTTTCTTATGATCAATTTATTCGCGGACGATCATGCATATGGTGTGAACAGGTCGTAGTAAGTGACGTCACATTTTTTTTCTTCCGAAAGACGGGATATTACCATTGTGTGATGGCCTACGTAGAAATGTATAAATGAAACGATTTTTCAAACTCTTCGATACTGCAATTTTTCAAACTCTTCGATACTGCAATTTTTCAAACTCTTCGATACTGCAATTTTTCAAACTCTTCGATACTGCAATTTTTCAAACTCTTCGATACTGCAATTTTTCAAACTCTTCGATACTGCAATTTTTCAAACTCTTCGATACTGCAATTTTTCAAACTTTTCGATACTGCAATTTTTCAAACTCTTCGATACTGCAATTTTTCAAACTCTTCGATACTGCAATTTTTCAAACTCTTCGATACTGCAATATTTCAAACTCTTCGATACTGCAATTTTTCAAACTCTTCGATACTGCAATTTTTCAAACTCTTCGATACTGCAATTTTTCAAACTTTTCGATACTGCAATTTTTCAAACTCTTCGATACTGCAATTTTTCAAACTCTTCGATACTGCAATTTTTCAAACTCTTCGATACTGCAATTTTTCAAACTTTTCGATACTGCAATTTTTCAAACTCTTCGATACTGCAATTTTTCAAACTCTTCGATACTGCAATTTTTCAAACTCTTCGATACTGCGATTTTTCAAACTCTTCGATACTGCAATTTTTCAAACTCTTCGATACTGCAATTTTTCAAACTCTTCGATACTGCAATTTTTCAAACTCTTCGATACTGCAATTTTTCAAACTCTTCGATACTGCAATTTTTCAAACTCTTCGATACTGCGATTTTTCAAACTCTTCGATACTGCGATTTTTCAAACTCTTCGATACTGCAATTTTTCAAATTCTTCGATACTGCAATTTTTCAAACTCTTCGATACTGCAATTTTTCAAACTCTTCGATACTGCGATTTTTCAAACTCTTCGATACTGCAATTTTTCAAACTCTTCGATACTGCAATTTTTTTGTGTTCGTGTATATTTTGTTTTTCATATGTTTTTTTTCAATTAGTTGCTGGTTATCTTTGCAGCACGGTTTCATCTGGAGTTTTATCGGTCCCGTTCTTTTCGTCGTTGTGGTAAGTTCTTCACGTGTACCGTATATTCAGTTTTCTCTGTCTACTTCAAATATACTTGCGTCAACGGATTTAATAGGTGCATGTTTTGGGGTCAAGAAAGGCAATCAACGAACTACCATAATTATTTTCTCATAGAAGATATCTATTTTTAGTAGGTGGGCTTTTCCTTTTTAACAAAGCAATTGAAGACAATTTGTCTCAAGGGTAAAAATTATTTGTGGAAAAAATCGTCACAGAAAAACAAATCATGCGTAAAATATTCCAGTTCTTGTATTCGCAACAATCTTACCGCGAACTTTTTCGTTTCTCTTGCATTGTGATTTTCTGTGGGTTCTCAGAAAACAAAAGTTCTTCGTAGTTCATTCGAAAATTACTTTTATTTCTGAAAGCGATGTTAAAAAGACGCTGATTTTTGTCTAACTAAAGTTACGAAATTTTTGCCATCATCAGAAATTAGTTTCTGCTAATTTCGGGAAAAAATGTCATTCGCAACTAGGCTTTTTTGATTCTTTTATATTTTTACTGTCTCGATTACATGCCTATCTAGTGGTTTCAACTTATGACATTTAAATTGTCTTTGTAGATGAATCTTGTTATTCTGGTCACGACTTTAAAGATCATGTCACAAAAAGCTAAAAAGAGAACAACAGTCACAGATGAAATATGGTAGGTTGCATTCCAACTACACAATATCACCTGTTCAAAATTTCGTCAACAAGGACCAAGAAGAGTGTTGTTGGTAATTTAAAAGTTACCCGACATTCTCTAAATCGACGACCCATATTTTTGTCGGCCATTTTTTCGTCCTTGGGTCATATTTTCGTCGGCCATATTTTTTGTCGGCCATATTTTTGCTGCTTATATTTTTTGTCGGCCATATTTTTGTCGGTTATATTTTCTGTCGACCATATTTTCTTCGGCCATATTTTTGCCGGTTATAATTTTTGTCGGCCATATTTTTGTCGGTTATATTTTTTGTCGGCCATATTTTCTTCGGCCATATTTTTGTCGGTTATATTTTTTGTCGACCATATTTTCTTCGGCCATATTTTTGCCGGTTATATTTTTTGTCGGCCATATTTTTGCCGGTTATATTTTTTGTCGGCCATATTTTTGTCGGTTATATTTTTTGTCGACCATATTTTCTTCGGCCATATTTTTGTCGATCATATTTTTGTCGGCCATGTTTTCATCGGCCATATGTTCGACCATAATTTCATCGGCCATATTTTTGTCGGCTATATTTTCGTGGGTCATATTTTCGTCGGCCATATTTTGTGAGCCTTTTGGCCTACAAAGTAAAGTATGTTATCAAACTCAGAAAGGCTAATTGTATAAAAGCTGTGGTCGAAGCATACAAAAATTGCGAGATAACAAAACAGGGATGTATTGTTATACGTTATATGTTTTTTTTTCTATTTTAGGTTTTGGGTGAAAGGTTGTTCTCTCTTGCTCTGCATTCTGGGTGTTACTTGGATAGTAGGTGTCTTCTATGTAGATATGAACACTCTCTTCGCTGCGTATCTGTTTAACATCATCAACAGTCTTCAAGGATTATCCATCTTCATTTTCCACTGTATATGTGATCCCAGGGTATGTCTTTTATTTCTTTTTATTTGTGGTCTCGTTTATCCAACTGTTCTGTTACAGTCTTTCCTACCGAACGAGTATGTGAATTGCATTTTTATTTCTTGAGAATTTTAACATGACTTGTGGTCATGCCTTTGCTCGGATTGATGAGTGTATATAGTGTGGCTGACAAACTATAATCTATATTTTATTATTTTCCAGGTTCGCAAAGCATACTACAATTTCTTCTGTTGTGTCCGTCACAAACAACAAACTTTGTTAAGATCAAATTCGCGCACGCGTACAACATCCACAGGATCGAAGTCGTCCTTAAAAGGAAAGAAGGGAAAGGTAATTTATGCATATTTATGCAAATTATGCAATTTTAATTATGTTTCTCCCATTTCACTGCAATTCTCTTGTAAATCCAGTGAAAAAAAAAACACTTTAAGGTTAGACGTCACAATTTTAATTATTATAATTTATTTCTAATTTGTAATTTTTTCTGCCCCAACTCAATTATATGCTTATTCGCAAGTTCTTATTAGATATATTCATTCGCATTTTCGAACAAAATTTTATTCCTTTGTAGAAATCATCTCTTCCCTTCTATATCTTCACTGTACTTTCGTTTTGTTTTAGTACAACAAAAAAGGCGACAAAGAAGTGAGTTTCTTATATCTTTCACGTCTTATTTCATCTTGTTGGTAACAGTGGACAAAAAGTTATCCTTTATGTTTAAAATCATTTTTTCTCTCCATAGCATCTTCCACTTTATATGAACGGCACTTCGCCGGACATTACTTCGAATGGACACTCCTCCACACCAAATGATAGTTTTGGAATCCTCGTGGTAAGTTGAATCTCTCCCGAGTTGATTTCGTCGGAGTTCCATCTCTTTATACATACAATTGGGGTGGGTTGCTTACGACGTAAATCACCCGACAATCGCCTTTTCTATTTTTGTAACCCTTCTCAAAAATTTATTTGCTTTTAAACATTTTAATAAGTTACCCAAGATGCATTATTGTATGAAAAATACTTAAAACATACACGGTAAAAAAGTCATGAATTTTAGGTTTAAATGGTCAATCAAAACTATTTTCATTTTTGCAGTCTGTTCTTGGAATTTTTAAAGTAATCAAGGTTCTAGTAAGTTTGTCAGAATTTTTAGTCAAGAATGTGAGGATCTTCTAATATTGCGTGGACACCTGACATAATCAAATTTAATTCTGCTGCACCATCACATTCACAAAATTCTTAAATTTTTCTTTTTTCTTTTTACCCAGGGCACAAACAACTTCTAAAAACGCCATGAAAACCACAAGCAGGAGAAAATGGGACGCTTGAAAACGAATGTGAAGCAAAGCTATGTTCTGCAAGAAGACGTTCAAGACATTCAGCAATAAAGACATTTGCTTTTATTGATACATTGAAGTATTAAGGGACCAGCATTGGCTATTTATAATTTATGTTAAATTATGATAATGTATTATGATAAACGACGATGATTTATGTGAATCAGAGAATTGCATCGTTCTGTCACCTGACAATGTATTTTTTAATGGCATCCCACACGCAACACGAAAAAGTTTAGTTTTCTTTAAGCGCCCCGGGGTTAGGAAATATTTGTAAATAAGCGCCCTTGCTTAAAACGTAAAAGTTTAGTTTTCTTCTTTGAGATTAAGACTTTCGGATTAAGCGCCCCGTGCCCAATAAGAGCCCCGGGGTTAGGAAATATTTGTAAATAAGCGCCCTTGCTCTAATAAGCCCCCCCCCCCGCGCTTATTTGGATCGGCACGATTTTTACCATGACTATGAATTTCCCACAATAGACGAAGACAATAAAGTATTGAAGTGTAGACCAGGTATAACGCGGTTTCTGTCATGGCTTGAAGTAACGTGGTCGAAAAATTGCTGATGTCAGAATTTTTGCCAATGACGCCATCAAATTTGCGAAAATGCGAAAAATTAACTTAAATTTATATTTGTATAGTTATTTTCCGAAAAATTAAAGCTGAATAAAAGTTAGGAATGAACAGGGCCGAATGAGCCCTAACGCTAAATCCAGTGGGTTTATTTGATAGCACGACTTCAAAATATTACATGTACTGGGTAATAATTACCTCAAGTGAACTGTTATTTTTTGGTCTTCAAAATACACACCTATAAATACTTACATTATTTTTTTAATTCGCTTTTCTCAATAACCTTATTTATTTTCTAAACTCCATACGGGACAATTATAACGCGGTATTCAGTAGTGTAGTTGCTTTAGTCATTTACGTGTTATAAACGTTAAGACTGAAAGTGTGCCATGTAACTGCACACGAATACTACGTAAAGAAAATAAATACGAGAATGACAAACATTAATTTTTCAACATTAGATACCCCTAAAATATGTTAGAATAGAGCAGAATTTGTTTCTGGAACCAGCATGGTCTTCCCCTCCTCAGCTCAACCAACTCCCTCACTTTTTTCAAAAATGTTTTAAAAAGATGAAGTTGAAATGTAAGTTCGTGAAACAAACTTCCTGAATTGAGTTTTATTTCCAGCACAGGTTAAGATGTTGAATAAAGTTCTGTTTCCACCAGAGTGAAGACCACGAAAAATAGCGAGACAAAAACACACTGCACAATAAATAAAACTGTAAAATTTTAGATATAAAAATATATATATATATATATAAAAATTAAAATATATTACACATATTTACATAATTATTAAATAAACACCAAACATGAAAATTCGAAAATTGGGACTAAAAGAGGGACTTCATAAAAATAGATACTGTTGCAACATCAGCAGTTAAGGCCACCCATTTTATCGAGTCAAACTTGAGGAGCTTTGATGAGGACATCAACTTTTTTTAAGAAGATGACAGTAAATCGAGGAGATCTGAGAACATATCCATATTTTTTCAAACAAATTGAGAATATTGGAGGAGATTTTAAAGGTGAAGAACAAATTATTCCTGTGCATGCGAAATGTTGTAAAATTAAAATTCAGGAAAATTGAGAAGGTGTGGCAACCCTCTAAGAGAGGCACCGCTACTATAAAAAAGACACCCTTAAGAAATTCGCAAAGTTAACATCAGGACATGAGGTCGTCTAGGACTGAGTAGCTCATACCTGGATGATCAGGCAAAACACGGGAAGAAATCTTACGGTTCGGCAAAGTACTACTTTCTAAAAGCTCATCTAACACCGAAATTTCGCCTTGATTGTTCATATTATTATCTTTAAAAGACACGGCGAACGTACCTACAGAAGAGTCAAAAGTATTCATCACCGCAGTTGTTGAAGCAGATTTTAATGGACTCAAATAACTTGTCGAGTTCGAGCATAATTTCAAAGGTGGTTTTTTGATTGCTTTCTCTTCTAATGATTCTGAAAAATGACTTCTAGCCATTTCTTTTTCTTCATTGGGCGTCGAGAGAAGCTCATCTAAAACCGTCGGGCTGTGATTGGTAAAGTTAAGAGGTGCAGGTATACAGGAAGAATTCTCCGACCGTGTCATTGCAACATCCTCATGATTCGTATCACCAGCTCCAGATTCCATATTCCTCTGCTGAGTTTGATTTTCCCTCTCATTCTCCTTTTCAACAACCTTAAATTTCGTCTTTGGAGTGGACGTTGCTACTTTGCCAAAAAACAACGATTCTTTTTTACTGAGTTGATCATCAGAATCACTCTCACATATTTTATCATCAGAATCACTCGAATCGCGCATATATTTTGCATTAAAATTGACTTTCACTGATTTTTTGCTATTTCTGCGTTTTTTACTTTTGTCGCTGACCGAACCTGTAGCTGTCTTAGTAAAAGGTTTTCTTTTCCTCTCAATAAGAGTTGGCTGGCGTTTCTTTTTGGTGTGGTCAAATATTTGATCAAAAGAGGAGACTGATTTCACCTCTGGATCTCTTTTCACGTAAAATTCCATTAACCTCTTTTTCCACTCTCTACTATCCGAATTCAAAACATGTGTAGCAAACTCCTCCACAGAGTTAAAACCGTGTTCTTGCGCCATCTGATTAAATTGTATCTTTTGTATCGCAGGAGGAGTGGAGCCTATGATAAACATATCAGTGCCGACTCTTTCAAAAATACCTGATGACGTCACAGGTTGTTTCGTCGTGTTTGGAGCATCTTCTTGGTTGTGTAGAGACGCCTGTGGGTGGATGTTTTGACTCTCGTCACTTTCCTAACAGACAAAGAGAGAAATAAAGAGAAAAGAATATAGTATTTTAAAAGCATTCAGTTTTTACCGTTCAAAACATTAGGAAATTTGTTAGATTGCTGGGTTATATGACCTGTCTGTGGTAAAAACGTATTCTGTTTCATTCCTGTATAAGGAGTCACATTTCTTTAAAGCAAAAAATTTTGTCCTTTGTTTCCTTGCTACTGGCTTAATCATATTTCCGACAGTTTTCCCCGGGTTTTTCTTTCTTACTTTGAGGCATCACTGTTTGGTTCTCTGTATCGTTGACGGTATCATTGGCTTCTGTAAAGTCATCAAAAAGGATGAGCCCATAATTATCTCGTCTGCCGGCTCTTTGTACAGCCACTGCGAAACTTCACTGACATATTCGCTGAATTCACAGACTAATTATTTTAATAACGGAATAAAAAGTCTGAAATAGATGCATTAATTCTTTGTCTTTATGTCTATGTTAACTAATTTCGACACATGCAAAGTAAAAAAAATCTGAATCGCGAAATTAAAATGTTGCGAAATCCGTTTTTCATCAAACCGCGAAATTAAAATGCCCCGAACTTCGTGATTATGCTTTAACCGCGAAATTAAAATGCCGCGAAATGCAATTTTGACAAAAAAAATCGCGAAATTAAAATGCCCGCGAAAATTTCTTGCCTTACAGTATTTAATCTGATTGGTAGCTTACTTCTATATCTTGTTCATCATTGGCCAACTGTTGGGAATGGACATCATTCCAGAAGACGTCATGCACGGCACGTTTTGATATCTCTCCTTCTCTCTTACTGCTTCCAACAACTGACTTTGTTGAGTGAACAAAAGATACTCCTCTACACCTGACTGCAACATGAAGGGGCAATATAGTAAAACGCGTACACGTAAAAAAACTGGTAGTTGGCCACCCACCTAAAATTTCAGAAACTTTCGAAGCCAGAAGAAATTGATCTCAATTCACAAAGCAAATTATTATTCACAAAATTGTGTTGGAAGGTAAGAACGATTTAAAACCACACCCAACAATAACGACAACGACAACTACGACAACGACAACGACGACAACGACAACGACAGCAACAGCAACGTGTATATCACTACAAAACATAAGGTCCATTCCACCACCAGAAATCAAAAACAAACAAATTTCTTACCAAGAACACTTTCGTACAAATGCTGACTTTTTGATTTAACAACAGTCTTATCGTCGTCTTTCTTATCCGGGCATGACTCCATGTTATCACACACTAAAGGTGGGTTGAGCAAGACAACATCGTCATCAGCCACATCTTCAATACACTGAGATGCTTGCAGTTCGAAATTATCAGCGCATGTAGCTGTCTCATCAACTCCTTCCTTGCTCTAAAAGTGAGATTGCAGTTTGAGATTACACGTGAACGGTTTTCTGAAAGAATAGTATCTTTCGTTTCCTTCTTAGTATTCTTCAAATATTTCACTCTTATGTTCTTACTATGTTCCTAGCATGACTGCAGCCTGGCATGCAACATTATTATCAGCCTAATATTACGATAAATAATATTCTTGAGGACATTTGGTAGCTGATTAAAAAACAGTGCCTTAAGGGAATTAAATTTTGCGAAAACTAGTTTTTGCGAGAAACTGCAATGTTATCACAATCTGCAATGTTATCACAACCTGCAATATTATAACAACTAGTCGATAAGGCCCGTGGAAAAATCCACTTAGGCAAAAGGTCAATGAAAAAATAGGTTGCTTTATATAGATGTTTTGCTGACGTCAGCAGTGCATATACAAAAAAAAAATGTTCTTAAAATCTTACACCAAATCTCAAATGTCAAATCGCATTAAATCCTCCACACAAATCTTACACAAAATAAAAAAAAACAGCTTGCAAGGTGCAAAATCTAGTTGATAAAAAGTTACAACAATGACACTCACAACATCAACACTCACAACACCCACAAAACCGACAGTAAAACACTGACAGTTACAACACCGACAGACACAACACGGATAATAACAATGTTAGAAATAACGCATCTCAAATATGTATATCTTATAAGTGATTATGTTGAAAACCCTCAGTATTTTATTCTGAAATGTCAAAAAGGAGGCCTGCAAGAGTTAGCACAAATCAACAAAAATAAGTTCTTTACACATTTTAAATATTATACAAAAATATGAAAAAGCCATAGTTTGGAAAACATCAAATTTAAATCTAGAAAAATTTACACAAAATGTAAAAATCAACCAGTTCAGAACAAAAAAATTTATTTTTTAGTATGATGATCCATACTGCCCTTTACCAACAATTTTAAACCTAAATGTCAAAAAATCAATAAGCAAAGAATAAACTTGAATCAACAAACATTGTATACGGTTCATAAACAAAAGTTTACACAAAATGTAAAACAGATCAACAAAATCAACAAAAATAAGTTCATTCAGCATGTCGTATATTGCCATTACCCATTAATCTTCCACAAAAAGGTTATGAAACACATCAAAATTTAAAAAAAACCAGTCATTTCAGTGCATACAGTCCTCGCGTTTAGATTACAAAATATAAAAAACAAAAACAGTTTCAGTCAGAACATTAAGTAATTTTTTTATCATCAGCAAACATTTAGTATAGTATACGAAATATAAAGACAAAGTTGTTTATATAGTCTGAAGATGTAGTTAGTGTACGAAAAGCTTAACAAATAAATACTTTTTAACTTTCAAACTCGTTTTATCTTTTTCTTAATTAGTAAACTATGGCTGTTATTTTTACCGATAAGGACATCAGCTTTATAACAGCTTACAGTGAAGTTTGATTCTACAAAGATTTGTTCTTTCAGTATATATATTGCATGTGGTCTATTTCCACAAAAGTTTACACAAAATATCAAAAAACAGCATTTTGCAACACAAACAATATGAACTGACACCCATACCATCCTCTCATAAATTAAAAGAAAGTCATAAACCCACGTAAATTGCCAATTAAATGTCTACAAAACCCTGTAACAATAACCTGGTATTTTACATGTAGGCTGACAAAAGTTTAACAGGATGTCAGAAACAAAACAATAAAAATAACTTAACACACACGCTTTAAATTCTGAAAAAAATTATTCCACTTGTCATATTGCTTGGGTCCCCTTGTTAAGTTTACAGGAAATGTGAAAATAATTATACTCTCAAAAAAATACATCCTACTATCCTGCAAAAGTTCAAGTCTTTGAAAGATTTTGTAGGTAGCTAGCTAGCTTGTTACATCATAATTCGTGCTCATAAAAGAAGAAAGGTTTGGAAACTAAGGTAGCTAGCTATAGATAATTAAAAAAGAGGAATAACAACATAAGTCATAGGTTAGGGCTAGCCATGGGGGGATGGGAAGAGTAGGATCTGGAGGCTATAACATTAGCTAGCTAACAGTAGCTAAGACACCCCCAGTTAAATATACTTAAACTGGGAACATTTAGCTAAAACTAAAGCTAGCTATTTATGCTTAGTAAAACACATATAAAGAGAAACAATAGTAATGTAAAAATAATAACATTACAGTAAGTTCAACAAACCAAAGTTTTCCGTTTGTTAGTCAGCTAACAGCTTTATGTAGCATTTTGAATTTTTAGGACAAACACATTAGTTACGCGCCAGGGGATACATTAATTATGCAACAAAAACATAAACAAATATGGTGGCTATGTTGTTTTTTTAAAAAAGCGGTAAAACATAAAACTTAAAGAATTTGAAGCTTTTAAGTGACTTTTTCCTGGCAAATGCGAGTCTGCCTGACACGTAACTCTAGCGACATAAAAACATAACGTCTAAAAATATCAAAGTTCTTACTATATGTGAATCCAAATTGACTTTAAACCCAAGCTTTTATTTTCTACTTCTAACTTTTCTTTACTACTTCTAGCTGCACTCTTCACTTTCGAAGCAACTTCTCGTGGCTTCTAACTTTACTTTTGTACTTCTACTTCTCCACTTTGACTTTTCTTGCTTTTAATATCTGCACTTTTTTGTGACTAAGGGATCGTCGAAAATAAGACATTTTTTAACCGCTTCTTCAGTTCGCCTTTTGTGTCGAGAACTTTGTCGAGAAATTTTTATGTTTGTTTGTTTTTACGCTAACGGAACTTTTTATTCGAATGCCGTCCCGTTCGAAAGTACGTATTTCAGCGAATCATACTGCTTATTTTCTATCACGTGGTTTCTAACGGTTGCGAGACAAATGTAAACAAAACAAAAAAACTCGAAAAACTCGCGCATTCGGGTGGTAAAAAATATCGTGTTTGCAAAAGTGACAGACAGACACACGGAACTGGCTTATTATTATGGCTACTAGTCGATAAGGCCCGTGGAAAAATCCACTTAGGCAAAAACCCAATGAAAAAATAGGTTGCTTTAGATGTTTTGCTGACGTCAGCAGTGCATATACAAAAAAAAATGTTCTTAAAATCTTACACCATATATCAAATGTCAAATCGCATTAAATCCTCCACACAAATCTTACACAAAATAAAAAAGAACAGCATGCAAGGTGCAAAATCTAGTTGATAAAAAGTTACAACGACACTCACAACATCAACACTCACAACACCCACCAAACCGACAGTAAGAACACCGACAGTTACAACACCGACAGTCACAACACGGATAATAACAATGTTAGAAATAACGCATCTCAAATATGTACATCTTATAAGTGATTATGTTGAAAACCCTAAGTATTTTATTCTTTCCCTTAAAAGCTTATACAAAAATATGAAAAAGCCATAGTTTGGAAAACATCAAATTTAAATCTAGAAAAATCAGTCACTTTGGTTGCATACCATCCTCTCCCGCAAAGTTACACAAAATGTAAAAATGAACCAGTTAAGAACACAAAAATTTTCTTTTTTAGTATGATGATCCATACTGCCCTTTACCAACAATTTTAAACCTAAATGTCAAAAAATCAATAAGCAAAGAATAAACTTGAATTAAAAAAGACCATTATTTTGAAAACATTGTATACGGTTCGTAAACAAAAGTTTACACAAAATGTAAAACAGATTGGTTTTTGAGAAACACATCTAAATCAACAAAAATAATTTCATTCAGCATGTCGTATATTGCCATTACCCATCAATCTTCCACAAAAAGGTTATGAAACACATCAAAATTTAGAAAAATCAGTCATTTCTTGAATTAAAAAAGATCATTATTTTGGAAACATTGTATATATACGGTTCGTAAACAAAAGTTTACACAAAATGTAAAACAGATCGGTTTTTGAGAAACACATCTAAATCAACAAAAATAAGTTCATTCAGCATGTCGTATATTGCCATTACCCATTAATCTTCCACAAAAAGGTTATGAAAGACATCAAAATTTAAAAAAATCAATGATTTCAGTGCATACAGTCCACGCGTTTAGATTACAAAATATAAAAAACAAAAACAGTTTCAGTTAGAACATTAAGTAATTTTTTTATCATCAGCAAACATTTATCCCTACAAAATTTTGTAAATTTCTCAAGAAAAACAAAAACGTGAAACCATGGAATTTTCTTCCAGCAAAAATTACATCACATACAGTTAGTTCTCCCAAACAATAGTTTATAATACGAAATATAAAGACAAAGTTGTTTATATAGTCTGAAGATGTACTTAGTGTACGAAAAGCTTAACAAATAAATACTTTTTAACTTTCAAACTCGTTTTATTTTTTTCTTAATTAGTAAACTATGGCTGTTATTTTTACCGATAAGACATCAGCTTTACAACAGCTTACAGTGAAGTCTGATTCTACAAAGATTTGTTCTTTCAGTATATATATTGCATGTGGTCTATTTCCACAAAAGTTTACACAAAATTTCAAAAAACAGCATTTGCAACATGAACAATATGAACTGACAACCATACCATCCTCTCATAAATTTTTTTAAGCCAAAGTCATAAACTCACGTATATAAATTTCCAATAAAATGTCAAAAACCCCTGTAAAAAAACCTGGCATTTTACATGTAGGCTGACAAAAGTTTAACAGGATGAGGAAACAAAACAATAAAAAATAACTTAACACACACACTTTAAATTCTATAAAATTCGTTCCACTTGTCATATTGCATGTGGTCCCCTTGTAAAGTGCACAGGTAATGTGAAAAAAATTATAGATGAATTCCAGCGTGACGTCATTTGTTTACTTTTTAGCGGTAAGCTCCTTGACTCTGGCTTTTGCGTGGCAGGAAAAAAGATGCTAGGATTTGGTGAAGAAAGGTCTTTTACTGTGGATTTCTTCTAACGGGGACATCGTTGGGGTTATTAACTATTATCGAGTGTAGGTTGATGCCTTCTGATTTATTTGAATTCATTAAAAGTCAAGAATGCCTTCGTTTGAAGAAATGAACTGATAATTAATTTGCTTCACCTAGCACCCCAATCTTTTTCCCTGCCACGAAAATGCCAAAGCCGAAAGAGCTTACCACTGAAAATGTAAACAACGGAATTCATCTATATTCTATGGGCATAAAAATACATCCTACTATCCTGCAAAAGTTCAAGTCCTTGAAAGATTTTGTAGGTAGCTAGCTAGCTAGCTTGTTACATCATAATTCGTGCTCATAAAAGAAGAGAAATTTGGAAACTTTAGTAGTTAGCTATAGATAATTAAAAAAGAGGAATAACAACAGAAGTCATAGGTTAGAGATAGCCATGGGATGGGGCGCTGGGACTTGGAGGCTAACATTAGCTAGCTAACAGTAGCTCTAAGACACCCAGTTAAATATACTTAAACTGGGAACGCTTAGCTAAAACTAAAGCTAGCTATTTATGCTTAGTAAAACACATATAAAGATAAGCAATAGTAACGTAAAATTAATAACATTACAGTTCAACAAACCAAAGTTTTCCGTTTTTTAGTCAGCCTGTTGGCTTTATGTAGCATTTTGAATTTTAGGACAATACATTAGTTACGCGCCAGGGCACATGAATTATGCAACAGAACGTAAACAAATATGGCTACATACGCGGTAAAATATAACTGTGGCTTTTCCTGGGAAATGCGAGTCTGCTTGCTCCACCGACATAAAAACCAAACGTCTAAAAATATCAAAGTTCTTACTATTTGTGATTTCAAATCCACTTTAAACCCAAGCTTTTATTTTCTACTTCTAACTTTTCTTTACTTCACCAACTTCACTTTTCTACTTCTACTTCTACTTCTTCACTTGGTCTCTTTTTTCTTTTTTATATATGCGTTTTTGAACTACTTTACTTTTTGCACTTTTTTGAAGACGAAGGGACCGTTCTTTTGTTGTTGTTTTGTGTGTCGATGTTAACCCTGTTCCAAATTATATACTTTTTTAATCCACTCCACTTCTTCACTTTGACTTTCCTTGCTCTTAATATCTGCACTTTTTTATGACTAAGGGATCGTCGAAAATAAGACATTTTTTATCCGCTTCTTTAGTTCGCCTTTTGTCGAGAACTTTGTCGAGAGATTTTTATGTTTGTTTGTTTTTACGCCAAGGAAACTTTCTATTCGAATGCCGTCCCGTTCGAAAGTACGTATTTGAACGAATCATACTGCTTATTTTCTATCACGTGGTTTCTAACGGTTGCGAGACAAATGTAAACAAAACAAAAAAACTCGACAAACTCGCGCATTCGGGTGGTAAAAAATATCGTGTTTGCAAAAGTGACAGACAGACACACGGAACTGGCTTATTATTATAAGAGATCTGCAATGTTATCACAACTTGCAATATTATCACAATCTGCAATGTTATCACAACCTGCAATGTTATCACAATCTGCAATGTTATCACAACCTGCAATGTTATCACAAACTGCAATGTTATCACAACCTGCAATGTTATCACAACCTGCAATGTTATCACAACCTGCAATGTTATCACAACCTGCAAGGCTATCACAACATGCAATGTTATCGCAACCTGCAATGTTATCACAAACTGCAATGTATCACAAACTGCAATGTAAGTAAAAGGCTAAGAATAAGCTTATTCTCATTTTTGAGTAATCTCTAGACGCAATATTTTTCAAAGCATATTGTTACATAAAGCGTATGATACAGAAGAAATACGACCAGCACAACACATTACCTTTGGTTTTACATGTTCATACTGTGCTACTACGACACCGTTCTCAATATGTTTGACTTTATTGAACGTATCCTGCGCAAAACTGCTGTTGTGATTTTTACTAAACTTGAACATGTTGACAAGTCCAAATAGTTCTCCATGGTATCTCCTGTCTCCTGCCACACCCTCGAAATATCTTCTCTCGGTCGACGTTTCGATAGCCGTGTTGGCTAATTGCTAAACGAAATATAGAAAACTATAGCAAAATACTATAGCAGAATACTATAATAGAATACTATAGCAGAATACTATAGAAGAATACTGTAGCAGAATACTATAGAAGAATACTATAGCATAATACTACAGTTAATTAGTATAGCAGAACACTTTAGCAGAACACTATATCAGAAGACTATCGCAGAAAGCTTTAACAAAGTACTATAATAGAACACTATAGCAGAATACTATAGAAGAGTACCTTTGCAGAATTCTATAGCACAACACTATAGCAAAATATTATGACCGAATACTATATAGTATATTCTTCAAACTACACATTATCGACCAGGATATACATTGAATTGCTCTAACTTGCCTTCCACACAAACCAGTTCCGGGTCATATGGCAACAAATGGGCTAACAACACTACATTTATATGGCTCTGAGTGAGGACTTGAACCTGTAACTCTTGATTACAAATGCGCCACCACCACACCATATCTGCTATTTCTGATTTGTTCTCAAAAAAAACAGGCAAAGAAACAAAAGATATAAACAAATTTGAGAAGCACAAAAAATCAAATATTACCTGTTTATATATTTGTCTCAGATACATATTTTCCTCGATCGTTCCAACCGATATAAACCGATAAACACGCACATCGCGTTGTTGCCCGATACGATAGGCACGATCCTGTGCTTGTTGGTCGTGTGTTGGATTCCACATCGGGTCGAATATAATAACCAAATTTGCTCCAGTAAAGTTTAAACCAAGTGAGCCGGCTCTACAACGCAAAAGAAATATACAAGGGTGTATTCAAGCTTTGGGTATTC
Source organism: Hydractinia echinata (assembly GCA_030067915.1). Lineage (NCBI taxonomy): Eukaryota > Metazoa > Cnidaria > Hydrozoa > Anthoathecata > Hydractiniidae > Hydractinia > Hydractinia echinata. Next base: position 2,563,021 of record JASGCC010000020.1, read on the forward strand.
ACATCAAAATTTTTATCTAAAATATTGGTGAAACGATTATTTTCCAACTCATTGAAATAAATAAACTGATCTTACGTTGTCGATAAAAGACAAATAAATATGGCAGGATCACTGTTGAATTCTTTCATGATCACAAGACGTTCAGCAGCATGTGTTTTTCCGTCCAATCTTCTGTAAATAAATCCCCGACTCATAACATATGCTTCCAGAATGTCTAAAAGCTACAAAATTAGTTGTGTATAGAACACAGCACTTTCATCAAGCTATAACTCCGAGCATAATATACATTAAGGCAAGAGATTTTCGCGGTTTCGCGGTCGGATTAAAAAGACCGCGAAATTAAAATGTCGCAAAAAATGGATTTAGACGCAAAATGCGAAATTAAAATGCCGTGAAAAATACATTTTTGGCCAACTGTAAAATTAAAATGTACCAAAAAAACCTATTTTTTAAGACCCATGCAAAAATAGATGGTAGGCCGGTCCCGTTTAAGAATTTTTTAGCCGAGAAAAATTTGGGCTGTAGCATGAAATTTTTGCAAGGCCAAATAAACACTATAGATCGAAACTAATGAAATATTTCCAGTTTTTCTTTGCGACATAAAGATAAATGAATAAAACATTAGCTACATCCTTAAAAATCTAATCGACTACTATTGTATTTTATGATTTTTCCATCCCTTTTTTCTCATTTTTCTTTTTCGACAGTGTTTTGAAAAGGTCCTTTGTTCCCTTACTTGCTGATGCATTTAATTCTATGTTTTTATGTCTGTATAACTAATTTAGACACATGCAATGTAAAAAAAAATTGATTCGCAAATGAAAATGTCCATGTTTTTCCTTAAACTGCAAAATTAAAATGCCGCGAATTTCGTAATTATGTTTTAACCGCAAAATTAAAATGCCGCGAAATGCAATTTTGACCAAAAAAAATGCCAAATCAAAATGCCCGCGAAAATTTCCTGCCGCGAAGATTTTTTCCCCTTAAAGTACTGAAAAGGTTGGGATTTCGAACAATGCAACCACAAGCAATCAAGAACGTCGTTCCTATAAAAGTAACACGCACTTCGAACTTGCCATAGCTCATTTTCACATTTCCACAGCGAACTTAGAATCTAAGGTTGTTTAGCTAAATCCAAAATCTTTAACGGTATTAATTTTTCCAATATTTCGGACCTTTCGGGCCGTGACGCGGATTGTTTCGTAAGACATGTAAAAAGTGCAGCTAGCGCATTTTCGAAGTTGTTAACATTGCTTACACACCTATCGAAAAGGAACTTTTAAAACTGCAGAGTAATGGCCAAACACTATTATACTGTTTCACAAAAATCATGTCCAGTGTTGCAGACGTGAATATTACACGTCTTTTTATCAACAACTAATTTATAAGCAATTGCACTAAATATGCAAGGTTTCTAAGCAATCTGACTAAAATATGCAAAGTTTCTAAGCAATCTGACTAAAATATGCAAGGTTTCTAAGCAACCAACCATAACAAGAAAGTAAAAAATAAGCAATTTTCAAAATGTTAAAATTTCTGCTAATGAACCGTTTAACATTTTTGGTCCAAATTTTGATATCCAAGATTTTGTCGCATGGAAATGTTTGTCATTATTTTGATACACACTAGCCTTAGACCTAAAGACATTCACACATCAGGACAACAAAAAGGTAATTAGGAAACAACTCAATGAAATGTAAATGTAAATATTGAAAAAAGGTAAACTTCTTACTGTGGTGGAGTGAGAAAACAGTAGTATTTTATCTTTCGTCTTCTGCAACACGTTCAACAACTTCTGTAAAATGCTCATCTTGCCACAAAACACAGGATCAGACATCCCCGCAAAGTTTGGATTCTTGTACAAATTTTCCAAAATGGGAAAGTCTTTGAAGAATTCTTCACAAAGTTGCTTAGACTGCAAAAAAAATAAAAAAATTAATGGAGACTGAGATAATTAGTACAAATTTTGTTTTTAATACCGAAAGTTCACAAGTGCCTTAATGAAAGAATTTTTAAAAATCTTTGGGTACCGTAAAACTTCAAATAAACGCTCTGATTAAACGCCCCTCCCCCCTTAGTGATTAAACGTAATGATAAACCCCTCGTCCAACAAACGCCCTTGTTTATTAGTACCATTACGATATTTCTAAATAAGAATATCAATCAAAATGTTTTGGAATTTGTACTACTTTTAGGGCAGAAACTTTCGCGCATGAAAAGAAAACGCGAATTTTATGGAATAATCTTTCTTTTTTTGGAACAAATTTCGCGGAAAAACTTTCGCGAATCGACGAAGAAGGTTACTTTTACGTGAAAAAACTTTGGCGAATGAGCAAAAAATACATATTATCCATCCATGGGTAATTGATTTTTTGATAACGAATTTCAGGAAGGGGCCTTAAATTTGCTTGGAATTTTTTTTTTTTTTGCGTGAAAAAACTTTCGGGTTTCTTTAAATTGGCTATGATTTTGCGTTAAAAAAGTTTTGCGTTTTGCTGTTTTGAAATTTCCAAAGGCAAAAACGTTCGCAAAAAAGGGCCAAAAACGCGAAATTTTGTGCCCGCGAAAGTTTGTGCCCTTAAAGTAACGTCAAGCGTCCTTTTTCTGCGTAGGTTTATGGTTAAAATTGTAAAAAAATATTGTTACAGGATTTAAAAATGTTTTTTTGATAATTCCAGCTAAAATTATTTATATTTCCCCTATAAGTTCCCGTGAATTTTTTGTTGTTGATAATTCAACCAAACCCGCTACCTTTCAGTCCACTAAATTTCTTTACTCTTGAAACAAGGAAGCGACAGGTATAGTATTACTGAGACAGAATCAGTTAGAAATATCATCTCACCAAACTCTTTTGTGTTTCACTTTGATTATGATGAGGAAGTAACAATGCCGCATGATTTGAAATTTTTAACAACAACTGCATGTGTCTAAACATTTCTTTCCGTTTGTTGAAATACTAAAATAAAAAATTTGATATATATTTAACCCTTTACTGGGCAAGGGAGCCATATGACATTCGCACGGGTTATAGGGGCGTGTTACCCTGTCGTGTTGTATCTTTAGATAACACGGGTTATCTTAAGTTAGAAAAAACTCGTCAAGTTGTATTAATAACACCCCTAATCTCAACATAACTACAAACTAAAGATATAATTATCACACTAATGTATTATCTTAAGATAGCACAAGATAACTCCATTAATGTGATTTTGGAATGCCATATTGGAATGCCATACATAAATACCTTATGTCATATATCTTACACTCGAAAAAATATAGGTCATACCTTCACACAACATTGTCTAGCTTACAAGCATATAGGTCATACCTTCAAACAACATTATCTAGCTTAAAACATATAGGTCATATCTTCAAACAACATTGTCTAGCTTACAAGCATATAGGTCATACCTTCAAACAACATTATCTAGCTTAAAACATATAGGTCATACCTTCAAACAACATTGTCTAGCTTACAAGCATATAGGTCATACCTTCAAACAACATTATCTAGCTTAAAACATATAGGTCATACCTTCAAACAACATTGTCTAGCTTGTAATCCACTTTCACATTGACATACTTCATCGATCCCTAACAACATGTTTACTTTCGGTAACTTCAACACAGCTTCGTATATTGAAACTTGAAGATCAGACAACGAACAAAACACAATCTTCTCATCTAAGAAATAATGAAACCGTATGTATTTCCGTCATTATTATTTCAGTCGGCAGTAATTTTAGGAAAAATAATTTGTTCAATTTGATAAAGGGAAATTTGAATACGAGAATTCTTAGGTTCCCCCATCTAATACATGGTAAAAAAAAACGGTGCAAAAATCCGGTGCAAAAACCGGGGCAAAAAACGGGCAAAAAACCGGTGCAAAAAACCGGTGCAAAATATCGAAGGATCAAACTTTTGGCGGGTAACTGATCTTGGATCATATCTTTCGTCCGTCTAATTAACCACTGGTTGTGAAGCAAGACTAATTCTTGTTGTCCTAGAAACAAGGACAAAATGGTAGCTTTTGCAATCACTGTGTGAGTTATCAGTAAAAAAAGCTAGAGAGCAAGCAGGTTAGTGTAGATATGAAAAACAACTTTATTCAGTAAAATATTAAATCGAATAACACAAGTAATCTGTAGTAGGTATATACTTTGGTGTTTTAAACACGTCATTTTGTGATGCGCGGTACATGGCGCCATGTTTAATACTTTTTTGCACGGCAAACGAAAGTGAAAATTATTAACACGACTGATGTCATACTAAGAGCATGAAATGGACTTTCAACTTTAAAGAAGTTCAAACACTTTTATTTCCTTGCCCCAAGAAGAACACCTCACTTCATTAGACTCAAATCGTAAATAATAATTTGACTTTTAAAAAAAATTATTTTACCTACTTTTTCTAGCAGTTGCCAGTTCTCGTTTCGTAGCATTAAAACGTTGACCCAAATTTATTGTGTGTGCAAATTTTTCATCGAATTCATCCAACGTACCAAGACAATCTGGATTCGCCCAATCTAACAAACACCTAAGAAAGAACATCAAACATCGCATACTCTCTAAACGTAAACAAAGTACAGGGTTCTTAGCAGTTGAAAAAAGAATTTCCTGTCTTTAAAACGAACTGATGTTTTCTTGGATTCTAAGAAAGTAATATAACTTTCTGAATTCGACCAAATAAAGAATATTTCCCTGATTTGAATCAAGCAATAAAATTTATGCGACAAACAAACTAGATGCGTGTCCTATATGTACCATATGACGAAAGAAAACAAAAAATATAGGTGTGGCTCTACATAACAACAGGATTAGAAGTAAAAAAAACACTGATTTTTTTGTAAGGTGATTTAACTGACGAAAAGACTCGCAGACCCAAACATTTGATATAAAAAATGATTTTCCTGAATCTCTGAACTTATTTCTGTTTTTACGTGACGTTTTTAGTTTATTCTCTGACTTTGTCATAAAATTTCCAGGGTTTTTTTTGACTACTGAGAGTCATCATGTATCAAACATACAGGTAACATACCAAAATTCTTTTAAATTATTCTGCAGTGGCGTTCCAGTGAGACCGATTCGACACGACGTTTTCAGCTGTTTCGCCGCCTTAGTTACAAGTGCAGTTATTTCTTTTATACGATGTGCTTCATCAAATATCACTGCTGACCATTTTATCATGCGAAGTGTTTCCTGAAACATTAGTTTGATGTGCATAAATGTTCAAGCATAATAAGATAGACGTGACGACAAGCCGACGATAGACTTGACGACATGCCGACATGCCGACGATAGACTTGACGACATGCCGACGATAGACTTGACGACAAGCCGACAATAGACTGGACGACAAGCTGACGAAAGACTTGACGACAAGCAGACGATAAACTTGACGACAGGCCGACGATAGACTGGACGACAAGCTGACGATAGACTTGACGACAAGCCGACGATATACTTGACGACATGTCGACGATAAACTTGACGACAAGCTGACAATAGACTTGACGACAAGCAGACGATAGACTTGGCCACAAGTTGACGATAGACTTGACGACAAGCCGACGATAGACTCAGCGACAGGCCGACGATTGACTGGACGACAAGCTGACGATAGACTTGACGACAAGCCGACGATAGACTTGATGACAAACCGACAGTAGCCTGGACAACACGCTGACAAAAGAGTAGACAACAAGCCGACGATAGACTTGACGACAAGCCGACAATACACTTAACGACAAGATGACGACACCACAACTATATATATATAGGTTTTCACGTCAGTTACGTTTTGGCAAGAAAAGCACGTAAAAGTCAAAATGAAATTACGAAAAACTTCTTACTATATAGATTCTCATCGTTTCGTGCGTGGTTAACACAACTTCAAGTTTGCCTTGCTCAACCAGATCAATAACTTCATCTTTACTCTTTCTGTGAAATTTACCAGTTTTGAAATACCCCCACGTGTTTAACTCGTCCAACCAGTTATATAACACGGAAGTAGGCGCAACAACCAGAAAAACATAGTTTGGCATCTAGAGACAACAAATTGTAGTTGTAAAGTTATTCTAGGCCGCGAAAAAGAAGCAGAGGTAGAAATTAGCCATTAAAGCGGCTTTTCACGTGGCGAATTGGAAGGCATGTGCAGCTTACTTTTTTGTAGCTGTTAACCAATTATTTTCACAAAAGCATTTTGCTGAAAAGAATTTGAAACAATTATTTTTTCTTAATACCCAAAAGTGTTCATGATTTCAAATCCCTCACATGTTTTTTCTCCCCTGAGATATCAAAAAGTATTTTGCAACTACTCGTCTTTCCTCGTAGAAACGCATCTTCAAATCGTTAGAGATATGATATAACTGGTAAATAGGTGGATACACCATTTTCAGGCTCAAAAAGCCCCAGTTCGGTCACGTAAACTTAGTAAGCATTCTCTTACATAGTTCCCACGAGATTTTTGGCAGACCAAGAGAGGAAAATCTTTTCTTAACAAAAAATAAATAAATAAATGAGGTGTAACTGCAGGGTTTCCACTTTCTTTTATAGTGTTCTCAAAATTGAGAAAATTTGAAGACTTTTGTTAAACATTTTCCAACAATTCTCGAGATTTTCAAAATTTTCCAAAAAAAATTGAGAACATTTGATAAAAATTTCAAGGCAATGTCATGAGTGAAGAACAAATTATTGCTGAACCCTTGTAGATTTCCTATACACTTTTTTTAAAGTAACAAAAGGGTAGGCTACACAGCTTTGCAAAAATAAAATGTTAAAATATCTACTTTTAGCAGTTTTGAGGAGATTTTTGAGGAGAATTGGGTAGGCGTGGCACATGTAACGGGGCCTAGCAAAAATTTATCTGTGTCAGAACTTATAAAAAATAAAGGTGCCATTATTAACTTTTTAACAATAAAAAAGTTTACAATAAACTGTAAAAAAAGTTTACAGTTTCCCAGCAGCAAACTTTTTTGGGAAAGATAATTTGGGACGTTTTACAGTAGTACCGAGAGGCTTTGTGAATTTCATGACTTCAACAATTATTTAGTTTTAAACATTTAATGCAAAAATAAATCTGTATTAAACCTTCTGTAAGTCCACTTCTTTATAACCAGTTTTCTTTAACATAGCTGCAAAAAAAGAGATGACCTAAACGACATATATAACTTCTTATACTCGTAAGAATAAAAAAATAGTGTCTTAGTAATAGAATTTTCTTAAATTTTTTTTTAAAAAATTCTAAAAAAGTGCTTATTTATTTGCATATTAATTAGAAATATTATATGAATACAAGAACCTAAAAAATAAACAAATTGAGAGCATTAACCGTCACGAACCTGAATTGTCTTCCCCAGTCCCATATCATCAGCAAGAATACATCCATTGTTTTCTTTAAAATGTTGCCATAGAAACAAAACGCCGTCTCTCTGATAATCTCTTAGATATTGGTTTATTGACGCAGGAACCTGACGGGAAAGACAATAGAAAACAGAGACATCATTTTGCATGCATTAAAATATGCAATATATAGCGGAGATGTGCAATATATAGTGAAGATGTGCAGCAATATATCGTGGAGATGTGCAATATGTAGTGGAGATGTGCAATATGTAGTGGAGATGTGCAATATGTAGTGGAGATGTGCAATATGTAGTGGAGATGTGCAATATGTAGTGGAGATGTGCAGTGTATATAGTGGAGATGTGTAATATATAGTGGAGATGTGTAATATATAGTGGAGATGTGCAATATATAGTGGAGATGTGCAATGTATAATAGTGGAGATGGGCAATATATAGTGGAGATGGGCAATATATAGTGGAGATGGGCAATATATAGTGGAGATGGGCAATATATAGCGGAGATGTAATAACTAGCTAAAAATTTAGACAAAATACTAAAATATTAAGGAGTTTATTTAAATATTTTTACACTTTCCCTGGATATTTCCTTAAAAAATAATATTATTTTTTGTTTTATAATCATCACTTTAAAGATCACCTTTTCCTAATCTTTTTTGGATATTTCATGAAAAGAAAATGTCATCTTTTGGGAGAGTCGAAAAGCCTGGTTAGAACATGGTTTCAGAGAATAGATTCACAAGTAAGTAACGAAACATGAATGCAGTAAACAGAGTGGTCACAGATTAAAAGTTCGTAATTTTAGGGGATTTTAGTAAAATTGAGGAGGCTTTTGAGTCAAATTTTAGAAGAAAACAATAAAACAAAGTATAAAAACCATTTAATATTATACATTTTGCTAAGATTTTAGGAAGAAATGAAGTTACTACAAATCAAGCCTTTTCTTGTTTCAATATCAGAGAAGCTGTTCATTTCGAATTGAAGTGATTATGAATTAATTCGACTGTCCTGTTGTAAGATATGCTCAATTTTTTTGTCACATAATAATTGATGTCATCATAAATAGATTTTAGGAGGAACTTGAGCCTAAATTTTAGAATATGTATAAGATTCTGAACGGTCTCTATTTTTTAAGGTTATTTAGGAGATTTTAGGTGTGGCAAGCCATGGTAAAAAAAACGATAAGGCTCCACAAACATACGTGTAAAGATGTGCTTTGTATAATGGTAGAAGAATTGTCTTTGTATTGTTACGATTGCAAGAAATAGTAACCACAAAGAAAAAATAACAACACAGAACCAAATGTTTTTCTGACTGACCATAAAATCGCCATCAAGAATGAATGTTGTCTTGGGAGAGGTTGGTTCAACGGTCAATGATGGCTTCTGCACAGCAAATTCATCTGCATCTGATAACATAAAATATTTAAGTTTAGGGCTTGATAATACAAATTATAACATATTTAATATTTCAAATTTACCTTTAATAGCATTTTGTTTTCCTGGACTTTTCACTCTTTTAACAGCTTGTTTCTTCAACTTGAATAATTTGTATCTTTTAAAACCGTTGCCTGTTAATTAATGTTAATTTATATTAAATTAATTAATTAATGTAAATTAAATGTGAAAAGGACAAAATATAATTTGCCAGTAAAACGTCATAGCTTTTATAATTCAAAGAGGGATTTTCAAGTAAAATTGTAAACGAAACTTCTCACAAGAGAATATAATTTTTAAAAAAAATACCTTTTTTGTCTTCATCACTGGAATCTGCATAATAGTTTCTAAAAGGTAAGGACCAAAATTTTGAAACTAGATAAGGGTTGTTCCAGAATTGCATACACTGAACTGTCATTCTTTTGTTTACCGTACAACTGTTGAAGCCCCTTGAATAGTCGATTTTAAAAGAGTACCTTAAAATTAATTGTTAAAATTAACAAAATTAACGGGAATTTGATTAAATGCCTCTTATTAAAGTGCAACGTAAATATCCAGAACGTTAAAAAAGTTACTTTTTTATGACCCATAATTAAAGCTCAAAAATATTTTTCTAACCATTAAAATCTGTATAGTTCGTCCTCCTCCTGTTTAATTACGCGTTAAAGATGTTAGTATCGTCCTGATATTGTTCACCTAATACAATTAAGTTGTTATAGGCATTTTTACATCAGTTTCCTTTGTGTTAATTTTGCGATCATTAATTTGGTGCCTCGTTTAAATTTCCGAAATGAGGGAAATTTGTAGTCTGATACCTTATTCAGAAGTTCTATTTAAATTGCATAGTATTCTTTATATTTTCAATCATCGATATGAAGTGCTCTTACGTTAGGTATCTGTCCTTCTCTGCATATAAATTGCACCCCATCATAGAGGATATAAAATCAGTGTTGGCATTTTATTAACTTGTGTTATATACTACTAAAAGGAAAGGTAAAATGAATAAATAAGTCAAGAGAAAGGGATTAGTAGATAGCATTACAGTGGTATGTATCTGCCAAAAGCTAGCAATGTCCTCCTTATCTTCTGTAGTCAAGTGAATCCGCTTGTTGTTATGACGCTTTATCAAGTTAAAACACTTGTCTGATACTTAAATATAATAAATATAATAAAAGTAATGTACTGGAGCAAATGACCCAAACAAAAAAACAGTATAAAAAACAAAAACCTTTAACATGTAAAAATAATGTATGAAATATAACAGCTAACAAAATTGGGTAACAAAAATATGCAATTGAATAGATTTTACATTACACCAAATCCTCTGGCCTAACTTGACCACCGTCAACTACAATTTCTTGACCAGTAATAAAACTTGCTTCTTGAGAAGCTAGAAATAAAACAGTATGTCCAATATCTTCTGGTGTTCCTGAAGAAAGATAAATTGATAAACTATTACTTCAACCAAGAATAATACACAACAAGCAATCAAACTACTAAATTGCTGAAGATGAACAAGGTGGACAACGAATTTCGAAAACTAAACTTTTAGACAAATTAACTAAAACTTCTATGTCAACTTTGGGAGTTTTAAGGATAGTGTTCCAAATAATGTTATAAATCAGTTGAATTAACAGTAGGTTGATATATAATATATAATATATAAAAAATAGTTCAAAATTAAGACAAATATGTAATAGATCGTATTAGACTCCGCTAATCAACAGGAGAACAAACAAAGTATTAACAGATATTTTCTGTAGGTCTTTTTTCTCTGACTATTTTTAAAACGACCTGTTTTGCCAGGACTTTTTTCTACCATACTTGTTATCTGGATTTTCCAGGACTAAATCAAATTTCCCAAATTTTTCCACGATTTTTAGTAAGATTTCTATTGTATCATTAAAAGATGACATAAAAGTCTATACACATATACAATAAAATTTTGAAGTGTTTATGTAAACATAAATCACCCGAAAAGTAAGTATTTCACAAAACTACAGAGATTTTGCACATGTTTAAAGAAGATGATGATTACAACAATACCATGACCATAATTTTATAAAAAAAAATTGACAACAAAATGTTTTTTAGTTTCCGACCGATTTTTGAAATGATGTTTTCACCAATGGAACGCATGAGAGTTATAGTTTTCAAAAATTGTATCATTTTTGATCTGACGCCAAGTGAGAGCAGTTTAATCACAGGACATCGAAAATGTGCGGATTCCCGTAAATGTCGGGTCCGGCCGGTATAGTTGAATGTATACAAAGAAAGTATCCGGAGAGTAAACTCACTTTCCAACCTATTTCTAAAATACTTGTTCCACCTATGGAACGCATGATACTTGTAGTTTTCAGAAATGGTATCATTTTGATCAGGCCCTGGGTAAAAGCAGTTTAATCGCCGGAAACGGGATACTCATGGTTTCCCGTAAATCCTAGACTTGGCTGGTATAGTTCAACGTATATATAAAGAAAGTACCCAGGAAGTAAACTCAATTTCCGACAGATTTTTGAAATGCGGTTTTCACCATTAAAAAGCACAAGGCTTGTAGTTTGCAGAAATGGCATCATTTTTTTTGATCAGACGCCGAGTGAAAGCAGTTCAATCGCCGGAATCCAATAATGTGCGGATTTCCGTAAAAGTTTGGTTCGGCCGGTATAGTTGAATGTATACAAAGTAAGTATCCGGGGAGTAAACTCACTTCCTGCTCAATTTTTGAAATGCTATTTTTCCCAATGGAACGCATAAGACTTGTAGTTTTCAAAATAGTTATCATTAATCTTTTTAATGGTATTGATTTTTTCATATCTTCTATATAGCCAGCCCCAACCTTCATTAAGCCTTCTGTTAATATATTTCCTGGCAAAACAGAATTGACAGTAATTTGAAGAGGTGCCAATTCAACAGCAAGCGATCGTGCATAACCAACCTAAAAACGTCAAGAACACAACTGCATATTCTGCGTGTGTATGTGCAAGAAAAGATCGTGCTACAAGAAAAGATCGTGCTACAAGAATAGGGTGATATATCTCGCAAGTTCATTCTGTACGTTCAAACGTACAGAATGAACTTGCAAGATCTGTGTTTTGTGATTTGTGTTTCACAGAACATTAAAACCGGCCAGTATCCGTTTATGAATAAACAACTCCAACAGATCTGCAACGTGTTCAAACATCACCAAAGAAAATAATACCTTTTTCTTTATCTCTTGATACAATAACAACCGTTGCACCAGCATCAGAGAATGCGCAACTAATTCCTTTACCTATTCCATACGAGCCACCATACACAATAGCTACTTTGTTATCCAATCGAAATTTCTCTGACATTTTTAAATAAGTGCTACTGTTATGAATGAAAAGAATAGTACGGGTTGTGTTATAACAGAAAGTTTTGTTTCTAGTAAAGGATTTCTATGTTATCCAAGTGCTTAAGGCAAACTAAATATTGCGAAGTGTTTGAGACAAAACTTACACACAGTGCAACTTAAAAGCAAAAGACATTAAAATCTATTTTTTCTGGTAGCAGAAAGATTGCATAGATTATTGGCAAAACACACAAAAAAGGAAAACAAATATAAATATTTAACGAAACATTTCATAAAAATATACAATACTAAAATACAATGTGAAGAATTTAAATTTGCAAAAGTCTATTAAAATTAAAATAAATGCAACTTAACTAGCTTTTGAATTGAAAAAACTTGTCAGCAACGAACAATATCCTTCATTTTTATTTAATATATATTCTTAACTATACATTACATTGAAATCATAAACACTGTATTTTCGTATTTTTCTCACATGCCATTCTTCCTTATACAAGTTAAGTAACCAAGTCAACCTAGTGCATCAGACTTTCCAAATCCTACGACCCACGGTTTTACCAATTTTGTCAATTTGTGTAAGGTTTTACATGAATTCTTGAGAAGTACGTGTTTATTGGTAAGTTAAATTTGTTGTTTGACTGAAAGAGCAAAAAAGAAATGGTGTCAAGAACAAGGCCTAATATTTCACTCTATATATAAAACTTAACAATTGTTATTAAAAAAAACAAAAAAAACAGCGAACTTTTCGTAAAATATGTTCTTGATCAAACAACAATAATAAAAAGTGTATGTTCCCGTGGTTTACAAAGTGCTCACCTTTTTAGCAAGACAATATTCTTTTTCAGTAATATAAGCAAATAACCACGGTCTAAAAAGAGCAAGGTACGATTTGAAATAAGATCTTTAGTTGCTATTGGTACTATATCAATAAGGAGCAGGTCAAGGGGTCCTAATGGAGGCTAAGCTTCTTTTTAATTCTTGGATACACTCACTTAACTAGACCAGGCCAAAATAAGAGATTTGAGGAGATTTCGATATTTTTTTTACGAGAAGTAAAAATATTTGGGAGAACTGAGATGTTAAAACTGAGGAGATGTTAAAATTGAGGAGTTTTTGGGAGCTTTTTTAAAAACGAGGAGGATCTAAAAGTTTTTAGGCAAGGAAATTCTGTAGACAACTGCTAAAAAATTGGTTTACAAAAAAAAACCCCAAAAAACCCATAAAGCTATTGAATGCATACCTCCTTTCACTTGCTTTACCTAAAAATGTAAATATAAAATATCATTCACAACTTTTTTTTCATTTAATTTAAACTAGGATGACCAAAGAATTAAAAAAATTCAATTCCCTCATGTGACACTGACTTCAACAAATCATTTTTTTGGAAATTGAAAAAAATTAATGAAATGTCAGCCACATTTCCAAAGGTAATTTATCTTTTTATCTGGAACATTTAAGTTTTCGTTGTAATTCATTCTCAAATGTTTACTCAAATCAGACTAAACAAAATGACTTGTGATTTTAGCCCTAAAAGCCATAATTTTGTCCTTACAATAAAATTAATTTCCTGGCATTGTCCTCAGTTGGGGTACAAATTAACTTTTAAACCTTTATACTGTGAGTCATAGCAAAAATTTTCAATGATTTTGTGCATTTTCTTTGAAATGTTTAATTACAATCTGTTAAATAGATCTAGGTGGACAATTAATCCTTTTAGTACCAGTGACACACAGCTGGGTTACCATTTTTAAATGACTATATCTCAAAATCTCGTTACTTTTGAAGGCACTCCAGTTCAGTTTTCTCAGAAAGTAGACTGGATTCTCTGCAAGTTCAAGTGTTTCAGGGCTGCCCTGACTAAATGTAATACCTCACAGTGCAAAACTTGTAAATAATTTTTTCTTTAAAAGAGTATATAATGTACAATTTTTCAGCTGTGAAACGATTAAAGAAATTACAAGTAGATAAAATAACAGATAAAAACAATTTGACGAAAAAAAATCTAACCTGGTCTTGAGCATAAAAAAACACAAGTAAAAAGAACAAACCTAATGTTCCAGCTAATGTTTTAAAGGACTCTGGATGCAAGAAATATTTCTCCTCTGCCAAATTCAATGCTGTGTATTGATTTATTGTGTCATCGTAACACAAAATGATAAAACTACCAACATCCAAACTAAAAATACAAAAATAGCTACCTTGACCTCTGTGCACTTGTTTGTGTGTATTTTCCGGTAAATAACCCGCTGGTTATAATTTGATTTTTACGACAACCTTAGGGAGCGTTCACATATTAAGTAATCAATTTTTTGCCTATTTTCTACCCCCCCCCTCCCCCATGTAATCAGTCGTAATCATTTGGTTGACCCCCATCTCAAAATTACGTCGTCATCTACTTAACCCTCCCCCCCAAAAAAAAAAAATACATGCAAGATATAGAATATGGCAAATACAAACACTTTAGATAGTTAATATTTTTCACTCATGATAAAATATGCTGTTAATTTTTTTTGATTTGCTTATGTCATTAAACCCCTTGACCCCTCCCCCTCCCCCATAATCAAGCGCAAGCAATTTCGATGACCCCCCTCCCCCCCTACTTGATTACGTAATATGTGAACGTTCCATTACACAATTGCGCAGAATGAAACAAAGCAGACATTGAACAATTCGGACTGTTATGTGGTGGTCTGGGAAGAAAGTACATAAAAGATAACCAGGCCTCTTAATAAAGAAAATAGTACCCACAGGATAAAACGCGTACATATAATTGCATACGCGATTATGTACGTACTTCACCTACGCAATTTATTACTATCTCGCCTGCGGGGATAATATTGGTTTTCAACTCCTAACTGACAATTGCAACGTCATCACCGAGCTTTTATTACGCAGTTTTTTTTTTGGAAAAAATGCCTTTGGGTGGATTCGAACCCACAACCTCTCGGTTTACGTTCTGACGCCTTAGCCAACTGAGCTATTACGCCTTCAGTAAAAATATTTAATTCAACGGGTTTTATATTAATCATTTAGCGAATAAACGCAAAATGATTTATTGATGTGAAATACAAAAGTTTAAGAATTTTTTTGCAGAATGATTCCTCTCAACGAAATAAGTTGTGTTGTAAGTTTCAAGTTATAAGAATAAGGATTTCATAAGATTTTTTAAGCAATAGTTTCGAGAAATGGCCAAGGGCTCTCATAGGTATGGGACCTAAAAATTTCACATGCAGGTGTCTAATAGATAAATATAAAAATTCAGTAAGTATCATAGCCATGCATCATATCCCTCACGTCAGGAACAGCTGTAAATCAATTTTTAGGTTTTGTGAAATGACCCCGTTAATATATTTAAAATATATATTGTTGCAGTGAGAATGTGTAATTGACATTGACATGCGAGATAGTTTATGCAGCCCCTACATCTTGTTTTTTTTCACACTGTAATGTTGCTTTATATTTATATTGCTTGCGTGCTTCTATTACGAGCTCTCTCTAAAACACAATTGCGGAGATCATTTTTTCTTTTGTGATGAATGTAATTCTAATCTATTTATATCTTCGCAATCACATTGAGCACATCAAAATGACTTGCTTCTGGTAATAGAGCAGTATAGCAGGTATCACATCTAGGTGTTATTGACATGTATTTCACAACCAAAAATGTTAAAATTCATTGTATAGATGATAATTTTCTTTTTTTATCTTCGCTACCTTCACGCAACAGGTGACCATTGAAAATATGAAAAATAAATTAAAAAAACAATTAAGAAGACACATACAAGTATCTCCTCCCCATTGCTGCAATTTATCTTATCATGCACACTGTGATTGCTGAGATATAAATTGATAACAAAATTATATAAACATTAGAAAATAATGTTCCGTACATCGCTGTCACAGGCAATGTGTGAAACATTTTATAATGTTGTTTATTTTTATGCCAAAAAACTTAAATATACATAAAAAGTAGGGATTTTACTTTGGTTTAACCCTAACCTGATAATACGGTTTTTTTTGGTTTTCTGTTTGTTTGTTTGTTTGTTTGTTTTGTTATGTATTTGGGAGAATATCATCAAAATAAAGCCTTCAGACTGACTGAAGGTTTTGAGGGGTTTTCAAGCAGTGACGATAGTAGCGATGAAGATTTAAAAAAAAAAAAAGACTTTGTCTGAATAGTTTTCTCATTAATAATTCATATCAGATTCTTACATTTATATCAGATGTCGAAATTTTTTCTTTTTTTTTCAACATGGTTTCTTACGCGAGAAGGCGTGCTGCTGCCGCAATCGTAATAGCTGTTTTACTGAAAGAAAAAAGTAACGAAAATGAGAAAAATTTGATTCTAATTTGTCGCAAATGCGGATAATTGCCTTTGCTTTCTCATCCCTTTTTTTGTACAGGGGACTTTTAACATTCCATACAGCTTCTTACCCTTTCAAAAGTTCAATAAAAATTCCTTTTTTTTGACATTTTGATTTCTTCAAAGATGTTTCTTTCCTCTCGTGATTTCGAAAACATACGAATTTTCAAATCAATAATATTTAATGAAACTGTTACTTCGTTGGTTAGTTCTCTTCAGACACAATGTAAAAAGTTAAAAATGTTTAACTTTTCACATTGTGTCGACAAGTTTGACGACAAAAAGGCTTCCATTTTCTCTGTTTACACTATCAGATTTTGTTGAATCAGGTAAATCTGTCAGACAAAATCTAATCTACTTTAGCAGCTCTAAAAACGTGCATTTCGCGAGTTGCAGTGGTTTTTTTTTTTGTTTCTTATTTAAATAATTCTGCTTATTATTATTTCTTCCATTCTTATTCGATATTTCGTACTTCACAGTTCCTTTTTTTGTTTTAAAGAAGAAAATGATTATAAACAACCTGCATGGCTCCCGCTGGTTGAGCAGTACGTGGTGTACACCTGAAATAAAAAAATCCTGGTGATAAATACCAGGTTATTTCCACAAACTTTCTGTTTACTTCGTTTGGTGACTTGTGCTAACATGTACCATGAAAAAAAAAACAGCAAAGAAATACGTTTATAGCATGTCCACAGCGTTAAAAACAAATTGCTTAACAAACAGAGCTGACAAAGTAGCGCAGTTAAAAATGTTTTGAAGAAGGAAAGATTTAGAGGAGATTGCTAAAAAAAACCCATAAAAAAGTCATTTGGTATAAAATTTTATTTCAGGCACTGAAAGGGCCTTTTTAGATGACAGTTTGTTTTCTGATCACTGACGAAAAGCGGCGATAGAAATGCTTTTTTAGATCGCGTTTTAAAAATTTAAGAACGAAGAACGGCGATAGAAATGCTTCGTTAGATCGCATTTTTAAGTTTAAGAACGAAAAGCGGCGATAGAAATGCTTTTTTAGATCGCGTTTTAAAAATTTAAGAACGAAGAACGGCGATAAAAAAGCTTCGTTAGATCGCATTTTTAAAGTTTAAGAACGAAGAGCGGCGATAGAAATGCTTCGTTAGATCGCGTTTTAAAAATTTAAGAACGAAAAGCGGCAATATAAAAGCTTCGTTAGATCGCATTTTTAAAGTTTAAGAACGAAGAGCGGCGATAGAAATGCTTTTTTAGATCGCGTTTTATAAATTTAAGAACGAAGAACAGCGATAGAAAAGCTTCGTTAGATCGTGTTTTAAAAGTTTAAGAACGAAAAGCGGCGAGAGATAATTATTTAATTTCACATTATAAGTTTAAATCATTTTGTTTATAAGTACCAATCCTTCGAAATTCGCACGAATAGCGTTTAGAGATGGTTGTTTGTAAGTTCTAATCATTTGAAGTAATAAGAACGGCGTTTATAAATTGTTAATGTTTATTTCAAGGCTAGCTGCATAGCGAAAAGTTAGATTTCTATGAATAAATAATATTGAAAATTAAATTCGTATGACCATTCGTTTAAAAATTCGTTTCGCAATTCGTATTGGAAAATCTTAATAATTCGTATGAAAATTCGTATGAAAATTCGTATAAGTAAGAATATAATTTGTATCACAATTCGTATCACAATTCGTATGAAAATTCGTATGAAAATCGTATAAAAATCGTATAGGATTTTTAAAAAATCGTATAACTAATTAACACTATACGAATTGTATACGATTTTTATACGAATTATAAGCAATTAAATTCGTATATATTCGTATAAAATGTCATACGAAATTTGTAGATGACCCCTAAGCAACAAATGGATTTAAAGTTCAAGATGATGAAAAAACTATCAAAAAATAAATAGGCGATTGTAATTACTGTTTGGCCATTTTTCTTTACCATACAGCAACCTGTCAAAAAACGGTCACGTTTTTGTATTGAAAGAGTGTTAAACTTTTAAATAATTGACAACTTGAGTATAATTTTGTTTCAAAAAGTTGTATCTTAGGAACAAAGATAAATAATAATTCTATTGAGTGTGTAAGCAGTCATTAAAATTTATTAGGGATGTCTCCAAATGTTTTTTTTTCATACCCACATAATGAACATGTATAAACAAAGAGATACACTTGAACTTTAAATCCATTGGTTGCTCAAATTCATAAAAAAAAACAAAAAACAAAGTTAGAAGAATAAGGTCATGGAAAAATACTTGAAAATACTTATACATAGGATAGTAGTCTTTTCAATGAATTATTAAACGTTTACTTCCACAGTCTGTACAGTCATTTTCTTTATTTTTACACATAAATACATAATCTGTATTTGTTTTGCTGTCAAAAAGATATAACTTCGAACATTCAAGTATTCAAGTATTGAAACTATTGAAACTCATTCCAACAGTGAAACACTATTGGGAAGAGAAAAAAACTAGTTTACTTCGTAAGATTTGGCCAACACAAAATTTGTTACACAATAAAAGAAGAGAACAACAACATGGAAGGGAAAGGAAATAATAAAGTTGAATTATCATACAGAACGGAAGATGATGAAGATGAAATAAACTACCAACAACTGTTTGCAAATTTTGCGTCGAATACTACAGCACATGGATTTGGTCAAATAACACTGACACAAAATATACCAATAAAGGTGTTTTGGATTTTAACCTTGCTCGCATGTCATATAGTGTTATACTTCCAAATAACACCGCTAGTGGAACAGTATTCAAGAAAACCAACAAGCACAAAGATCTATCTCCAGGATAAAACATCCACTTATTTCCCTGTTATTGTCCTCTGTAATGAAAATGCAATAAAATTAGAAAAACTGGGGAGTCTAGAGGCATTACTAATTAATAAAACAGTGAATAGCAAGTCAGCCAACTCTACTCAAATCGTTGTACAAAATCGTACACAATATTCCTACAGAGAATACGATGAATATGGAAATTTCACAGATCATTATTACTATGTAAATGAATCCCTAACAGTAGAGGATGAATTTTTTACACAAACTGAATTCAAGAAGAAGTATACATCATCCATTGATGCACTTGTACTTCTTGATAAAGACGAGTTGTTTGAATATGGTACAAGTTTGGACGAAATGGTTGTGTTTTGTCAGTGGAAATTTAAAGAGTGCTTATCAAATGCGGCTGGAGATTTTTGGCACAAGTTCTGGCATTGGAAATATGGAACTTGCCATGTGTTTAACTCTGGTCTTTCACAAAATGGCACAGAAGAAGATATCTTAACTGTCAGCAGCCCGGGTCCTGATAATGCATTGAGTTTAACTCTTTTTATAAATCAATCCCAGTATAATCCCAATGTCACTGATGCAGCTGGCATTCGGTTTTACATTGGAGATCAAGGAAAACTCTACTCTCCTTATGCTCAAGGACACAGCTTGTCGCCAGGATCTTCATATTTTGTAGGGTTAAGAAAGAGAAACATAATACGTGTGGACCCTTTCAAAAATGAAAGTTGCAAAAAGCACCATAAGACTAACCTACAAAATCCAGTCACACAAAGCGTATTAACAAAATACAGCAAAGAACTTTGCAAATATTTGTGTTTAGCAGAAACACAACTTTATTATTGTGGTTGTATTGAATATTATTTGCCTAAAACTGTATCGGAAAATGAAACATGCACGTCCGAAAGTGAGCGATTGTGCACAGCCAAACCTCAAGAAAATTTTACGATTGCCAATGCTGAGTGCATAACCAAGTGCACTCCGCCATGTAACGAAATTTCTTATAGCACACAAATTTCCATGCAAAAATACCCAAACCTTAAATACGAAGAAGAGGACCGCGATAAACTTTTTTCTAATCAAAAAGGAGACATTGATTATTTAAAAGTTACTTTCTACTATGAAAACTTGGAAACTGAAGTTTGGGAAGATGAAGAGGTCTATGGTATTGTGAACCTTCTTGCAGACATTGGTGGTCAATTGGGATTATTTTCAGGTTATTCAGTTTTCACTATCATTGAATTTCTTTTCTTCTTTTTTTACATCGGAGCACATACACTTTATTTCATCATCCCGCGAAGACGAATGGCTTATCAAACCTAAATTCGCCATTATTTAATCCATCTTCACAGCCACCAATACCAATTGTATGTTTGATTATTGAAAGGTAGGTTTTGCATGAAGAGAGAAGTGAGCACGCAAGACACACAGCATAATTAAGCAAGTGCAAAAAAAACATAAAAACGATTAGATTTTGTACGGGAATCTTTTTCTATGATTTGTAGTTGTAGCCTTTTAATATTCACATAAAAAAACTTGTAATAGTTGTTTTACTTTAGTCTTAAGCTTTCCTTTACTACGTTACATTGTAAATGTAGACGAGATAGCATCATTCAAAAAGTGAAACACAATACCCCACAAATACAATCAGGTTTTTTAAGAAAATGTCCAAAATGTAGATAGCTTTACATGCTTTTTGTTAGAACAATAAAAGAAGGCTGAAATATTCTTAGCACATTCTTAGACACGTGTACTGTAATGGGATGAAGTGATTGGAGGCCTATACACAGACATTGACAGTTTATCGTCAGAAAGATTAATAATGATAAAAATTATTCTCCTTGTAAAAGCTGATAAAAAAGAACGATTATAAAAAAATCGGAAAACGAATTAGAACAATTTCAGAATGAATTTCTGTTTTGATAGTTTAAGTTTATAATTTTTCTGGAAAGATTTTGGAACGACATGAATTCGAATTTCAGCACAATTTTTACAATAAATAAATAAACTTTCCATCTTTATTTCCGTCCGTCACTAGCACATTTATTTTAGTAAAAAATATTGAAATAATTATGTCACACGGAAAGCGGTCTGTAAACTAATTCTAAATTTTCTTTGCTGAATAATAATTTTATGTAAAGAAATGAAAAAGTCACTTACTTCCTTAATGCCAATTTTTCTACAGGAAATAATTCTGAAGTTCTTTGTACCTACAAGAAATTTCATTTCATGTTAAAAAAAACAATCTCATCACCTTCCCTTACCCTAATTTCAAGCAGGTATTTTACCACTGTATTAGTGAAAGAAAGAAAAATTTAAAAAAAATTGTTACCCGCTGGCTTTTTGGGCTACTTGACCCACCTGAAAAATAAATTTAATAAAAGCGATTATGAACAGTACATTAATACACATCTCATATTTACACATAATTTGACCTTTACAATGCTTATCTTTCACTTCCATGGAAAATCAACTTGTAGATACTGAAAAATGAAACTGAATTAACTAAGCCAACCATTGCTTTTTTTATCAATCAATTTCATTCAAGCAGAAATACAATTAACAACAGTAGACGATAGATGTATGCTTAGAGAAACAAAGTTAAATAGCTACTTGTGACTTTGTTATAAAATTTATAAATTAAAAATACATACAAGAGAACTAAGGCGAAAGTTTAGCAATTTATTGTGATATATTACTGTAGCTATTTTTGAAGAAGAACAACGGGTCTACTTTACCTGTTACAGATAGACACACACAGTATAGTGTATTATTATAAGGGACTAGTTGGTAGTCTGTGGAAAAATCCACAGGGTCGCTTGTCCTTTATATATCGCATTTCGTGTTTCCGTAACAGACAGACAGACAGACGACGGCTATTATTACAGAGACAAATACTATAAAAAAAACATTTGTTTAAAGACACAACACTGGAAAAACTTTAACACAAGCTAAAATCAAGATCAATGTGTTTTTGGTTTTCGTTATTAGATCAAATAGCTAAAAAAAAAATAAAAAAAAAGACACAGACTTACTTTCGAATGAAGCTCTTTTTAATCTCGCGATTTCTGCTTCCAATGTTTTCACTTTATCTTGAAGTCTATCAATTTCCAGTTCATCTATTCCTTCTCTGTGAAAACAAAAATAAATACTGTAGGAGTATACACTTTATAAGAATTTCTTTACAAGAATTTTAATGATCCTTTTTCGATTACAAAACATAAAGGTTGATTGAATATTAAAGACATAGGAGAACTGATAATTGAAGAAGAATTTCGATGACTATAAAAATAAAAGAACGAACAGAAATAACTTCTTTGACACTTACTCTATGGAAACAGTTGAAGATCGGATATCATGATCTGATTTTCCACATTCCTCTAAAGCAGATTTTTGAAGTTCAAACGCTATAAGCAAGGAAGCTTTCTCTTTCTCTAACTCGTCGTCGTATTGTGTTTTTAATTCCTGCATAACCCTTAACTTCTCTTTCTTCAACTCCTCAATATTAACATGTAGTTCTTTAATATTATTTTCTAATGCAATTCTCTCTTTCTCTGTCTTCTCAACACTCGATCGATTTTCATTAATTGCTGCTGTTAATTTTTCCTGTAAGTTTGCATTTAAATCATTGACTTTTTTCAAGTCACTCTTGAGTTGTGTGTACGCTTCCTTATGCATGTTGATTTCAAGTATTAAATTTTCATTTCTATGTTTTAACGTTTGATTATCATTTTTTAAACTAAGTAACTTTAATTCTAAATCTTTGATTTGATTGTCCTTCTCCTTTTTGATCTTATTGAACACAGCGTTAAAGTTCGTTTGTTTTTGTGTTTCCAATGAGTCCTTCATTTGTAATGTTTGCCCAAGTTCTGCTTCTCTTTCAGCTAGTACTTTACGCAAGTTTTTAATTTGTACATTAACAGTAGACACGTGCTCTAGATGTTCATCAATTGATTTTTGTGTGGATTCATTCACTCTGTCCAATTCAGTTTTTAAGGCATTTCGTTCGATAGTAATTTGATCTACATCCAACTTCATCAAAGTGCACTTACTTTGTTCATTTTCAAGTTTAACAACAAGTTCATCATATGTAGCTGTCTTTTTACTTAACTCCTGCAATATGTCATCATTGACACCTTTTAAAGTCTTAATTTCCTTCTCTTTTTCTCCTAGCTCAAATTTAACACTGTCTAAATTTGTTTGCAAAATGTTATGCTCTTTATAAACGTTAGAGTTTTTTTCAACAGATTCCAGTAAGTTTTCAACTGTCCTTTTTAAAGACTCACATTCATCTCTCAAATCTTCACACTGTTTAGTTAGTTCCTCATGAATATTTTTAGAAGCTTTTTTCTCTGCTTCATGAATAACTTTGGTACATTTTAACTCTTCTTTAACAGTATCGTATTTCAATTTAAGAGAATCATGTTCTGAACATAATACCTGTTTCCCCTTCACAACAGCATCTAACTCTGTGTTTACTTGTGCCAACTGCACACACACATCTAAGTAAGCCTGTACCTTCCCCATTACCATAGACAAAACATCTCTTTTGATGCTAGTAAATTCTTCAAACCATGACTGGTTTACTCCCTTGACTTCCTCCTTTATCACAGACAGTTGGCAATTTAGCTGCTTGACATTACACTTCATATGCTTAAGAAGCTCTGCTGAATTGGACACATTTCTTGCAACTTCTGTAGATTTGATAGCATCAGATAAGGACCTGCTACTGTTGATGGAACTAGCCATGTCTTGTGTAAAGTATGTCAAGTTAGTCATACTACCTTGATGTATGTTAGGTAATGAGAAAACATTCTCCTTTGGTGGGTGCAGTGTTTTGGGACTTAAACTGCGGCATTGGCTTTCTCTTGATATTTTCCTGACACATCCCTTTATAGCTATTGGGGATGAACTAGATATCCCAGACACAGGAGATAAATCATCATTAGACCGAGAGAAATCCAATTCTGCGGAATGGAATAGCATGTCACTGTCACTTGAAGCAATCAGTTTCTTATCTTCTGATAGCGAGCGGAGTGACGCCGGCTCAAATTCAGATTCATCTGCGGTATTCTCATCATCTGCATTATCACTGGGAGATTCTGTTTCATAGTTGACATTCTCCAGCAATGGAAACTGCTCCACTGGATGTGATGACATTTCACGCTTCAGCACACTCATTGTTAGTTGATCATTTTCAACCAAAGCTTGCTCACGAAACTGTAATGTCTCTTCCAATGATTTGTTTTGTTTAGGGTCAATGAGTTTTGTTAAGTTACTTTGAGATAAACAATTACGAACCATAATACTTGTTTCCAATGAATCAGACAAACTTAATTCCGACATTAGGTCTGGTACATGATGTTGCAACATTTTAATATCCTCCACAGACACATCTGGTAGATCTACATCGCATGGCGTTGGTTGCTCCTCCTTAACAAAGAACAAGAAACAATTCAATCACAGACCTTCCACAAAAAACATTGCAAACAACTGGACAACTAAAGTGATGTACAAAATTTTAGAAGATTATCTCAATAAAGTTCTAGGAGAAAAGTAGGAAGCCTGTGACATGGAACACTTAAAAAGCAAACAGTTATTATTTAGTCTGGGATTACCATGACAAAATACTAGGGTCAACGGAAACCATTTTGCTAGCGAGAGGAACATTGAAAAATACTAATGATTTTAAAGATTGTGATGACATCAGTGAAGTCCTGTAAATTTCTCCTTTTTTATAAGATATGGGAAAATGACCATTTTCAGAAAATTTTCTCAATCTTCAAATGCTAATAACTTAAAAAGGAGAATTAATAGGGAGCTGAAGATATGACCTGAGATACTGTTAACACTGGCTGTGATGACCCAATAAGGTCAAAATGTTTTTGGATAACATTGTTAATTTTGAAGCAGCTGGATTGACCTAGGTTTGGGAAATTTGAGCAATTTTGGTCCCAGGTGACACCTAGTTTCCAAGCAGGAGTTCTGGTCAGTTATTTCCATCTGTTTTTAAGTTGATCGGCCTTAAAGTTATAAGTGCGATGCAATGGCTTTACGAATAATAATAATTTCATTATTGATATTGAACTAAAGCTACGTTCGCATCAATGTGAGTAGCGTTATTTTTATACAATAAGAATTATGTCTTTTGGTGCACCTTTATTCACATGTTATGTTCTTTGTATGTTGTTGCTACAAAATACTTAAAAAATAGAGTGCAAATAAATATCAAAACTTTTTTATATTTTTTCATGCGAATAGCATGCAAATTCCGAACACGAGAGATACACTGCTTGATCTCCGTCGTAAATGTATTTTAACAAAGTTAAAAATTAAAAAAAATATTTTATGACTTTTTCTTTCATGGTTAAAGAAAACAAAGTATAAGGGAAGACAAAAATAAGAATTTTGAAAGATCTTCTATTACATTTATGGGAGAGTGTTTTGGTTTAGTTGATTTTTGTCTGACGGCGTATTCAATAAAATAGCAAATTCCTTAGACAAAGCCCAGATGTAAACCAAAAATACTTGGCAGGAGGTAATAAGGACAGAATTGATGCAGAAGAATTTGAGTTTAGAAGTAACATGGTTTACATCCGATTGGAAGGTCATTAATTTACCCTGTCTAAACCATGCTAGTATGGAAATTAGATGTTAAGCCAGCAACGATAATGAAGACATCACAAGTACCATCTACAATAATAAAAAACTTTTTTTTCAGTGGTAATGTATCCTCAACATATTGACGTCCTGTCTAATTTTTCAATAAGCTATTCAGACATACTTTTCCCCGCTGCATGAAAGGGAAATGAACACATCCGCTTTACCAGTTACAGAGACTTAGCTTGTTATTATATTTAAACATAAAAACTTACAGCAAAAGGTTGAGGCCACTGGTCAAGACCAGGAAACAAATTCTTAACAAAGTGGTTACCTATAAAAAAGTTAATAAATAAAATAAAATAATATAACATTTGTATATTTCTAATGGAGTACAAACTTTTTCCTACCAAAAACTTGTTTAAAGTTGTCTCGTTTGCTTAATTCTTCTGTCCGAGCAACAATGGAACTTTCAGAAACAGTTTTGGTCCACTATAATGCCAAAGAAAATTCAAAAATTAATTCGAAGTCAATGATATCATAGCTATTCAAAAATCCATGATAAAATGGTTAGTGAAATGCTGCGTAGAAGATTTTTACAAAAGATTTTACAGAAGAGCCAAAGAAATCCCCACCGTCTAAGCAAACTTATCTTGCAGAAATTTTTTTATCAAATCATCTTTATACAGCACAATAGCAACACCAACTCTTACATTATTATATCTGTTTTCCCTCAAGAATGCACAAAATATTACTGGTCAAAAAAGCAATGACATAGATTTTTATTGATTTCAATGGATTTTTTACAGGCTAAGGACTAATGACTGGTTACATTCTGCAATCATTTTAGGTCAAATCATTGAATGTATTGCACAAACCTCTGTAAATTGTAAAGAGAAATTTTTTCTTCTTAGAACTTCCAAAACAGCCAAAACATACATCTTAGGTGCTTCATAGACTTGTTCAAAAATATCCAGCCTATATAAATACAGAAAAAAAGTTATAGACAAACAATTTAGGTATTAATTTTTTCAAAAAAGAATTTAAGTTTCACGCATGTGGGTCACTGTTCTCATTTTAAAAAAACTGTCTGACAAGAAGCCATTAAGAAGTAACCAAATTTCTTTGGTGTATCAAACATGGAAATGTATAATATATAAGAAGTCAATTGCGAGTTCCCTTTTTTTTAGCAAACGAAAACAAATTTTACCTTTTCTTTATTCTTTTTAAACTTGTATGATACGCTAATAACTTTGAGTCGCAATCAAATATTAATTTTTCCAACCGCGTCACCCATCTAGATTCAAAATAATTGCCAGCTTCTTAATAAGGACAGCAGTTTTTCAACATTGGCTAACCTCACTATTAAAGAAACATATCACAACTGACTACTGGATAAAACAGTACCTTAATCTTGTATGCAAATTTGTTGACAATTCGTCTTTTGCTCGAGCACATAAATTGCGATTTTCCCTAAAATGAGAACATAAAAATTTGTAAACAGCTTATGAAAATTTTAAGTGAATTGAATTTTTTTAATAAATGCATAGTCAATCTTTAAGAGCATGCAACATAGCAAAATTGTTGGGTGGGAAAGAATTCATGTCCCAAATGAGTGCTGAGTAAATAGTTTATTGCATGAAAGGGGATCACTGTGTCTTAGTGGAAAAAGAGAAGTAGAGAAACGTAACAATAACAATAAAAGTAACATGCATTGAATGAAATATTTTGGGTGCCTAGATGTTAGCAGTGGTACTGTATAGGTATATTTTAATAACAACTGAAATACTTCTGAAAATATCTTCCACTTTAAGCTTAAGAAAGTATACCTGATTTGATGATGATTTTTTCGTAAAACAATAAGTTGTTTTTGGTGACTCGCACAAAGATCAGGTAGAACAGAAGGATCACCAATGTGCTCTGCTCTCATCTGATTTTGCAAAAATCCCTATGAAGGAGGGTACTGGTTTAGTCATTTTTCGAGGAACAAAACTTAATTTGTTTATCTACTGGTGTATTTAGAAAATCCAAAATGGGGGGTCAAGGCAATTCAAAGCATTTTGTTCAATGGAAACAGATACAAATTTTTCTTCTTGGCTATAACCCTAATTAAGTATACGTCCTCCAATTCTGTTTTAATAAAGGATATTATTTATTTTTTTAAAAGTTAAAAAAAGTTTGTATAAATAAAGTTTATGTAGCTGATCAGCAAGTGAGTTTTTTGCATTTTGGTTGTGTATATACCACCAGAACTATTTGAAATATTCTCTCAACTGTAGGTGATACCTGCACATGTCTTTATTAAATAAAAACTGTTATACTGTTAAAAAAAGGACTGATTTGCAGAATTTAACGAAATCTAAAACATGCAGCAGGTATTAATTTTATTTTATTTTCACAACTTCACTTCTCTGATGATAAATCATGATGAAGGTAAACTCCAGGATCAGGATATTTGGAAGATAGTTTTTAAGATACCGGACAAGTGTTAAAACCACATGGGTTAGGTTTTAATTCCCTGCAATTTCTAGTGTGTATGCTAACGTTTTCTCTATAGCATCAGTTGTTGTCAAAGACTAATGTTCAAAAAACAAAAAATCCTAACAAGAACGGCTTGTTTTAATCTGTAGATGTACAATATAAAATGCATTTACCTGGGCCATGTCTGCTTGATCCTGAATAAGCTGTTTCATGATGGTGACTCGCCCTTCTAAACTTGCTAATCTCTCTGTAAGGCCTTTAATTTCTTTCATGTTAACATTATTAACAGAGTCTAAATTAGATTAAAATGTATGTGATTGCAAAATATGGTGAACAAGAAATGAATTATAAATGCAGTATGGTGGCATGCAACACTGTTAAGTACTACATTTGTGGTTCTTCAATGAAATACATACTTTGTGACAAACCTAGATGTTCCTTTATTGTTAAGGCAAAACTATAGTTTGAATAATTTACGTAACCTTTGAACATAACTGCTAATTACAAATACTCGCAACTTGACCATTGCATTGGCAACTCGTAGTCCATGTTATTGTGGATTCAAAGGGATTTTCCATGACTTTTGCTTGTCATTGCCGGGGGAACTTGCATTGCATTGTAAAGAGAAACAACTCTTGCACATGTTCGTGCATTAACTTCAATAAATTACTTTTCTTAATTAATAACTAATAAAGGATTTTTTGTACAATTTTTAAAAACTTAGTACTGGGCTATTCAAAATTTTAAAAAGAATTGTGAACCAGAAAAGAACTTAATAATTTTTTTTTTAACAACATAGAAGAAGAAAATAATTTTCGTAATTGATGACTTTCTATAAATAGTATTTCAAAATATTAAAAATTCCATTAAGGAACTCTTGAAATTATAATTGTGGTGATACTGCAACTTGTTTACTAACAATGTGCTACCACCATACTGCAACCTATTGATCTGCATTTCCTAACAATGTGCTAAGACTATACTGCAACCTATATCCACACTATGTGTAAGTACCAAACTACCTGTATTACCAACAATGTGCTACAACGATACTGAAACTTCTGTATTTTAAAAATCAAGAAAAAACAATCATACCTAAAATTTTTTGAGCTTCTAAAAACACAGATTCCACAGCATTTGTGTTGGACTGAAAGAAAATATATAACACTTGAATAAGTTCTTTTCACTGAATTTCTAGATTTTATAAAACTAGCTGTTAGCCCATGGAAAACCCATGGGTATTAAACTGACATAAAACCTTACAGGAAATCACCCATCACTACTTGCAGCTACCATCTTTGGCTCACAGACAGACAAAGAGCTTTATTATTAAAGACTAGTCATTAGGCTGTTGAAAAATCCATAGGGTTGCCTGTCAGCAAATTATCTACTCTACAGGGGACCCGGAATGAAGAAGCGGCTAGCCATTTTGAACACACAGAATACGGCTATCATCAAATACATATCTGTATTTATGGGAAGCGGTAAAGGGTCAATATACATGCAGTGAGGGCTGCAACACCATGTAGCTTGCTTGCAATAGCAGCATAATTCAGTGTTTAGTATCCTTCTTTCTCTAGGGTTTACCATAGTATCACTATGAAAAACCTCTATAAAATGTCTGTATGATTAGCTTAACAAATTATTTGAGCATCTACCTGTTTCATGAAATCTTCACATTGCTGCAGCAAATTGTGAATTGTTGACTGTTGATCCTAGAAAATTATTGTGTTATTATCAACAGGTGTCGTGTTCTAATTAATTTTTGTAAATTGAGATAAAAAATATAAATAAACAACTAGTCATTATCACGATATAAAACTATCAATAAACTTGTGTAAAGCCTAAACACTACCATTAATTAATCTTCGTGGTAGCAAAAGTGTGATCATGTTTTTTGTGTAAACATAAATCATCCAGTTGTAAACAAGAAACAAAATAAATTATATAAAATATATTTTGAGAAAACTCTTGGTGTACAGGAAAGTGTCTGTTTTAGAGGTTCCAAGTAACATATTGTGCTTGAATTAAATGAATAAATATTGCTGCCCATTATGCTATTTTGTTATACTATTTTGATGGGTTGAAAAAAGCCATACCAAGCTAGTAAAAGAGAAAATCATAGGAGATTCTAAAAAATTTCCTGCTTTGTCAAGTTGGTTGTGAACTAATCTTTCTTTGGAAACTACACTTTACTTGCACTTAATTAATTTCTTTTTAACTTTTTTTTAAGAAAAAATCCCTTAATGCTATAATTATCAGCTCTCTTGTTTCAGTTTGTAAATCCATGCCATAATGTACACGCACTGCTCTATATTTTACAAACCAGAAAACAACATACATGATTAGAAATCCATTCGAGCAAAGAAGGAGTTTCAGTTGCTCCTTTACACAAGCATGGCAACAATGGTAACTGCTGCAAAAGTGAAAATACATGTTGAAATCTGCGAATAAAAAAAGAAGAATTGTGTACATTATGACAGCGAACAGTTTGTTAAGATACCAACGTTAAAAAGTAGTAGTAAGATAGGCGGTGATATTATTCCTTATTTTAAAATCTATAGTGAAGACTACTCGAATACAAATAACAACGATGGTGCAAACACATCCACAATAATACTTACGACTGTAGCATCTTTTTACACTGCACTTGAGCTATCAGAAAGTTTCGAAAGCATTCTTCGACAACATCAACATGAGTTTTAAATGCACTGGAAATTAAAAAACAAATGGAAGGAATATCTAATTTGCAAAACAATTTAAAGCTGATGCAAAATTTCATTTTACACACAATTGCAATTATTTCTAATTCTTTGTTTTATAAAGTAAAATAACAAACCAATTATACAGATGACTTTTTAAATTTGAGAAGTGGAAACATCATCAGTTCTAAAAAATACATATTAAAATCTGATTTCAACATTAATTTTTATCCATACTCTGTGATATGATCCAAATTTGCAATTGCTGCAAGCCAACCATTCTTCTGCAAGATTTGATCATTTACCAAGTTTTCACAATTTTCACCAATTTCTGATGCACAACGTTGAAATTCCTAATGGGAAACGAAATGTTCCAAAATAACAAATTATAAGTGTTTTATCAAAAGCAATAATTTCAGTGCAAACTACACATTGGTCACAAATCCAAAGTATCACAATTCTCAGGTATATAATATACTACAACACGCTTATATCATCAGAACAGTTAAATTAATTTTTAGTTTGGCAACATCAACAACAACTTTCAGAGCAATATAAATGCAGAGAAAAATAAAGTAAATATTACTGCAGCAAGTTTTGCCCTTGCCACCAAGGTTTCATAACCAGGTTTCATCTTTAGACATTTCTCTACTTCTTCTTTAAGAGAAGCTTCTGTAAAAAAATTATTATTTACAAATCACTACTTTTTTAATAAGGACAAACATTTGATTGAATGTGTTATGACAGGCATCAATTAATTTTAAAAAAAGGCCAACTTTACCTGAACCAAGATTAAAACTTGGTGATGGTGGCACTGGTGAGTCAATGGTTGTTCTGCTGAATAAGTAAAATGGCAAATTTTCCTAGATCAACAAGAAAGGCGAAATAATTAATTTTATTATACAGCATGTACAATTACAGTTAAAATATTCTCAACGACACAGATAATCTTACTGTTCCCGAACCAACATAACTAGCCACTCTGTTTGAAGGATCTAATGGTACACCATGAGCAGATAGCAAAACTTGCTTTTTTGTAGGTACAAATATTGTTTTCTGTATTGCTTCCATTAAATAGCCAACACTAATACAAAAAAGAACAAACAATACAAATTTTAATAATTACATTAAAGTAAACAAAGACAGCTTTCTTTGTGATCTGAAGAGGCTTGACAAGTAGGAATTAGAAATGAAATGAAAATAAAACAAATATGGAAAAAAGATAATAATACAGAAAATATACCTATTTGCAGCAAGTTCTGTATCAAATTTCAGCATAATGCCAATATCCACCAAGAATACATGCAGCATTGTTTATTTGTATTACTTGCCTAAAGCCAAATTATTTGCACCATAGAGTTCATTTAGAGTCTATACAGTCAAACCTGTTTAAGATGGTCTTTCAGAGAAAAATAAAATAACCGTCTTGTTAGGTGGCCATCTTATAAAGAATCTTTGACTGCATCTTGTATCATTGGCTGCCTAGTATAATATATATCAACTGATTTCCATATAATTAAGTGTAGCAACATTGAAAACCCAACTTTAGTAGGACTACAAACGTTTAAAGTTGTTTGCAAAAAAGTAAATCTATATGGTGTTTTAATGTCTTTACACAAACGTTGTGTTAGAAACTTGGCCATCTTGTGAAGGCATTCTTTTATTTTTTACTTTAAATGTTGGCTGCGGTAAGGTGCCTGCCTTATACGATAGCATTTTTCTGTTAAAAATGCATAGTGAGAATTAATAATGACCATAGCAGACAGATGGCTGTTTTATATTGGTGACTGGAAAGGCAGCTTTCACTGTATGATAATTTTTAGTGATTTAGATATATATAATAACAATCGCAATATTACAAATTATGTGCAAGCTTGTCTGCTGTCTGGGATCGTATAGACATGTGATTATGATCCAATGTTTTGAAACGTTTGATTTCAGGGTGGTCACTGAGGATCATGAGTCAAATTCAAGTACAATAAAGTTACATACATTTTTAAAAACAAAGGCTATGTTCCAAACAGGTCAACCCACTTTTTCAAATTGAAATTGTGAGAGAAAAGAGAATTGGGGCTTTAAGAAATTTTGATATCAAAAAAGAGGCAAAATATGAGATTTCTATTAAAAAAATACTCAAAGGGACCATGGAATGGCGAAGAGCGATGAGCTAACTTTGGTACAGTTGATCTTTGCAGATGAATTGTGGCTTCTGTGCAAAAAACAGACAGCTCTGAGATGGATGTCTATATATATTTGTTAAGTAAGTAATAGTAAGTAACCATTTATTTGGTGAACAAGATTTACAAGACTATTTTATTGGTAAGGACAAACAATCACAATTTAAATAGATAATATACAATACAGTGTAGTAATATTCGTACGACTATTTAGATTAACCAGGACACCACACTATAAATGAGCTAGAAGAATATGAGACCACCTAATACACCAACTATGACCAGTCACAATTTAGAGATGGTGCATCAAATATAGGTAATTAAAAAAGGGAAAAACAAAACTAGAAACAAATATTTATTGTCTCTCTTATTCCGGTTTCGAACTAGGATTCCCCAGTCAAACAATCAAGTCCAAAGTAAACACCAGGTTGCCATGATTTTTTTTGGGAAAACCATATATACCTAACAAAACATTAAATGCCATCGCTGTGAATCACTTAGAAGTATAGATATTTATTTTATTGAATAGAAAAGGGATCACACTACTGATGTATTTCGAAGAAGACTTTTTGCATACTGGGTCTGAAGTGACTTTTTGCGCGAAATGTGCAAATCAAAATTAAAAATCAATCACAACGTTCAAAATTTCTTCTATCAAGGAAGAGAAGAGAAGAGAAAAAGAACGTAAAAAATAAAAACTATATATGAGGAAAGTTATAAACAGGCCATTTCGTAAGATTTTAGGTAGGCGTGCGATGAATTGCACGCCTCAATAATTTTGCGCGTGCTGTGCGCGTGCGATCTTAAGAAATTATATTTTCAAGAAGCAAAAGTAAGAACAAAATTCCTTTACCGCCGAGAATTTAAACCCATGGAACGAAAAATTGTTGTAAATTAAATTACGGAAAGTTGAAGCATGGCTAATAACGATATGTAGCATTTTGTTATTTTAGATTTTTGAACTTTATTTCTCCGAAAGACGATTATAAATTATATAAAGCTTGAATTATAAACATATAACCTATATAACCTTACTTCACTTCGTGCTTTATTTTTTTCTCTCAATAACGATTTCCTCACTCTCTCTAAAACACGATTCTGGAGATCAATTTTTCTTTTGTGTTGAGTGTTATTCAAATCTATTTATATCTTTGCAATCACATTGAGCATATTGAAATGATTTGCTTCTGGTAATAGAGCAGTATGGCAGGTATCATTTTTAGGTGTATTGACATGTATTTCACAAGCTAGTGCCCAGGACTAAATTGATAAATGCTGTTAAAAAACAGTAAAAAATGTTACAATTTAGTTTATATAAATGATATTCATTCTTTCTTTTCTTTTTTATAATCAATACTTTCAAACAACAGGTGGTCACAAAAAATGTGAAAAAAAATTAAAAATACAATTAATAAGACACATTAAACTTTGTCCTCCCCATTACTGCCATTCTTTTTTTATGCACATTGTGATTGCTAAGATGTAAATAGATAATAAAATTATAAAAACATGAGAAAAGAATCTTGCGTACATCGTTGTTACAGACGATCTGTAATAATTCATTATTTCGTTTCTTTTTATGCCAAGAAAACTTTACTATAAAAGATGTAAAAATAAATTTAGATCAATTATTATTAATGGCATCTCTTGCTTTCTTGTTATTAATTTATTTATTTTTCTATTTTAACTTCGTTAGATTTAAATTAAAAAAATTGCAAATTTATAAAAATATGCATTTTAACTATGTGGTTTTCTACGTACATGAATAAGATTTAAGTTAACAATAAGGGGTTGCAAAGCCTTCTTAAATCATTCTCTAACTTCATATTTCGGTTTTTACGTAAATTCAGAATTTCAGAAAACTATCGCAGACATAAAGAAAACAAAGATTTGCGCATGCGAATTAAGTTATAGAAAAACAGTCTGTGCTTGAAAAAGGGAAAAAGAAGAAATGAACTCAGGCTTGCAACGATACTACTTTAACTTTTTTAGGTGAAGAACTAATTCACTTTTAATTTATCTTTTATGTATAAGTAGCTAACAAATTTTTCCAGCAAACTTTGGAGCCTACTTTTTATTTCTATTTTACACTACAATAAAACCATGTCTTTTATATTTTAGATTACACAACCAGTACCTACAAAATGATTGCCATAGTAATAGATAGTTTTAGTATAGAAATATTCCTTAACAAAAATTGTAAAGAACTTTAAGTATGCTTGCCGATAAAGAAAATGTTTAAAACTCACTTTTCTTGTACCTGTTCTTTGTTTTGTAATTTAACTTAGTTTATCAAACAAAACAATAAGGGTGCATTCCATTTAAAAAAACGCTGCAAGTATGTAACTCGGCGTTGAAAACATTTAATTGCAAAATGTACTAACTAGTTACAATAAATCAACTTGGCACAACATTTTCAAAATATTTCACTTTTCTTACTCCATCTTCACGTATATATAGAAGATAATAACACCTGAATTATAGGAACCATCAAAGCAAAGCCCAGAGGCAGACCGAGAAAGACTTGGCAGGAGGTTATAAGGACAGACTTGATACAGAGGAAGTTGAGTTTAGATCTAACACAGTCTAGATCAGATTGGAAGAGGGTCATTAATATACCCTGTCCAACCCATGCTAGCATGGAAAACGGACGTTAAGCCGTGAATGATGTTAAGCCGAGAATGATGATCAATTCAAAAAATTCATCATCGGAAGAATTTTCTCCCATTTCTTCATGTAAAAGAACTGATGCAATCATCATTTGTTGCCGTCGTGTATTCGCCATATTTGTTTTGATTTTAACATGTGTTTCCCATGTGTTTGCATAAATTATGGAAGAAGTGAAGCCAAGATAAGTTATGAAACCCTCGCATTGCATTTTATGAAAATGTTGTGAATCTTGCATATAGCTCATTCCATTTTGTGAACATGTATGCACTTTTTCAAGGTAAGCTGATTTAGCTTGTTGTGTCATTTTTGGTGTTAAATGGAATACACCCTAAAATGCCATTTTTACTGTTATTGAGTGATAAATGTTAAAAGTCAACGCATGCTGTTGTTGGCGTTTCTAATGAAAACATAACAAGGAAATCAAACTCAAAACAATGTTTATCCATTATGTTGTTACTTTCAAATGTTTAATTTATCAAATTCGAAGACACTGCATTATGGATCAGTATGTACTGTGCACTGCCCTAGATGTTGTTATTGTAGTCTAGCCAAGAGAGCCATAGTGGCTGTCTTAAAACAAAGGCAACATTTCCATTCTACATTCATCAACTGATTTCTAACATTACAACAACTGAGACTACCATTATTAATGCTGACCTCATCAACGGTAAAGCTGGCTACGCGTTTTTTTTTTCGCCGGCAGGGGATACCACCTCCTTGCTGCCCCTTCTCTAACGCGCCTTTTTTGACAAAAATATGAATAGAACCATAATCTTTTTCTTGTGACTATGATAGAACAGAGCTAAGGCAACGAGGGAACTAAAGATTCTCGCGCACAGATTCTGTTAGAAAAGAAGACTAGCTACACACAAGGGAGGGAAATATTTGGGATTTTTCCAATCTCGCCAGGGTTGTTTTTTATATTCGAACTAGAAAGGATACCTGTCTCTCTTCCCTGCTTTCGCTATTGCCCTGTATTTTTTATGTGTTAGTTCACAGTTTAGTTCACTAGATTATATTCGAACGGGTTTTTCGATCTAACATTTGAAGTTTTTCCTTCTTCTGTCAAAAATAGGTTCCATCTTTCTTTTCCTTGCAATGGGATGTCGTCCTAAGGCAAAGGGTGGAATATTTATTTTCGTAATTTGAACCAAAGGGCTACTATATCTGGCTGGTTACTAAGAGCAGGAAGACAATACGAATATGTCAAGATCCTCTTTAACCGATGTAGGATGTGGCTCGCTCCAAAAAAAGAGCTACACGTTAGCCTAGCCGCTTTTTGAATCCATGGGAGGTCTTCTGGAAATTTACATTTACTTTATATATCCTTGAAAAGCATTTGTCAGTAAAAACCTCAATACACGAATCTTAACTTCATATGTTTCTTGAAATTGTGTTTCTTATAAAGAATGCGTAGTCTGGCAAGAATAAGTTCACGACTCCATGAAAATTTAGGAGCATGTTTTCACCGAAATTTTATCTTCCGGATTTTATTAAATTTTTTTCGATTTTCTTGATGTTGCTATTAAATCTAAAAGAAAAATGTCGCTAAAGATAGCGACATTTTTCTTTTAGTCGATCGCTGTTGTTTTTAAAACTAAAACTTTTCTTGTGAGCTATATGAGCAGTAAAATTATTGGCAGCAATTGAGGTTACAAAGATAACGAGACAGGGACATGAATTTAATTCTTCCTCACTTGTCACCCGCAAAAGCCACCCGCGAAATTAAATTTCCATGAAAATCAAAAAATAAACCTTGTCAAAGTCCTGTAGACGGGGCTGGCCTACATGAGCCAACTCGTTTGCAGAGCCTCCATGTAAACAAGTCTCTAAAAAACAAGCAGTGCAGTAGTTATTAATTGCAGAAATATTTTCACCTATTACAAAAATATACACCGAAATATCATATAAAAACAAACATCTCATCTATTGCTACAGTTAGTTGGTAGTTCCGATATTTATCAGAGCCTACAATCAGATGTCAAATAAATACAGTCGTGTAAAAACACCTTAACATGGAGGAGTATATTTACACGTCACAAGCTTTTCTAGTTGT
Organism: Hydractinia echinata; assembly: GCA_030067915.1. NCBI lineage: Eukaryota > Metazoa > Cnidaria > Hydrozoa > Anthoathecata > Hydractiniidae > Hydractinia > Hydractinia echinata. The sequence goes on from JASGCC010000020.1 coordinate 2,600,981, forward strand.
GTTACTATGAAATATTTTTATTTATGTATAAAGCGTGCTTTCCATTGAGCAAACATTCTGGTAATGGCGTTAATGTTATCCTCTCATTTTAAAACAGCGACTCTTCAAACAGAAATATCTCTGTCAAACAGGTGACACAATGTAAAACATGCCTTATGCCATTTGTACCACAAAATCTTTACTGAGAATCCTTTAAAAAGAAACCAGCATTTTCAAAAACTTCTCAAACTCCACATCAAGAATGGTCGTGGTATTAAATACACATCAAATAAATATAAAAGTTAATAAATAATAAAAAATAATTTTTCACAAACTAAAAATACTCATTCAAGTAAAAAATTCTACTTTTCACTTCAAAGCAAGCCGACTGGATTTAGGCCAGTACGAATCCATATTTCACTGGATAGAAAGTTCACGTGAAAACTATCGATCTCTCTGTCTGGAACGTGTTCCCTTTCTTGGCGTCGTGTCGAGGGTAGAGTTCATAGGCGTTTTTAAAGCATGATGTTTCCACGCCATGGAAATTTGTTCCACCTAAATACCAAAGAAAAAAGATTAAGCTGGCCTTAAATCGCGTTAAAATTTTCGCGCTGATATCTTAAGGCGTTGTTCTTCCCTTTGGCGGAAGGAGTGCTGGCGTTGTGTTCGTTTATGAGTTCGACCGCCATAAAAGTGTAGGCGTTAGGTAGACGCACAAAGGGGTGTGAAAATGGATTTTTTTTTTCAAAAAGATTATCACGCTGATATCTTACCTCAAAGTTAACCATATTGACTATTTAGCGCAAGGACGTTTCCATTACAAGTAAAATTAACGCTGTTTTTAATTTATGTTGTTGATGTGTAACAACATCGCGGACGACATTTTATTGTAGATTTTCTTGAGGCGAAATAAAAGAAGACGAAATTAAAAAAGATTTTAGGTCCGTGAATTTTTTGTAAATCGAGGGCAATATGGAGAATATCACCATCTTCTGATAAAATTAAAGATAAACTTTTTTGTTCGCTGTTTTGAAAAAAAAATTCGTTAATGCTAAGTTCATCTTAAAAAACAATGACGCATTATTCCGTTGGTTAAGCACATCGTCATTTTCACACCCCTTAAATTGTGCATCTACCTGTCGAATTCATAAACGAACACAAAGCCAACACTCCTTCCGCCGAAGGGAAGAATAACGCCTTTAGAGTTGACGTGAAAACGGGCGCAATGGTACGGAATATTAACACCAGTACGTAAAACTGGTAATATTTTATATCCTGATATAAGAAAGTAAAATTAATAGATGTCAAATAACTCACCGAGATAAAATGTTCTTTCACGTTTTCTGTTTCAAGTTGTCCTAACTCTTCAGGAGAAAGTAACGGTAGCCTTAAATTGCAAACAACAGTACGTGCTACCTCACATAGAGGACGACCCAATGCTACCTAAAATAAAAAATAAGGATAAAATACAGTTCTTAATGTGCGAATATATAATGAAAAAACTTGCCAGCTGACTTAGGCATGGAACACACATTGTTGCATGTTTATGTTGCACAAACACGTCCTGCGTTTTAAGAAACAAATTTGGAGCCAGCTGGTGTAAAACATTAAGTCTTTTCCCTGGCTATTGTTGGCCGTCTCTTGCCTGGCTATTGTTGGGCGTCTTTTGCCTGGCTATTGTTGAGCGTCTCTTGCCTGGCTATTGTTGAGCGTCTTTTGCCTGGCTATTGTTGAGCGTCTCTTGCCTGGCTATTGTTGAGCGTCTCTTGCCTGGCTATTGTTGGGCGTCTTTTTCCTGGCTATTGTTGAGCGTCTCTTGCCTGGCTATTGCTGGACGTTTCGTACCTGGCGGTGTAAAATATTAAGCCGGTTCTTGCTTCTTGGGCGTCTCTTGCCTGGCTATTGTTGGGCGTCTTTTGCCTGGCTATTGTTGAGCGTCTCTAACTAGGGAGGGGAGAGATTTCTATTTTTTTGAAAACGGAAGAAGTAATTAACAGCAACTAATAAAGAACCCCAAAGCTTTAAAAACTCATCATTATTACCGAGTTAACAACTGCCCAACTTTTTATTGCTTTCAGTAATTCATATTCGTCCATATTTAGCTCATCACTCTGCATGATATAAGCCAATGTAGTATCGGATAATTCGTTGAAACCTTTGGTTTGGAAGATCTCAGCAGTATGTTGCTCGAAAAACGGAAGCAGCATTCTCTTGAAGTTGTCAAGACCAAACGTCACAGCTGCCTGGAGAAAAAGAGTACGTACGAAATATTAAATGGAGAATACATAAAATGACAAAATGTATAATACGTAATATTTAAGCAAGAAAATGACTTAATTTATATTCTTTATAAAATTACAGAAAAAAAAAGATGTTGAACTTTGAACCCCGTAAGGTATATAGCGCCGAGAATGCGCATGAGATAAGTTTTTACGAGAGACTACGAAGCGAAAAGACGGAGATATAATTTTAGTTTCACGTGAGCGTTTTTTTAATTGAGTAGGCTATTCCCAACATCTAACACTGGGCTTTGTAAAATTCAAAAAGGTCGCATAGTCCATCAAACTAATCTCCTTTTCAAAGTTCGTGTTGACCAATTGAAAGTGTGAACCTGTTTTTAGTACCTCCTCTAATTTGGTGATTGCGGATGTTTTTTTTGTCACAAGAAATTTTGAACGTATAAAATTAAGAGCATTCATGGCTTTTAACGCACCATAATTTATTATTATTACAGTTAACTGCCGGTAAGTCAAACCTCCAAGGGACCAAGGAAAATAGTTCGACTTAACGAATGTTCCAGTTAAACGAAGCTACAGTTAAGTCGAATTTACTCTCAAATGAGATTATAGTTTGAAAAAAGCGATTTTTAAGTTACCGGTTAAAGGTGCGATTTTAGCGATGAAAAAGGCATGCAAGTCCCTTGTAAATTGAATTAACGTTAATATTGACTTTCGTTGACTTTCCTCGAGTTCTATATTACCTCAGTAAGTTAATAAAAACTAAAAAACTAAAAAATCTGAAATTTATCTAGTCTTTAAATTTCCTTTTCCTTTTTTTATAATAAAGTATTAACGAACTTAAACAGACGGAAAAAAATGGTTCAAGATAATGAAAGTTTGAGTTATCTGGTGTTCGACTTACCGGGAGCTAACTGTGTTACTATTATTTACACAGGATGATCTCTTTAGTTCCTAATAGTACTGTTATCAATGAGGGTCCTGCGGAGGGGGTCCTAGTGCATTTAAAACTCCCATTTGAGTTACGGATGCCATGCAAGCACAACAGCTTCTTAAACTAATCAACCGCCGCTCACGTAGACAACCGCCTATTCTTGTACAGAACGTTCAGCGGAAAGGATCGATTCACACTTTTATACTATAGCAGGAGACACGTTCTAACAAATTCTTGAAGTTGTTCCAATTCATCTTCGGTAGCACAAGCCCACGCCAAGGAGTGGTACTAGAGGCATGGCATGACAAGTGCATTAGTTAATAGCTTTTTTGTTGCGAAGTGTTAACCTAACTATTTTCAGAGTAATTTATTCATTTTTTACTTGCTCCTTTTATCGTATTTCTAGTCAAATATTACCTGCGGCTGTTAAAATTTTCACTCTTGTTTTAAAGAGTAATTGGAAGTTTATGCTCAACTTCTTTAACTCATTAGAGTTGTCAAAAAAATTATGTGTTAGTGGTTAGTGTTTGTTTCTTTAGCCGGGATCGACTTGCGAATGTTCTTACTTGATCTATGAAACAAGCGTGTCCAAGTTTGGGATGAAATAATTATTGACAAAATGTTATGATCGAAAGTATCAAAAGTCAATGTGGACAGCACAAACAAAGCTTTGTTGGTCAAACTCTGTAAGAATACGTGTTTTTTCATGTTTTATGTCAAACAACATAATTTTCTTGCCAGCATACTTTACTGGATTTTTTAAATACCAAAGTGATGCATATTTTGCATAAATTAGCTTATCAAAGCGGGTATCCTAGCAAAAGACATTAACAGTTACAAGCACAGATAACAGCAGCAACGACGACTGCAAAATTTACCTGCATAGCATCGCAAGCTGTCTCAATGGTCACTGATTCTCCAATGTATTTCTCGCAAATCTAAGTAAAGAAAGAACATTGTACAGTACAGTCTTCAACAAATTATGCAAGAATAACATTGACTATGACAACAACAATAGGATTCCCTGTCCCGAAATAAAGGACAAAAGGACAAAAGTATGGATATTAAGGAGAACTAAAAAGGAATTTTGCCATTTTTAAGGAGATTTTGTTGTAAACAAAGCATCTATGGAAAAAATGATAGAGAATTAAGGATTTTGTTAAAAAAAACAGAATCGACTGTGTAAACATGGCTGACAAAAGTAGGATTAAGTCAACAAAAAGTATTGTAATATTTCCGAATTCCGTATGACCCATAAACCCATTTGAGGTTCAGAATTAAACGATATAAAAAAAGTAAATAATAAGAAAGGTTTAAGGAGGTTCGTCAAATTTTTGAAATTTCAAAAGTTTTGCAAGAATTTGAAGGAGTTTTATTTTAGGAGATTTTGTGGATAACACCAATACATACCTTCACAAGTTGATCCATCCCATACTCCATTGAGGCTGACAGCACATTCATCACCTGAAAACAAAAACAACCTGAACTACTATAGGTACCTTTTCTATTTATAATATGATAATATATATGAATATATGTAAAAAAATAACATATGTAATATACCATAATATAATAATAAGTACAATCAAACAATAAGCAAATGATGAAGAATTGTAACCTGTGGTTAATTTAAGGGTGGTGGTATTAACCGTAGTTTAGAAATACAACACATCACATTTTGTAAATTATTAAGAAACCATACATACATTCTGACTATTTATTTTGCAAGTATTGGTGTATATAAATTGCAGAATCGACGTAAACAGGTCTGGTGTCATATCAGCTAGTACATAAGGTTCTTCATTTGACAGAGACTCTTTGAACATTGCTTTGAACACGTGGCATCTAGTAGAAAACAATACAACTCATAACTTGATATAAAAACAATTTTTAGCCCATCTGGTTAGAAAACCCGAATATGTCTTCAAATTTTCATCAAAAGCACATGATCCTACACAATTTCTTGATCAGCATTTTAAGCAGTACATGCACAATAGAGGCAACAGCTAAACGAATATAAAAAAAAAATGTTTTTGTGTATCAACATGTTATTCTATTGTTATTTTTTCCATTATTTTCTGCTTAAGTGGATTTTTCCTTGCCCAATTCAACTAGTCAATATATTATGATATGTTAATTTATAATTATAAAATAGTGTCAACAACAGATACTGTAAAATGGGCCCTGTATAAATTACCCAATTCATATGTATAAACATAAAGTTAAATTGCAATGTAATTAACTAGTGAAAAATCATAAATACCTTGCAGCTAAAATACATTTGTGCCCCCGAAAAATGACTTTTTCTGGACCAACCAAAAATTTAACATCACTGAAATAAACAAAATAAGTACCATGAAGCATATTTCATTATAACCAGGGTGTTAGCTAGAAATTTCTTTAGGCCCTAATTGGAAATTTTCTTAAGGGGTATTTACAGGATAGCCCATGGAGTCGTCTGTAGTAAACATTAAGGATTTCTACAGTCCAAGATGCCGGAACAACCGTTCTGTCACTATTGCTTGTAAAATTGATCAAAGATTTCAAATCATTAAACTCAAATCATTTTATTATTGCATGCTTTGACTAGTAAAAAAATATAATGCAATAACAGGCCATTTTGTAAAATTTGAGGAAGGCGTGTGGCTCGTCTAAATAATTCTGCGCATGTAGTGCCCTTAAATTTAAAGATGAAGAAGTAAGAACAGAACTCCTCTACCCCTGATTACCACACAGGGACTACTGTTTTGACATGGTGAACATATCATGAGTGAAGTCATTAATTAAGGTTTGTATGTAACTGGTTGTGAAGCAGACTGTATTTAATGTAAATTAAGTTACGGAAAGTTAAATGGCTGATACGATATTTAACATTACAACGCTAACAACACTAACGTTAAAAATTCTTACGTTTATTACTTAAAATAAATTCCGATATTGTTAATGATTTTTTTATTTTATTCTTTTTAAGTGTACTTTTCCAAGAAACTACTATAAAAAGATTAAAATATTGTAGTAATTTTTTATATATCAAGCTTAAATTATAAAATCCAACAAATAAATATCTCGCCAAGAATCAACTAAAATATATGTCTTCTTCTTTTTTTTTCCTCTTTTTTTAAAACTATAGACATAAAATCGAGGATTAAAATCTGTTTCTTTTTATGAGAATATAATAAAAAATCTCTACTAAATTTCCTTGGCCCATTTTAATCCTGGAGAAAAAATTCTTGCTTTACAAGTACTGTAAAAATGATGTCAAGTCTTTGAGAAAAAGCTCTGCAATTTTTAGCAAAATTGAAATAAATTTCCTGTACAATGCTGGACATGTCACTGAGATGCTAGAAAGCTCAACTGAACTCACTCAACTGAATTTTTGGCAAAATGATTTTTCCACGGGCCTTATCGACTAGTAACTATATATTGTCTCTGGAAATATTTTAGTTTTAGAATGCTGAATAACAACAAAATAGCATGCAACATTTAAAAATTTTATTATTAGAAATTAACAGAAACATCTATTACCTGAACTCTTTATTATTGATCAATTGCTTCATATCTCTAGCTAAAGCCAATGGAGAACCTTCCACACTTGTTTCTTTATTTACCTTATCCATACTACTCATTGTGGCAGCAAATATATGTCAATCCTTTATGCTTAATTTTGCCTGCTAACAAAAAAAAGAAGCAATAATTTAAGATACCTATTATGACAGTGAATTTTAGCTGAATGTTTTCTCATTTTTTTCTACAAGTTTAGCTGGAAATTATTCTTATTTTGTTCTTACATTTTAAGCATTTTGGATTTTTTTTATATTGCACTATATTTGCTGCATTAAATTCTAAGTACAAGCTCTGCTAAATGTCTAACGGTGCAATTATTATTTGTATTAACAAATATATTTTTTTAAATATCTTTCAAGATCCCATTAACTTAGGATTAGGGATTAGAAAAATTGATTTAAAATAGCATAAGCAGTTTCATAATGACCGCTCAAACAAAATTATTGCTCTTTAAAAAGCATATTTTAAAAAAATTATTACTAAAAAATAATTATTAAAATAATTGCCTTCTTGTGCCCCATTTTTAGGTATATACCCATTTGTCCTTACTACTAGCACTCTTTTTCCTGCTGCACTACGCAGATCTTAGGAGCCATCACCAAAAATTTGTTAGTCCTTTATTGGCATATGGCTGATAAAGGGCTTAGGGTCAAAATATAGTGACCAATAAAGAGGAATATTAGACAAAAATCTATTCAGGCTTATATTTCACTAAGTAATAACAAAACATGTGATGATGAACTATATATTTCTAGCTGTACATCTCCAACACAAAAATATAATTAACAAATTCCCATCAACCATATAAGTCATCATAGAAAAAAGACGCTTGTCCCTCTTACCAGCTTTTTGCTGTGAAGGGGATTGGGGGTAAATGACTTTACTTATCCGTTATGATGTTTCAAAAAAATTTAATGTTATAAAACTTTTTATTTAATGGAAACAAAAGATTTTGCAACGTGCCTTAGATTTTTTTAATAAATATACACTACAAACATTAAAACATCACAAAAAATCTGTATATCTATATTGTAATACTCGCTGTCTGTGTGAGTTACAAATCCAGGGGTTTTGTAATCGAAAACACCAGTATAATTGCACCTATAATTATGTAATAAGCTACAAGCAAATTTCTATTCCATGACGAGGGTGCTGACTCGCCGAAAACGTCATATATGTTAGGGCGGCCGTGGGCGTTTTTTCGCGGTTTTTTGAGGTTTTCGTCTGTAACCGCCCGGAAAAGCCTGGGCCCGTCCGAAACCGCCCAAATTGCGCCGGAAATGCAATGCGTGCAAGGCTCATTGCTCTTATTTAAATTTTGTCGCGAAAAAGGAAGGTGCTATTTTGTCGTTTTAATCTCAGTTTATTATTTGTGGGATTTTATTACAGCTATATTTATCGAATAAATGATATAAAAAACAGTTTTTTCAGAACTTCCACTGTTGAGTATATGACTATTAGTCTACCGATATGTTTATGTTTGGTGTTTCTGCCGTATTGAAATTTATATTTGTTATGTAATTTGTGTTGTCCTTGTGTTGTCCCGTTTGTGCTCTGCTGTAGAGTTCGCTCTGCGGTGGAGTACGAGATGCATTATATTTGTTAGTTTTGTGTTGTGATGTCCCGTGTTAATTATGTAAAAAGAATAATTGTAATTTTGGTACTATTTTTTGGTAAATTTTCCCCTTGAGTCCGTTTTGTTTTGCACATCTGGCACATCTTTTTTCTGTGCTAGCAGTCTTCAACATGTAGCGACAGGGTCGAACATATATTTTAGTAATAAATTCGCTGTTGAGTGAAATTAGTCTTTCGTACATTACAGGAGTTGTTCTGCATCTGAGCATTATTTTCAGTTGTTTTCTCTCACTTGTAGTTGGCTTGGCTTACGCCACTATATTTCTAGTAAGTGTTTATTTCTTAATATTTATGTCATGTTACATGTGTTATTTGTTACTTAAACTTTGCCTTGTATTTTGTTGTTTAGCGAGTAAGATTGTTAACTACTCCGTTGGAATCGTGTTTTATTTCCAAGCACCTACAAAAGTAGAAATATATGCAACACCGGATTCGTTGGAATCGCTATTCAAAAGGATGTCAGTAACGAAAGAGACCCGACCAGAGATTGAAGCATCTCCCGTTAATGATGACGAAGAAAGAAGAGTCGTCAAACTAACAGAAAAAGGAAGATCCTTTAAACTTCAGTGTCTATTAGAAGAATGAGAAAGAATATTCAGACGATTGATGAGAAGGTCCTCCGAAATAGACAACTTAGTTGGCTTCGGGAGCATAATGACGATAGAAGAAACGTTATTAAGATTCAACGACTTGGTAAAAAAATTTGAAGATGTTTACGAACAATGCGTCCCACTCTTTACTGATGAAGAGAGGCGCGATGATCAAAATTGGTACGACGACAAAGACGAAAAAATATTTGATTTCAAACATCGTGCCATCAACCAAATTAGAGAGTTGAAAGAAAAGCAAGAATGTGAAAGTCTGAAATCGCACGATAGCCGGAAGGATAGAGCGTCTAGCAAGTCCCACACAAAGGCGTCATCCGAATCGTTTCAAGAACGATTTAACAAGAAAGTGGAGAAAACCGAACGTATGAGTGAAGGAGATTTCAGAAATGAAAGACAAAGATTTGCTCTGGAATCGGAAGAGTTAAAAAACTTAGAGGAGGTGTCTCAACTCAAAGCACGTTTGGGTGTCCTGGACCGAAATCAGGATAGACAAAGGTATGAATTCGAGAGTTGATGATGAAAGTAGTATCTTGTTTAAGTTGTTACAACTACAATCTGCACCAGAAGTTGACATTGAGCCATTCAATGGAGACCCACTAAATTTTAATTATTTGATGGCTATATGTTTAAGGAGGTTGTAGAATCAAAGGTAGATTATCCCAGAGGCAGGTTAACCAGACTTATAAAGTTTACAATAGGTGAACCTAGAGAACTTATTCGACATTGCATACAGCACCCCCCTGAGGTTGGTTATGAAAACGCTATTGAACTTCTGACAAAAAGGTATGGGAATCCCCATATTATTCTAGCTAATTACAGAAAGGAAATAAGAGATTGGCCTCAGTTAAAGTTCAACGACGCAAAAGGGTTCAGAGATTTTTTCAGTTTCTTAATAAAGTGCCAGAGCATTGTAATTGGGAGGGACTGGAATGTGTTGGATACCCCTGATACCATATGTGCTCTCGTTTCCAAGTTGCCAGGTTCGTTGACGGATCGTTGGAACCGCAAGGTTATGATAAAACGTCATAAGCACCTTTCAGAACCTAGTTTAGAGGATTTCATTGACTTTATTGAGCAGGAGTCTACCTTGATAAATGATCCGCTATTTTCAAGGAACACACTTAAGCAGTTTACTAACACAAAAGAAAAGTTACCTGATAAGAGGAAATCTTACAAAAGCTTTGCTATGAATACCAACTATAGATCGTCAAATGACATTAAAAGGCTGTGCCCTGCTTGTTCTGCTAAGCATGATTTAGATGACTGTAAATTGTTTCTGAGTTATACCATAGAGGACAGAAGCAAATTTCTTGGACGAAAAAGATTATGCTATGGCTGTTACGATCCAATAACAGACGAACACAACGCAAAATCCTGTCCACATCGACGTAAATGTACCATTTGTAAAGGAAACCATCCTACTGGCTTGCATGGCTTTAGATTTAGGAAAAGAAGTGACTCCAAGGATAAGGAAGAAAACAAAGAAAGCACCGAAGAGAAGGAATCTGTTAAGAGCAATGTCACGCGGACTCCCTCGATATGCGATGTACCGCGTTTATAATAATAAGAAACAATTAAAATAAATTGTCGCGATCTATCAAGAATCTAGTATCGTGACAAAATCCGTCTCGATGTGTCGCGATGGTAGGTGATAATGAGAATAAAGAGAAAGTTTTTTTTAATGAGAATAGAGAGAAAGTTTTTTTTATTTCAAACACATCTCTGCTTTATCTTTTTTTTTATTTTAAATAGGTGTATATTATAAGAAAATTTTTAACTTTCGTATTTATTAAAGTAATTCTAGCGCATTACATTTTCTATTGCCGTTCTTCATTCTTAAATTTTTAAAATGCGATCTAACGAAGCTTTTCTATCGCCGTTCTTCGTTCTTAAACTTTTAAAACGCGATCCAAAACAGCATTTCTATCGCCGCTTTTTGTTCTTAAACTTTTAAAACGCGATCTAAGAAAGCATTTCTATCGCCGCTTTTCGTTTATAAACTTTTAAAATGCGATCTAAAAAAACATTTCTATCGCCGCTTTTCGTTTACAAACTTTTAAAATGCGATCTTCAAAAACATTTCTATCGCCGCATTTCGTTTATAAACTTTTTAACTTCGATCTAAAAAAGCATTTCTATCGCCGCTTTTCGTTTATAAACTTTTAAAATGCGATCTAAAAAGTTAAAAAAATATAACACAAAGGAAGTATAATTATATTTAAACATCCGCGATCATTGTTGAATACACTCTTATTTTTAAAATAGTTCTATTATGAAAAAGTGTTAATGGCCTCGATAGCTTCGAGAATGATATCGAGACGGATGCATCGCGAAGCCCTCTCGATACAATTTGAAAGTAAAAAAACGTCTATCGCGGATCGAGAATACCGTCGCGATACGCGAAGCGCGATGTTAAACAACCTTTTTCCAGTACTGTACCTTAGCCATGCTGGATAATTGCAGCCAAGCTTCGTTTGTAACAACAGATCTAGTCAAGAGATTGGACGTCAGTGGTGCTGAAACATCATTAGCCATTAAAACAATTAATGGAACAGAGACTGTTAAATCTGAGGCAATAGAAGATTTGATAATTGAAGGCATTAGCACACAATTTGAAAATATCCCTGTCATGTTACCCAAGGCATACACAAGAAGAGAACTGCCCGTAGATAAAGATGATATAGCATCATCATCATCATCATCATCATTCTCGGCTTAACAATCAAGTCAGAAGGTAAAAATAATTATTCTATCAAATCTTGTCATAAAATTGCTGTGAACGACATAGGAAACAACGGAATTGCTAAGCATCATTTTGAATCAAAAAATAGTGTGAAAGAAACTCATATTAGTAACATGCTTGAAAAGTTGTACCTTTCAGATTTTACGGAGGCAAGATTGTCGCCTCGCAGCAACATAGAATTTAATCTAGAAGGAATGTCAATAGAAGATAAAACATTTCTAACCATAATGGAGTCAAGGTTGGAAGTCATTATGAACTGCCTTTGCCATTCCGAAACGAAGACTTGTTGATGCCTGACAACAGAAACGTTGTGCTGAGAAGACTGATGCATTTAAAGGAAAGATTTATACGAATACCGAAATTCCTAGCTGAATACCAAAGGTTCATGAAGAACATTATGGATAAAGGCTATGCAAGAAAAGCCGTGCTGCCTGCATCTCCTGGGAAGTCTTGGTATATCCCCCATCATGCAGTTTATAATGAAAAGAAGAATAAGATCAGAGTAGTCTTCGATTGTGGAGCAGAATACCATGGTAAATCTTTAAACAACGAATTGATCCCTGGACCAGACTTTACCAACCATCTTATAGGTGTGCTTAACAGATTTAGAGAAGGAACCATAGCAGTCATGGCTGACATCGAATCTATGTACTTCCAGGTGTTTGTAACGGAATACCAAAGATCGTTTCAGAGAATTCTTTGGTGGGACAAAAGCGATAAAGAAATGACCAAACCGGTCGAATACGAAATGAATGTCTGGTTTACTGATTGTGAATTATTGTCTGGAGATACTGATCTGCCGTCCGATAGTACGTTAGGTATCACATGGGATATCGAAATGGATTGCTTCAAATTTAAGATCGACCTGAAAAAGACGCCCTACAGCAGAAGAGGTATGCTTTCTATGTTGAGCACGTTGTACGATCCTTTGGGATTTTTAGCTCCATTTCTAGTCAGAGGAAAAATAATCCTTCAAGAACTGTGCAGCATGAACCTAAATTGGGATGACCCAATTCCTGAAGACAATTGTAATGCCTGGAACATATATGGAAAGACTGTATCCAGCCTCTTGAAGGATTTAGAATACCACGATGCTTCAAGCCCGAAAAATTTGGTAAGATTGTTCATTCCTCGATCCACTACTTTTCTGATGCATCAGAGTTTGCAAATGGCCAAGCTACGTACCTAAGAATAGTAAATGAAAGTGGCAGAGTACATGTTTGCTTGGTTATGGGTAAGGCAAGAGTCGCTCCTTTGAAATTCGTATCTATGCCTCGATTAGAATTAACAGCAGCTACTTTGTCTGTTAAGATAGCTTCTTTGTTGAGACAAGAATTGCGACTACTATGTGTTAATGAATATTTTTGGACTGATAAAGTCGTCTTAGGATATCTAAAGAATCAAACAAAAAGATTCAAAGTTTTGTGGCTAATAGGATCGAGATTATCAGAAGCAACAGCAAAATCGACGACTGGAATTATGTACCGTCGAACAAAAATCCAGCAGACATAGCGTCAAGAGGATCAGATGCTTCCAAAGACAAACAAGTTAAAATGTGGTTTAGAGGACCAGAGTTCTTGTGGAATGATCAGTCTAGTTGGAAACTATCGAAACACGCCGCAGAAGTAGACGAAAACGACCCGGAGGTTAAGAAAGTGAAAGTAAACGCTTGCCTAGTCACAAATGATCTGATGAGCACGCTTGAAGAACGCATGTCTTGCTGGAAGAAAATGAAGCGTGTAATGGCGTGGATCCTTCTGTTTGCAGATAGAATCAAAACGATAAAACCAGACGATGCATCCACGAAAGGTATCATCTACGTAGAACGATTGAAATGCGCCAAAAGAAAAATCATGCAGCAGACTCAAGAAAAATATTTCGAAACGGAATTGCGAAATTTGTTGTCTGGGAAAATCAATGTTAAAAACAAATTGTCGAAACTTAATCCCTTTGTTGATTCACAAGGCCTGTTAAGAGTAGGAGGAAGAATCGAACGATCTGGGGTAGATAAAGAACATGTGCATCCTATCATCATGCCGAAAGATAGCCAGACATCCATTGTGATTATTCGATATTGCCATCAGAACGTCGCACATGCGGGCAGAGGAATAACCATCAACAAAGTACGAAGTTATGGGATTTGGATCGTGAATATAAATTCTTTAACACGAAAGGTTATTCATAAGTGCACCATATGTAGGAGTTTAAGCGCACGCCCCCACACACGCGCAGATTTGTTTAGGCGTGCGATTCATCGCACGCGCAAAACGTTGCTGTAATTAAAAATTATTGTATTTATAACAAAGAAAATTTATTAAATAAACCTTAAAAATAAACGATCATTCTTTTACTGAACTCTAAAAATAAACTATCATTCTTTTACTGAACTCACAATAGATCGCACGTGAGCAGTCTTTACCAAATGTTGATAATGTGAATTTAATTGCTACCATTTGCTTTCTTTCTTTCTTTTTGCCGACCAAGGGGTATTATGCAGAACAGATATAGGTCACTAACGACCTAGTGTGTGGCCGCTATCTTTTGAAGAATTTGTTTCTTTTTCCTTTCAAATTTTGCGAACCAATGAAAACATTGAGTTAATGATGGGATCGTCGATATTTTATTTTGTTTGTTCAGTTTGGGTTAATGTGGAGATTATATCAGCGCTATAAATTTTTTTTAAAAATGTCTGAAAAAAGAACGAAAGGAAATAAAGTTGAATTAAAAACTTTTGAAAGTTGGGGTAAATCAGATATTCTTGGTTGGAAGACAGAGGGAAAAGATGGAAAGGTATTGGTGAACTATGTTTGGTGTAAAGTTTGTGCGAGGTATAAAACGGAAATTACTTCTCAATTAAAAGGAAATGCGAAGACAGCTGCGTTAGCGTTTATAAACGGTACAAATGTGGTAAAAAAATACCAGGTGAGAGATTTTAACAGTAAAAGGTTGTTTTGATTTATTTTGATTTTTTCTAATATTTTAATTTTTATGTCAGGTCACTCGACATATCGATCAAGGCAGCGGACACAAAATTGCTATCCAAATAGAACAAAATAAACCAGCAACCGATCGTATAGCAATAAAGGACTCTTCATTGGGAACATCAACCCAAAAAAATATAGTAAACATGTGCGAAACTAATACAAGAGAAGGTTACAGAAAATTGTTTCGAACAGCCTATGAATTGGCGATGAATCCGACTTTACCCATGGCTCAATTTAAAACTTTAGTTAAAGTTCAAAAGCAAAATGGAGTCAGATTAATCGAAGGTACATTCAAAGTGTATATATTTTTTTTGATAGCGAATGATTGGTAATTTAAACCCTCGTTGTTTTGCTTTTGTTCTTAGCGCGACTTTTTTAATTTCGTCCTCAGATCCTTTTATCCTGTTCTTAAAATATTTTTTTAAACCAGATTGATTTTTTAAACACTTATCTTTCTAAAACTGTTCTTTATTTTAGGACATGAAAACGGTAAATCAGGTAGAGAATTCATCCATTACATCGCAAATGCAGTCATAGAAAAAGTTGCAGTAATCATGGCTAGTTCACATTTTTTAAGTATATTAACGGATGGTTCCCAAGCAAGGAAAACTGGTAGCGACAAAGAAATGGTTCTGACAAGAACAGAAAGAAACGGTATGTATGAACTAATTAAAACCTTGTTAGCAGTAAACCTCGTTCCCAGGGCTATTTGTCTCTTTTATATCTGGTACATTTGTCTCGCTATTCCAATATATATAAAGAGTAGTGGAAGCGCTGTTTTGTTTCGAGTATGAACTAAATGATCAGTAATTAAATCTTTATTGTATTAGGAATCCCAGTTTATTTTGTGGCATCGCTATTAGAAATGTCCGAGTTTGGTGGAACTGACGCATCTTCGTTAAAAAATGGTATTGACAGCATCTTTGATGAAACAAATGGTCAATTAAAACTTGATGCGGAGAGTTACCGCACAAAAATTATTGGATGCACATCTGATGGTGCTAGTGTAAATTTCGGCAGAAAGTCTGGCCTAATGACTAGGATGGCCTCTACTCGTCCCTGGCTTATCAAAATACATTGCGCCAATCACCGTATTGAACTTGCTGTTAAGGATGCAGTCAATGGGACTGATTTTACTAGCATTGATGATTTTTATATAGCTAATTTTTCACTATTAAAAAATTCTGGAAAGATCAAAAGCGAAATTAAGCAAGCGGCTAAGGCATTAAATATACAAAATTAAACATTGCCAAAACTTACAGGGACTAGATTTGTAGGCCATCGTAGAACTGCGTATACGCGACTTCTTTCACTGTGGCCTGCAATTATAACAGCGTACGATAATGTAGTGGCCGATGACAAAACAACGAGAGACACCCGAGCAAAAGTTTTGGGTTTCTTAAAAAAATTAAAGTCCTACCCCTTTTTAACAATGGTTTGCAGTTATTTGGATATATTGGAAGCAATAACACCTGCTTCTAAATTATTTGAAGGTGAAGGGCTTATGCCATTTGAAGTTGCCTCAATTATCAGTGAATAAGCTTTAAACATCCAAGACACTATTGACGCAACTATTGACGAAGATATGCTTTCCCGTCATATGTCCTCCTTCCGTGTCATTGACGGAGAGCTATCTTCATCATTTCTAAAAGGGGATGACAACCATCGTTCGAATAGTGATAAGGAGAGAAAAACTATACCTTTCTTGGGAATGACTGGATTAGACGAAAGAGCGATAGAGGTCTCGTTTGAAAAGAAAAAAAATGCCTTAGCCGACTTAAGAACATTACTCCAAAACAAATTTGACGATTTTGAAAACCCTGTCTTTAAAAACATGCGATGGATCGATCCAAAAAACTGGTCAGCCAATGCTTCATATGGTGTTGACCAAATCGAGGAGTTAGCTAAATATTTCGAGGAATCGCTAACATCGGCAAAATTTGTTGTTGAAGCCGCTGTAAAAGAGTTTAAGCGTTTCAAAAATTTGGTCCGTGTAAACTATACAGGTTGGGAAGCCGTAGCTATTTGGAAAAAAATTTTGACTTATAGGAGAAAGGAATATCCTAACCTTTGCATAATGGCAGAACTTATTTTTTGTTTGTCTGGCTCAAACTCAACGGTGGAGAGAGCTTTCAGCTTATTAACGCAACTTTTGGTTGATAAGCGTTTATCGATGAAACACGATACAATGCAACAATTGTTGTTGATAAACATTAATGACAAAATTTGGGCACAAAAAGAGCGGGAAGAAATAATAAACTCAGCAGTTGATAGTTTTTTGTGTAAGCGCTGCAGTAAAAAAATCTACGAACCACCAAAAAAGGTAGTTCGAGTTGAACAGCAAAGTTGTGAAGCCACTGCGAACACTTCTTCTGAAGATGAAGTTGATGACGACGACGACTCAGTCATTATTTGGTCAGACTCTGATAATTAAAGTGATTCATTTGTTTTAGTTTTGAAGATTGATCTTTCTGTAAATATTTTGACACGACATGCAACTTTACTTTACGATGTCTTTTTTCCCTTGTCTCTTCCCAAATGTTTCTGAAATAGTAATGAAAAGCAGCAGCACAAGTCCTTATTACGCACAAGGCTATATTAAGGCTTTGCGAGTTTCATTTTAATGATTTTATAAAAAATTTATTTGTAAGGTCGCCTTTTGGAGAATTTAAAAGAAATACAGCGTTATTAAAGCTTAAATAACTAAAAGATAATATAACTAATAAAAAAAAAAATATTCTTTAATAACGAAATATTCTATTAGGTAATAATTTTTATGATTCATTGAACATAAGGTTTATTAAATATTATTATTAGCGGCCGTTCGACTTTCCGTAATTTAATTTAATTTAAATATCTGTTTGCCCCACAAGTAATAACAAAGTTTAATTAACGAGTCTGCTTACGACTTCTTCGTATATGGGTTGAAATTCCTTGTCGTACATTGTTGGAACTTGCACTTTGTTTGTTCCTTACGCCAAAACAGCAGCCCCTGTGCGGTGTACAGGGGTAAAGGAAATGTTTTTGTAAAAAAAATTTTATTTTTTGATCGCACGCGCATCGCACGCGCAGAATTTGTGAGGCGTGTGATTTACCGCACGCCTGCCTAAAATCTTACAAAATGGCCTGTTGCCACCACCGGGAGAGTTTCCGAAACCTGATGTTTATTCGAGGAAAAGATGGCGTAGAGTTCAACACATAGCAAATGTATTCTGGATTAGATGGAGAAAGGAATTTCTTTAAACCCTTCAGGAACGTCGACGTTGGAACACGATTAAACATAATTTTGAGGTTGGAGACATCGTCATATTAAAAGACTCAACCCTGTTTACTGTTCGAAATCGATGGTCATTAGCAAGAATTATGAGCGTCGTGTCAGATAAGCATGGAATAGTGAGAATTGTGAACATTCTAATGAGCGGATCTCGAGTCGTAATGCAACGGCCGATATAAAAAGTAGTTTTGCTTCTGGAAAACGAATAGTCCGATTCCCGACGAGGAGCCATTAGGTCATGTTGTATGCACGAACATGAGAGGAGCCATGTGTTCCTGCCGTATTGAAATTTATATTTGTTATGTAATTTGTGTTGTCCTCGTGTTGTCCCGTTTGTGCTCTGCTGTAGAGTTCGCTCTGCGGTGGAGTACGAGATGCATTATATTTGTTAGTTTTGTGTTGTGATGTCCCGTGTTAATTATGTAAAAAGAATAATTGTAATTTTGGTACTATTTTTAGTTAAATTTTCCCCTTGAGTCCGTTTTGTTTTGCACATCTGGCACATCTTTTTTCTGTGCTAGCAGTCTTCAACATGTAGCGACAGGGTCGAACATATATTTTAGTAATAAATTCGCTGTTGAGTGAAATTAGTCTTTCGTACATTACAGGAGTTGTTCTGCATCTGAGCATTATTTTCAGTTGTTTTCTCTCACTTGTAGTTGGCTTGGCTTACGCCACTATATTTCTAGTAAGTGTTTATTTCTTAATATTTATGTCATGTTACATGTGTTATTTGTTACTTAAACTTCGCCTTGTATTTTGTTGTTTAGCGAGTAAGATTGTTAACTACTCCGTTGGAATCGTGTTTTATTTCCAAGCACCTACATTTGTTATTGGGTACCTTAACCATGCCGACAGACATTTATGTTAATATAAATATAAGCGTTCTTATTTCGTTTAACCTTCCGTCATAACTAGAGACTTAAGTCTAACATCCACTACCACTGCTTGACATTAAAATAATAAATTATACATCATGGTAATAAATATTTAAAAAATTGTTGTTTCGGGGTTGATTCAGGTTTCTCCGGGCGAAACTTTGAGTTTTTTTTAAAACGCCGGAAGTCGCCGACAGCCCCCATGGATTTTGCGGCGTTTCCGGCGAGTCGGCACCCTTGTACTCCATGTGGAACAGCATCATCAAGCGCTATCAATAAAAAATAACACCCTAGCAATAAATAACACCCTAGCAATAAATCGCCCAAGGTTAAAATAGTTTAGAATGGGTGAGCAACCTGAATAAATTAAATAAGTTTGTAAATGCTTTTAAATTTTACGAAATCTTTTATATATCTATAATTCATCTAATCTTTTTATATATTTTGGTTATTTTTTACTGCAAGAAGATAACATTGATTTCCATGTGAGATAATTCATATTGCTCAGCCAGACAAACGTTTTGTGGAATTGGGGGAGCAAATATCTGTTAACTATTAAAACATAAAAACAACTAGCTAGCTAGTCAGCTATAGCTAAAGCTAACTAGGTAAAAAAAGTATATAAATCATAGCCATAGCATGTACGCCATCTTGAGATCCCCAGGTTTTGCCTGAACGACGGCATGTAAGCAAACGAGACCCGAGGCCCTGCGATTAAGGCCGCGATTAAACACCCGGGACGAAAAAAAAAAAAAAAACTAAACCCGGGACACGGTACCCTAGGTGACAAGTATACTAAACCAGGGATCAAATCGGAGGCGAATATTTTAAATTAAATTCTTCTTTTTATAAAAATCACAGGGGATAACAATTACAAAAGAGGATAATCATTTCACGTCTTAATTTTTATTTCAGACTTATTTTCCCTCAACGCCAGCGTTACAACAATATTTTTTGTTTCTTGATTTAAAAATTATTGGTGAAATATTTTCGCATTTAGTGAAATCATTGCAAACATTTCGAGCATTCGGCCATGTTATTTGCATTGTTGTAGGGCAGGTGACAACTGCAGTACAACTCAATAGCCAAACTTTTGATTTCGCATCTTAAAGATCTTAATGCTTTTTTTTTCAGGAAAAGGAAGCATTTTTCCTTGATGCAGACACATAAGTAGATGCGGACGCAATCTTTTACGATCGTAAACTATTTTAGTTGGATCAACCCCCAAAGCAAGAGCTGTTGCAAACGCAATGGCGTATAGTCTACAATCCACAGAATTTTTGGTTGTGCTGGACAAAACATATCTCAACCCTTATCTCTAGATTTAATGTATGGCAGAATAATGCTATTTGGCACGCAACGCTGGGTGTGATCACTACCTAAGTTGTCATAAGCAATACATGAATTGTTATGAATTTTTGTGTTCCCTACACAAATTCAATGCAGTGCACCAGTGCGCAGGATTTGTATAAAAGGCTTATTTGACCCAACTAAATTATCACGTTTAGGGATACCGAAACACGTGTCGAAGAAGCCATTGTATTGGGGAAATTGTGCTGCAATATGTTGATGCGCCAAGTTGATAGAATCGTCAGTTAACATCTGATTATTTATCATTCTATGTTTTTCGACTAAAGAAGCACCAGCTTCCTCTTTTTCTTCGGAGGTTAACCATTATTCAAACTTCTTCATCTGATGAACCGTTCTCTTTATTTTCCACCACGTTCACGTCATCATCGTTTCCACAGACAAGAGACAGTGAAATCGATGTATCTTTGTTGAAAGAAATGAGAATGCTATAGGTTGCATTATCGACGAGAGGAGCTTCCTCTTCTATAACGTTGGCCTCTTTCTCAATTTTTGGTGTGACGACTATGTGAGAGAAAAACCTTCTGCTCTCAGCTGTTCTTCCGACACTACCTGTAAACCGAGACTTCTTGCTTTTTGGCACATGCAAGTTATCCGACTTTAAAAACTGTTTTTAGTGGTTTGATTTCCAAAAAGATACCATTATCATTTGGACATACTTTCTGAAGGCCTCCCAAAGCACATGCAACACATCAAGAAAGTCAACAGGTGAGGTTTTTAATTTCATTTAATAAACCCCTACATGCTGATGCCATTTCGGGTATTATTATTATACCGAATTTTTATACAGCATGTAGCCACTTTAGTGTTGAAAACACTGTTATCAATGTGGCTCCTGTGTTTAGAATGTATACATTAAGTATACACCGGCATTGCCTACTCAATTTCCATCACATGGTATGGGTTGACCCGTAGCTGTGGTAAAGACACTTGCTAAACATGCCCGCGCTGTGGACCGAACCACGGACCTTGTGATTACGAAGCGAAGTCCATCACCACAAGACCACGCACCACAAATCTTCTGAGTTAACTTTGTGAAGGTATGGGCCTGTCTTTGTTCTATACTTCCACCAGTTTCGACGACATCGACACTTTCTATCTCAGTTTCCCCAGAATTTCATTTAGGATACCCGACATCATAATCCAGAGAGTAAAATGGTGAGTTACAATAGGTTGGTGGAAAATGGTGTCAGGTTAAATGATGCTTCTGCATTACTGCTAGAATGTGTTTACGCGGTAGTTGAAATCTTTTTCAGTCATGCACAATATTATAACTTCTTGTTACTTTGATGTAGCTTTAGGCATTTGTAGTTTTCATCAGTTTTTTCAAGACGAAAGAAAAGCAGCTTATCACTATATTTTTCATCTTTTACAACGACAAGATATTCTTGACCACAGGTGGAAGGTTTTAAGTAAAACATAATGTTATCCGTGCACTCGAAATAAAATCAGGATTCATAGTTAAAGAGGCTTCCATATTCTTACACACATGGTGAACCACCCATTTTGACCTTATTTGACCTTGTTATCTTCGATGTAGCTAAATAAGACGAATTATGAAATAATACCTTGACATGAGTTCTATAAAAACGAAAATAATAATGATGTAGTAAAGTTAATAAACCTTTTAAATTTTTTCTGACAAAAATTGTTCGGCAAGTGCAGTTAACATTTCACTCAACAAGGTGTCTTTAAATTGCTTTGTTTCGTGGAAATTTAAGTTATGAAAGTTATGATGAATAGAAAGCGTGTGCAAATTCCAAGCGAAAAAACTGAAGCAAAATAAAATCATAGGTAAATTTATAGACTTGATATGATCGTTGTAATCTTGAATACAATCTTCGTTATTGACAACTTCACCATACCCTCTGAAAAAGAAATTATCTTTGGGAGATTCTCTGCGCCATTCTTCCACTGTCAGTAGTACATTTTCTTGGTCCATTTTTACTAATCTGTTTTTTTACTGTCGCACTGTACACATGACTACGTATATTAACTACTTTTTGTTGTGGGTGAAACACTGTCGTCTCTTAACAATTCATTCTTGACATATATTTTAATGTGTTTTTCCATTTCCCGTACTTGACCCACTCCTTTCGGAGAGCCCTGGAGACGAGGTTGATGATCTACCATATTTCTATGAAGTTTCATCAGCATAGTTTCTCGCCTTTCAAAAGTTATTAGGAGTGATTAAATTCATCTCCAGGCCGTCGGCATTATTACGAGTGTGTTTACGACAAACAGGCTACCTCTATAGTCCATTATCGATTTGTTGGTTGGCCATTCTTAACAGATTTTGTAAACAAAATACGTGGTTCTTCATTGCTAAAAAAGACTTAGTCACGTGACTGTATTGGTAATATAATTGGTATGGTGAACTGCACCCGCAATGGTGAGATATTTAGTGGTTGAGAGAGCCACAAGGCCTCAGCGCCTAAGTGACGTAATGTACAGTTTGTAAGTGTCGAATATCAAACAAGGCAGACGAGAATATTAAAGAGCGATTATATATATATATAATCATATATAATAATTTGCGAAGACGCATCAGGGAAGGTGGTCCTGAAACTTCCCGGGTTTTATTCTCGACTCCTGCGCTCTTTGAGATATCTCAAAAAGCTGTGAGGAAGAGAATGCCCGGGTTTATATAATTAGCGAAGACGCGTTATATTCCTATTTACTTTTTTTATTTTCAATTTTAATTTATACTTCCCATTGTTTGTCAAATTTAATAAGTAACTTTGTATTTTGTTGTTCATTTGTTTGTATTCACCATGTAAATTTCCATGATGCTAGCCTTTGTCAGTGCAGCTGAGGATGGCGAATGTCAATGCCGCTCTCTTATGTTTTTACGTTTTCCATTCGATCCTCATTTGAGTAGTTGATTCCTACAAAAAATAGCACAAAATAATTTACAATAAGTATAAAAAAGTCGCCTTTGTTTCGCATGTAAACACAACATGGCGCAACCTCGTTCCCAGGGCATTCACTCCGTAATAACGGCTCAGGGGCCACAAGACCCTGGGGACGAGGTTGAACATGGCTCTCAATCCATTATAACTCCTGTAAGGAATCAGATATCCCAATTAGGCATAAAGAGTAAATTTATTTAAATTGCCATTACTTTATCCCTTTTTAGCGTCATTTCATGACATTTATAGAAACTGTTCATATTCTTCCTAAATTGCTATTTTTCCCTTTAAAAATCACACAAGGAAATAAGAATAGGGACCAATATGATCTATTACTTTCTTATCATCCAAGGAAAAAAATTCTCTTGATTTCTTTTTTAATGCACGCATTAATGCACGCATTTTTTAATGCAATATCTCGCATGCCTTTGTAAGTATTTGGCGAATTATTAAAGTGGGTACGTGTATTT
Source organism: Hydractinia echinata (assembly GCA_030067915.1). Taxonomy (NCBI): domain Eukaryota; kingdom Metazoa; phylum Cnidaria; class Hydrozoa; order Anthoathecata; family Hydractiniidae; genus Hydractinia; species Hydractinia echinata. The sequence goes on from JASGCC010000020.1 coordinate 2,624,567, forward strand.
TATACCTTTCATATTAGTCAAATAGTCCAAATCCCATGTCGTCGTCACTTGATTCTATTTCATCTTTTTCTCGCTCCCTCCTTTCTTTCAATGATATGGTATCATTCTCACTACAACAAAAATACCAAAAAGTTAATAAAAACACCGGTGGGCACGTGGATAAATCCACGGTGGTTTCGGCTGTCCTTTATTTACCGCATTTCGTGTGTCTCGCTACTGCGCACAAAATTACGACTAGTGACTAAATGTAACTACAGTTGACTCTCCCTAATTCAAATTCCTACGGGGAAAAATCTTTATTCGACTTATAGAGAGATTCGAGTTATAGAAAGTCTCTGTAATTCGAACTTTCAGCTTCAGAGAGTGAAAATTCCAATTGCAGAGAGAAATTACGTCAATTTCAAAATCAAGAAACAACACTATTTTCATAGTTTACACAAACAAGAAACTCAAAACACTCGTGGTCAATAATGTTTTGTAGAAAAAAAAAATCTAAATATGTTTTTGGAAATAAATGGGTAACTACTTTAAGGAAAAAATCGCGAAAAAAACTTTTACGATTTTAGCCTAAATCGTGAAAGTTAGAGTTAACAATTCTAAAAATACTTACTTTAAGGGCAGAAATTTTCGCAGCCAGAAATTTTTGCGAGGATAAAAAAATAATTTTCGCGAATTCTGCTTCTGGAAGAAATTTTACAGAAAAAACTTTCGCGAATTTTCCAAAATCTCCATTTTTGGGAACAAAATCTTTCGCGAATGACAATGAATTTCAATGAAAAAAAATTTCTTGATATAAGAAAACAATCAATTATTATATAGAAAAAATTCACCAAATTATTGTCTCAGTCTTCTCTTCGTTTTTTGTCTTGAAATTTGAAATTTCTGATACGAAGATATTCAAACCCTTCCGTTTTTCGATTTTTAGCTGATTTCCCCACATTGGAGTCGGGCTTTGGAGCCATTTTAAGAGTTAGAGTTTTAGAGTCATTTTTCGGGCTGATTATTTTTTTCGTTGTGATTCTATTATTTCTATCCTTGTCCTCGGAGTTTTTCCGAGTTTCTTCGGCTTTTATTAAAACTTGAAAAAAACTTTCGCGATTTTTAGAAAAAGTTGATTTTTCGCGAATTTCAGGTTAAATTTCTTACCAGGCAGAAATTTTCGCGAAAAGGGGCCAAAATCGCGAAAATTTCTGCCCGCGAAAATTTCTGCCCGCGAAAATTTCTGCCCTTAAAGTATTTAAAATATTTTAAAAGAAGCTACTCGAAAAGTCCATATCCCATGTCATCGCCGCTCTCTTCTAAAACTTCATTCCCTCCGTCTTTCACTTTATCAATGTCGCTAGAAAAAAATGCAACAAAGTTAGTAAAAACACGCTCCACCGAATCATGTCTAGATTTTAAAATATATTCGTTTTATACCTTAATGGCTTTAAAGTCTCTAAGGAGAAGGGAGGGTGTTTTTAGACTTCTGTTGAATGCGATGTTTGTTTCACAAGTTACCGGGTATAGGGCTCTTATATAAAACTATTATTTATTTTAATGCTAACGATTGTCATGCGTAAACGCCGCAGTGCATAACCTAATTGCAGGAAAAAATGAAAAAACAATTGACTTCTAAGAACCTGCGGAGAATTGTTAAAATGGTAGCTTGGGGTCAATAATGAAAATAATAGGGAAAATCTAAATATTTTTTGGGGAATAAATGGGTAACTACTTTCAAGAAAAAAAGAAAAAAAATTCGCGAAGGAATCTGTTTTTGGCCCAAGTCGCGAAAGTTTGGCATTACAGAAAATTTTAAAAAATGGTTAAACTAGAAAGTTCATTCTGGATGATTTCCTTTCATACTCTGTAATTTCTTTGATGTGATAAAAATATTTCCTTTCATGTCACTTTCGTCCTTTTCGTTTAGGGTTTCCTGTAAGAATTGTCAACAAACTCTTTGAATCATTTCAAATCGTGATTTTTTATCGTTGCTGAAATTTTATAGTAACTTTACGCACTCTTTTAAGACATACGAATCAAGAACAGTTAATCCTCCCAAAGAGTCATTACAATAATTTAAAAGTACTTTTTGCGAAAGTTGTTTTTCTTGGTTTGGAATTATTTGGAAAAATTTCTTTGATTAAAGTCGTGCAGAAAATGAGTTTAGTGCTAGCGAACTACCAACATTTGATACTTGAATGAAAGTTGTTTTTGTCTTTTCCATTTACTAGTCCTCCATTGCATGAACCCACCAGCTGGACATATATCAACTAAGGGCAACCCTACCTTTTATGCATAGGTGAGCTTTAAAAGATCACTCAGCTAATTTTTTACTTTAGATAGCGGCATGTTATTTTGGGCAAAAAGACAGCTTTAATTCATGTTAACAGAACAACAGTCTCTGTATGTATACATGTAGAATTTAAAATTAATGCAGCTAAATTTTGAGAGTTTAACATCTTCATGCATATGTAGACTGGGCAATGACTAAAGATTCGTTTTTGGGAGCCATGAATTAAGTATATGTGTAGAGCAACAATAAACAAAACTAAAAAGCTTACGATAAAACTTTGCCATCTTCAACGATTATTTCGCTTGATATAACTTTGCCATTTTCATCGACTAATTCACTTAAAAAATGTTAAGTTTCATAAAATGCAAGAACTTAGGAATAGGAAATTAAACAGGAAATTACATACATTTTCCTTGTCTCTGTTTTGATTGTGAAACTTCCTTCCTCAGTTTCCCAATCATCCTCGTCATCTCTGTAATAAATGAAAGCAAATAATCAGGAATATTTTTCTCACTACGCTGTTTTTGATAAGCTTTGATACGACATCAACGCTTATAGCGGGAAAATACTTCTAAATTGATAGTAAATAACAAATTTCATCTTATTTTTTAATATATAGTATTCTAATACATACTCCGTTGGACAACATTTTCGTCACTCTGGCAAAAATTTGGTTATTTTTCTCGATCAAGTACGACAAGCAACTTTTGTCACAGACCGACAAAACCTGTCTGTAGTATCGGTTATCAAGACGATATCTGTCTTATGCCATTAAAAAGAAAATAATTTAGGTCAAATCACCAAAATTTAGCAGCAACGGCACATATTTATTGAGGTATAAAGACAACTTGGAAGGTTGCCTAATTTTCTTAAGTTTTTCTATTAAATGCTCTAATAAACGCCCAGTCTCTATTACACGCCTGTCTTCAATCAATGCCCTTCCCTATTCTTCAGTCAGAACTGTATTTAGTGGAGTTTTTCTCATCACAGCGATTATAAATGTCTTGATATACACATAATAATTTAGGAAATTGGGAACGCCCCATATTTTTAGTCAAAAAAAGGGCGTTTATCAGAATTTTTCTCATTTAATCAATTTACAGGAAAATAAAGATATGGATTATTCTTAGATAGAGACAGTGGCGAAGACGACTTTATTATTGGTGTGATGAAGGCGACGTATTGTTGATAAATTTTGAACAATTAAATATTGAACATATATAGGTATCTAGGTAAATAAATTTTGTAGTTTTTAATAAACGCCCAGTCTCTGTTTAACTCGATTCCAATAAATTCCCCCCTAAAATGTCTACAATTTAAATAAATGTATTAGAGAATTTACGGTTGAATTTATATTGAAAATATAGGTATCTTAAAAAAATATTCTAATTTCATATTTTTCAATAAACGCCCAGTCTCTATTTTACGCCCAATCTCTATTTAACGCCCAGTCTCTATTTAACAGGCGTCTCTAATAAATGCCGCTTAAAATGTCGATAAGTAAATAAGCGATTAGGTGTCTCTTAGTGAATTTACAGTATTAATAAAACTAATTAATAAAATACAGTGTACTCTCGTTAAGTGAGTCCCCGGATAAGAAGGACGCCCGCTAAGTAGTACATTTTTTCTCCGTCCCTTGGAGCATAAACTTTGCTCAAGTGGGATGTCTACTTTATATTTTTCCGAGACTAAAGACATTGCAATGATTCAAAAGAAAATTTTTGTAAACAAAACAAACTTTTCTTGAGTTCTTTTCGTGAGAGTGCAGTCATGTTGCAGCAGATGAGATATAGAAAGAGAAAAATTTAACACAATTACTTGTCTCCATATTGTAATTATGAATTTATGAATTCCTCTAAGTCTCTCAAAAAATTTCTCGATAACTGGGACAAATTGAGCTATTTGATGAAAATCTTACTTATGAGGAGATTCGCAAGTAGGACCCGCTAATTTGTATATTTTTTCCTCCGTCCGTTGTGTGTCCCACTTAACGAGAGTAAACTGTAGAACTTACACGTGAGTATAATGTATATTGGACTCCTCTTTACCAACGATCGTCTCAGAAATTACTACAAAGTAATATGACGCATCTTCCTCCACGGTCGTAACTGTCCAACTTGATTGCTTTATTTTTACTGCCAAAGTTTCTGTCCGATCATTCTCCTGTGTCATCAGGACGGTGTATTCGCAAAATTCATTTGTCCATGTTAACTTGCAGGAAGTTTCATTGATATATACACACTTTAAATCTTGGACTGGAATCGGTGGTTCATATCTAAACATTGTAACCAAATGATTAAAAAGTTTAACAAAAATAGCCTTTTAATATTCTGGGTTTTATATTGTTCTTAAAAGCAATTAATCCCAAATTAAAATCGGAAATGGTATGAAAATATTGGTATTCCAGTACCGCCAATACCAATAACCCCTTTCCTTTACATCAGATTGATGTTAAGCGTGCACTTTATTGATTCATGAGTCAATACTTACGAAATTAATAGTTAAAAACGTTGATAGTTTCAAAGAGCAAAATAGAGTTTAAACTTTTACCTTCTGAGCATGGATAAGTTAAGCTTCATATTTTTGTTTCCATCCAAATCCTTCTGTAACTTAATCTTTTCCAAATATTCTTCATACAACGTGCCATCATCTGAAATATTAATCTTCAGTACTTTTCTGGTACATGTATTTCTTGATTGATGCGCTTCATGTTCACTCAAACTTTTGCTGTAATCGGCAGCCCATTCCTTTCCATTCCATTCTTCAGTTTGTTCTATGTAAGGTGTTGATGTGTATTCATCAAGATATGTTTCCACCTTTAATGAATCGATCTTCTGTTCCATCTGTAACCGATGCAATGTGTTTTGCACTGATCCCTCTACGTTTTTCTCAACATCTTCAGTTGATTCATCAAGACATATGAAAACAAGCCTTGACGTAGCTCTGCTGCTGTTTTCAACAACAACATGTCGCAGCTCGTCGTTTCCGTCCACACAAACAATGACTTCCTCTGCTTCTAATCCCCTACATCCTTGATGGTTTGTAACCAACGTGTAGTGGGACGGCAGAACACTGATTATCTTATTGTCATTGTCGACAATCTTCCAGTTAGTGTGCAGAGCGCAAGAAAGATAATTTATACTCAACACTCTCAGTGCCTTTTCGATAATGCTTTGATGGTATTCAGATTCTACTAAGATTAGTCGAACACAATCTTCTTTAAAACAGTAAGCTTTCAGTGCGAGTGATAATACAGCCACACCTTCGTGGTATTCTTTAGAAGTAAATTTGATGTTGATAGATAATGGCATCTGTCCATCGATATTATGACCAATAATCTTGAAATTTCGATAGGCATACGATGTTTCAGTTTTAATATTACCACTGAAATGTGACGTATCAATTTTAGAAGCAATGTAGTCGATATCCATTGTTCTTTCGTATAGTATTTCTTTTTCCGTTGGCTTAGTTTCCGGTTCCCGTGTTTCCGTTACAGTTGAGGTTGGTTGAGAAATTGACGGTCGCCCCACTGATCTTTTTTTTACCGCTCCTGGCACATTTTTTTCCTTTGTTTCTTTTGAATTAATTGCTGGTAATTCCTGGTGTTTAATTATTGAAATTTTCTGGCAGGCTTCTTCTTGGAAAACCTTCAAGATCTCGCATATGTTTCGCGTTATCCTCATGCACTTTTTTAGCTCAAAAACTTTCATTCCAGTAATCTTGTAATTATATTTTTGGTGTTGTTGTTTCTCCCCATAATTTACGAATGTTCTTCGCTTTTCCAAAGAATGCGGAAGAAGTAGGATACATGATTTGGTTATCTGATCACTTTCCAAACGCTCCCTTATCGCCACAGCCTCCTTCATGTCCAACGATTCACCATCAAACTCGTCAATGATAAGGTGCACTATGACGTCATAATGCTTTTCAAGCAGTAAATCCAACAAATATGACAGTGAAGGAATATATGATAAGCCGAACATCTGAGACAACTCGTCAATTCTTTTTACATACACGGAAACCTTCCCGACGTGAAAGAACTCTGCAATATCATCCTCGCAAGAAACTTCAAGTTGAAGAATGGAAAAAAGAAATCTTTTGACATCTGTTGTCAACGGACTTGTGTCACTCCAGGATATGTAGTAGATCACCGTCTCTTTCGTTGCTAATTCCAATAAAGCCTGTAGTTGATACACACCAACTAAAGTTTTACCCGATCCAAAATTCCCAAGTACAACTTTTTTGGTTTCTTCACTATGTATCACCTTTAGTTGATCTGGAGTAAGCACAAACATTGATTTAACTTGTTCCTTTCCTCCGCGATTTAAGGATGGTACAGTACTTTTAGAATTACCGTGAGAAAAAGCTTGCCTGGTTGCCATGAAGGCCGTTATAGAGCTTAGAATCATCATAAAACTATCTTGTGATGTTGAGTGATGATTTTCAACGTTGCCCTGGCTGATATTCATCACTAAGTCGTTAAGGTACCTCACGCTAGCCTCTTCGTCTGTTAAATTCAGGACATCCATAATATGGCAATGAGCGCAGCTTAAATGATCCGTTTGTTTGATGAAATTAGGAGCAGCAACAACATTTGCAAATATCGTGGGGCTTTTTACGACGCTGTTGTTCAAAATGACTGCCAAATGTTTAATATCTTCGTCTCCATTCCTTATTTCTTCGTTGATAGAGCTGACATCTTTTTCATCAGTATATCTGATGTTGAATATCATCAAAGGGTTGGGACAAATTAACAAAATCCTCTTTCTGTAGTCGATAGAATGGTCGCTGATCAGACCTTTTAAATCAGAAAGCTGCATGAATTCAAGATGACTAATTGCATCATAATGCCACAACACTGCTCCGACTCCACCACCCAATGCGGCTGCTCCCTTCAGAAAAACCTTTGACCAATGCAAAAGTTTTGAAAATTTATCACGCATCACGTAATATGGAGGAAAGATGAGAACATTTCTAATCGTGTTCTCTGTGGGGTGTCCATAATAATCCTTGGTGTATGATTTGCTCACACTTAGCCATTCTGGATAACTAGCTTTTGATTTCAAGCCCCCACCACAATTATACCATATTTCTCGAGGCAAGACTAATTCATCTATATAATCTTCTATTGCTTCACAAACTTCGACGCTGAAATGGCTTCTCACGACAACAGTCAATGCATTAAGACTTGATTGGTGCTCTGAAAGGGCTGCACGAACATCTAAGAAAAAGAAACTTATTTTATAATGCCCTGCTAGTGATTAGTAGCTAACATACTATAATATGGTAGCTGCTACTAGTATAACCGACGTCCATTGTCACAACGAAATGTCCGATTTTTAGACTTCACAGTGGTTTGTTTTTACAGCTGCCATGTTGTTTAACAGGTTGATTTTAGCCTGGGCCTTTCACCTGCAAATGCAGCTTTTGTAAGTTTTAAATAAGTAAGAATTAAGTATTGGTACCTATAACAAAATAAACCATAATATATTTTAAAAGAAGAAGAATTCGTAGTTTTTGATTTTGATCGCAAAAGTTAGGTTCCGCAAAAAATGAAAAGTTTATTCCCTTAAAGTATATTGGAATAGGAAATTTACGCCAATTTTTATTTGTTTTAGAATTTCTTTTGACATATTTTTTTCCCTTTCTAACACTTTCATCCTTATTGTTTAAGGTTTCGTGTAATAGTTGTTAACTAATTCTTTGAATTGATTCAAAATCATATCGTTGATCATTGGTGATGCCATTTTTTAAGATAAAATTGCACGCTGTTTCAAGACCTTTTTGAACATATAATAATCTATGCCTACTGCGAAAGGTAATTCGAGCAAAAAATTATTGAAATGATTAAATTCGAAATTTAATGCCCTTGATTTCCTCGATCTACGGAATATATTTTTAACTTCTGCTTACTTGGAATTGGAAATGAATATTTTTTGCCATTACTATCCAAAATTTTAAACATCAATTGATTCTTTATAATTTTTTCATTAAAGATGAAATAAAAATTATTTCCGAATTTCCGTTCTTTATATTCTCTATTCTTTTCCATTGCAATGAAGGAATCTTCTCCTTGTTCTTGCATTTCAACTTTGATGTTATTGATGTCGTCTTCCATTTGCAGGTTGACAATAATACTAGAAGCTGTGTTTCGATACACAGACCGGCTGAAAACATAATAATATTGTGTTAACACAATAGTCACAACAGTATATTAGAATAAAAAATTATTTGCGTGTTAACCAAATATAAATAATTCTTAATGTAAACTATGATTTTCACTGCATATACAGTCTGGAAGGTTCGACTGACCTGCTTTGTGAAGGTACAGTTTTTTTATAAGCAACTGAAAAGGCTGGGATGTGCGATAAATACAAGGCTTAGAATATGCTTACGTTATGCTTATTGAAGAAACAAGTTAAAAACGTTGCCTTGTGAGCTATATTAATAAGATGAAATAGTCCTGTTCTTAGCTTTAAAAAGACAGCCTCAAAACTAAAGGTATAACTACACAACGGTGATTTCAGACTGTGTACTGGTAATATTTAAGACTGAAAAGACTGTCTAGGTAAAATACAAATAAGAAAAAGAATCCACCAAGGGTAAGTAATAGGGTTAGCATATATGCTTAACAGATTTCCCTATCTGAGTCTGAGAATGCTTGCAAGCGTTATTGTAATGACTAAAATTTAAAATAAGATTACAAAATAGACAATATGGAAAAGTAAATATGAATTTTCTGTACATACCATATTATTTTGCCATCAAGATCTACGAAAGAACAAGAGGTGTTACATGTTTGTGCACTGTGTCTAACGAAAAAGCAGGACAACATATATCTTGATCAGTCAAGAGTTTGCTAGAGCCAAAATGCAAAAAAAAGAGAGAAATAATGGTTGCATGACTAAAGCTGCTGATATACGCACTAGAAAAAGAATATATGCTACTATACGCACTAGAAACGGTATATATGATGATATACGCACTAGAAACAGAAAATATGCTGATATACGCACTAGAAACTGAATATATGCTGATATACGCACTGAAAACAGAAATGCCATACGAAAAACGCAAAGAAATGCAAGACATCGTACAACCTAAAGAGCATATTGCAATAACCATGTGCAGATTCTACGAAGTAACATATTATACCTTTTATTTCACCCAATTGAACAGGACTTTCCAACATTTTTAATACTCCATTTAGATTCTCCCAGGTTTTAAACTCTTCTACCGTTCTTTTTTCCCAACAATTAAAGACACCTAGTATTCGTTTATTAACATCATTTGGTGCATCGATGTAAATGTTTTCCACGTCCGTAAACTGGAGGAGAAAATGAGCTAAATATCGGCACTGCCTGGCTAATTTTGTTGAAATCTCCCAGTACACTCTTTTACGTACGGCTCGGTCAGAGTTGAAACTTTTCTCCTTTTCAGTATCATCGTCTATAAATTAAAAATAAATTCATACCGTCATTAAGCGGGTCATGTATTGCTTCTATATTAAAATACCCTCATAGGTCTGTCTGTCTGTCACGTAAAATGGTAACAGCAGTAGTGAGACACACGAAATGCGGTAAATAAAGGACGGGCGAACCAGTGGATTTATCGACGGGCCAACAACTAGTAGTATCAATATCCGTCTTGTTTTATGTCACAGCATTCAGAGTACATATGGTCTAGGGAGGGAATCAGAAAGTTTTTATATAGCTGTTTTTATGGTTTTTCACATACCTTCCCAAACTCGATGCCTTTTCCTAAAATTCTTCATGGAAAGAATTAGTTTGTTTAAAAAGTGCTGACGACATTACATTTTTACGGGCTATTCTTTGTCGAATATGCATAACCGAGCTTCTGAATAGTAAAATTACTTGTGACAAAGGTTATTATTCCTGAAATGTTTATGGTTCAATTTCATCTCCGTCAATGAGATAATAACGAACTACGAACTAAAAGATCATAAACATGTTGACATGAATTTTCATACCGTAGATAATTTTTAAAGAATAAAGCGCTGTTTTTTGAGCTCGCTTTTTATAATTTCCAAAATATTAGGCACTTCTTTTGGTTATTATATTACTTTCAAATAACCGCACCTGTGCGCTTCTTAAAGAGGGGCGCTTAAAAAATAAAAAAAAGCGTGGGCGGTATTCGAAAGGGGCGCCTATTTGAGAGTTGGGGCTTAATTGAGCATTTGCGGTATTGCTTTTTTTTGTAACAGTGAAAACGAGGCTTATTTTGTTGTCTTCTTAAAGGTAGACAAAGTAGTTTAAGTTCGTCTAAGCAAAGTAGTTTAAGTTCGTCTAAGCAAAGTAGTTTAAGTTCGTCTATGCAAAGTAGTTTAAGTTCGTCTAAGCAAAGTAGTTTAAGTCCGTCTAAGCAAAGTAGTTTAAGTTCGTCTAAGCAAAGTAGTTTAAGTTCGTCTAAGCAAAGTAGTTTAAGTTCGTCTAAGCAAAGTAGTTTAAGTCTGTCTAAGCAAAGTAGTTTAAGTCCGTGTAAGCAAAGTAGTTTAAGTCCGTGTAAGCAAAGTAGTTTAAGTTCGTGTAAGCAAAGTAGTTCAAGTCCGTATAAGCAAGTTTATGTTGGTCTAAGCAAAGTAGTTTAAGTTGGTCTAAGCAAATCAGAAAGCAAAGATGTTTGCATTGCATTTTGACATACCATTTGATACAATTTCTTTGGACCAGTATAAGTCTTCCTCTGCTATAACTTCTGACTCAAATTCACATTTTTCCAATACTTTGTTGATTTTGTTTAACGGGTCTGCTTGATTTGAATCATATCGAAACAAAAACAAACACATGACCCGCAAGACTGGATGGTACTGGTTGGGGTCGTCAAATATCCGTGTAATCACATCATATCTGTTTGGTAACAATTCAAAAGAGAATTTTCTACATTGTTGTTGTCCTAAAGCTGTGAGTCGTCGTTCTGTGATGTATGCTAGCATGCGCAATCGATCTATCTTTTCATCAAAGTAACCTTAAATTAAGAGACATTACTAATATGATTATCATAGAAGAAAATATAACAACATTGGAACATGTTCTCAACATTATAGTCGTCGTGACAAAACCAGTTATCTACTTACCCTGAAGTTTTATATAAGCTTACCAATCACTACTTATAGCTCACTCATCTTAAGCTTATTCTTTTGGTTTCTTTCCAGAGCTCATGTTGTGATTAGTTCTGTATTTTTAAAATAGTTATTGCGTCCTTAACCTGATGGTGGCACTTAATTGGTACTTTTTTTCATAACTCTTTGGGGAACATCTCATGTTGAATGCCGATAAAAGGACGGGCGTCGATGGTTAAATCGAACTTAATATTTTGATAAATTTCAACTAATCATGTTCCGTAGAGGAAAATCCTTGTGGAAACAGGTGAATTTATTGGTAAAAATGATATTGTCTTATATCCAAGAACCTTGGAGAATATCTACGCTATTCATTACTTTTCATTTAATTTCCCTTTCATTTTTTGAAAATATGACTAGCTAAATATCTGACTAAAGTATTGCCTTCTCCAAAAAGTACAAAGATTATCTGATTGGAATTTTTACCAGTAGAATGCCATTTTTTCCTTTTTTTCCCTCGCCTTCAAATGTTTTTAGTAGGTACTGAATCTTTTGACTTAAGAAGCCTTTTTTATTTGTATTTCTATGTAATACGTGTTTGTTTTGAAGGTTTTCATCAGTAAAGGTAAAGATAGCGAAGAAAGTCCTTTTGGTGAAGTTGCAGAAATTATCAGAACATTTATCTGTCAAAATCGACGGATAAAGTACAAATATCAGAACAGCTAAGCCCTTATCTTGCGATATATAATTTTCTATTATTAACAAAAAGATTTTAAGTGAGTTTAACTGGGCTTACCAGTTTTTTTTTAACTTAAAAACATAGTGTGTACTTTTCACGAGTTTATAATTTGCGGTATTAAATCACTTCAAACCGCAGGAAACTAAAATATCAAGAATTGTTTTTCTTTTAGTTGAAGGTTTAAAGACCTTGAAAATGAAGAAAAAAATAAACGAAATCTTGAAAAAAACGACAACAGATAATGGTAAAATCTTTCTGTAAGTCAAAAAAATAGTCCTGGTGATGCTGGAGGTCGTAGAAAAAATTATTGAAAGCTCCAAGTATTATTTGTCTTAAATTCAGCGTAAACCAAAACCCGCTCTATTTTCCTATCAATATTTTCCGCTGATGTGTGAAATAAGAAATTAAGATCAAACCTGTTGAATTCCCTTAAGATCAAACCTGTTAAACTCACTTCAGATCAAAACCTGTTAAACTCACTTAAACTCCTAGTGCGATCAAAGCTTCAAGAAGTTTTAGGAAGCTTTAAGAAATGTAAAGCTAACCTTTGGAACCAAATTATAATCCCATTAAAAAAGCGGAAAGTATACGTTTCTCGTTAGAAATAAACTGGAAAACTCACCATACTTGGACGCCATTATTGATTATGTATTGACAAAACTACGGGTGCGTTAGGCGTAGCAAAAGTCTTTTTAACCCATTTTCAGTATGTTTTGCTAATGTTTGTACAGAGTCGACTTAAAAGTTCCTCGTGTTAAAAAAAGCGGTATACCATACATTTAAAAACAAGTTAACTTGAATGAAAAATGCTGACATATTGATAAGGGTGTGTATCATCAAATATATATATATATTTTCTATGATTACCAATGTGTAAATAGCGTCCATTCGATACTTAACTGCAAATGTCAATACAATTTAAAAGATTAAAACATTTATCTCTTAAATAATTTAAAAGATTTCAAGTTTGAATAAAAATGAAAATGATATTTAAATATTAGAATTCATTTGTTTCATAAATATTTGATCTCGAGAGCATACCTCTAAGTGGTTTATATTTTTGTGTAAAAATTTATTCCACGAAAATAAAGTAAAACGGCACGCACGGTTATCTGTATATTGCTAGCCAGGAGATCCAGCATAATTTTTCTTGCCACTGGGAAATCTAAACAGTTTAGGTGGGAAAATTTACGCTCGGTTGCAAACGGATTTCTTGCGGTCCGGATATAGATCACGATTTCTGTTCTTTGCTCACGAAATCATTATAGAGCATTTTCTGGTTTTGTGGGCAAATGGCCTCAATTACCTAAACAAATATAATAATTTTGTTATTATGTAAAGAGGGTAAATGTGGCCACGCTAGCTATAGGCTTATTGAATGCTTTTCAGGGGCGGATACAGGAATTTATACAAGCTAGTCCAAATTTTTTAATAGTAGGTAGCTCTGCTGGGGGCCTCTCGTAAAAATTAACAAATTTCGCCAAAATGTAGGACAGTATATTGGACTCTTCAAACAAACAAGCAAAGAAAACAGCATTTTGCGATATTTTTAATGCTATTACACAGTCAGGTTAAATTAATAACCATATCAGACAGTAAGCCAACTAATGTTTTTTCTAAATTCGAGGTTTTTATATCCACAAGTTCTTCTTTCTTCATATACCACAAGTGGAACCAGCAGCCATGAACAAAAAAAGGAACCAAACCATGAAGAAAATAACATCAAAATTTTTCATCTTGATATATAGTACAATCAGTCAACAATGATCAAAGAAATGATAAACACTTTTGTAACAATGTATCGTTTTTTTATAAGCACGACAAAACTTTAAGCACATTAACCTGGATGTAAATTATACAAGGGTGACAGAAAAAAAAAATAAAGGAGAGGGGAAACAAAATATATATATAAGAGGAAGAAACAAAAAAGTATGGAGGCAGAAAATAAAAAGATGTATAGCTAAGGGAGGAGGAAAATAAAAAATACGTAAATATATATATAAGAGGAATAAAACCTGAAAAATATAGAGGGGAGTAAGTGCAAGTGAGATGTCATGGAAAAAGAATTTGTGGAAATAGAAACATCCTCAGAGAGTGACCTTTTCCAAAATGAAAACAATTTTGTTTGCATTTTATCAGGGTTTGGACAGTTTATATTAGCTTGTGCCTTACAGGAAATACTTTTACGTTTACGTACATTTCCACGTAAACAGAAAAGAAGAGGAACATAGTGGTTGTGTTGGAATTGTGGAGTGCTTACAACTCCTTCATAGCAAAATAAAATATGAAAACTTTCAGTGGAAGAAACTGAATTAAAGTCTAATTTATTGTTAAAAACTTCTTTTAATTTTTCAGGTCCTTCCGTAGGATAGTGACATATTATTTTTCTTTCAGTTATTTTGCATAAAGCAAGAATACATAAAAATCCAGACCAAACATTGTTTGAACAAATATGGATTGCTTCCTGTTGGACTAATCTTGATCCTACATAACCACTATCAATAGTAGAATGGGAAACACATAAACATAAGATCTTAGCAATACACGAAAACATTTTAGGATGAGACTGGTTTAAAGAAAAGAAATAAGGATGCTGGGAATAAAAAGAAGCATTGACATACAACTCTATGGCTGTGAGAGCTCGTAAATATTTTGATTGCTCATCAAAAAAACGTTAAAAATGTTAATAGTCGATATAACTTTGCATGAGATGGATAATTTTCAATCTTATCCGAAATATTTTTCCTGCATTCTTTAAAGTTTTTGAATATCGTCAAGCAAAACTTTCTAACATACGTTCTAACAGTTCCATGGCTGTTGAACGAAAAGGCTGATTCAGCGTACAGATTTTGTGTTGAGAAGAATCCTAACACCAAATTGTTGCATCTAATAAAACATTAACTTTTATGATCTTCTTTAGGGCAATACCCCCTAATGAAATTCCGACTTATTTGCGTTATACAAAAATTAGGGGGAATCGCGTTGTGCTTTATCCAGTCACTTACTACTTTCATTAGCATCTTTTACCCCCTTATGCAAGAGCGAAAGTACGCGTCCAAGTACGTCGAGAATGAATTAGGGGGCATATGCTGCTTTTTCTACAGTAAATTAAATCATATAATTTAATTTTTTGCCCCCTGATGAAACAACCTGCGAAGTACGTCGCAGAATAATAAGGCATTTTTTTACGTATTATGTCATATAACATCTATGAATATACACACCTATTACTAATATATGTGTATGCTTTGTATCTATATGCCGAATCAAACCAGCGCACAAAGCGCCCTGGTAAAAAATTTTAGATTTTTTGGGATGCGATCTGGCAAATTTTCGAACAATAGGATTTTGGCGATAAATTAAGTAGGTCCACCCGACTAGCTTGACATACCCTAAATCCGCCACTGCTTTTTAAGTCGGGGTTTGCTCTAAGAAATTATTTTCTGTTAATTGGTGGATTTGCTCTGACACATTAATTTGCGTATGGAGAGAAAATCAGATTTAATGTGCTCAAAGAAAGCTTACTTAAGAAAGCTAGTAAACTGCACGACATGACACATCAATCATGTTCATAATGGCAGTATTTTGGGGCACAAATCAACACAAAATCAGCACTGACTGTAGGTGGAGAGGAGGTAAACTCTGAAAATAAATAACTTATGAACATGATTGATGGTAAGTGTAACATATCAAACGTTGTAAGAGTATTGTTTTAAGTTGTCAAAGGTAAACTACTGTCATTTTGATCAACAAAACTAGGAAAACAACGATTAAAATTTTAAATTCGCAAAAGATTGACTAATAAGCATGTGACAAATATCATAAATCATCTATGCCTGAATGACAAAGCCGTTATTTTTTTATCTAACGAAATAAGATTATGTCATAAGCGGAGATGGTGTAGTGTTAGCGAATTCGGTTGTAATGCTAATGTTTCATGTTCCAGTCCCCAATCCGACGCATTTTAGTCAGTCCATTTGGTGCCATCTACCAACCGCTAACCGGCTTGTGTAGCAGGCAAGCGAATTAGAGCAATGCTATACGTATCTCTGGCGGCAATGTAACATAGTTACAGTGGGAGGGAAGAAAAAGCAAGCCATTAGGATGGAATCCATAAGGACATTAAAACTTCCCGTTATTTACTTACTACTTATTTACTTACTCACGATGTCATAATGTAAAAAAATCTCGGTGTACCACGAGATTCAGGCTAGTTAACTATCGACAATATGACATAAAGTTTATGTTAGCATCGCATTAAAAAATAAATTCAAGTGTAATTGGCGTTAAGATGACGTAATCTTAAGAGCGTTTATTTTAACTCTATTTATACTACTATTATAATTTGTAATAAAGTAACTGTCGCAATTTGTAATAAAGTTACTATCGCAATTTGTAATAAAGTTACTGTCGCAATTTGTAATAAAGTTACTATCGCAATTTGTAATAAAGTAACTGTCGCAATTTGTAATAAAGTAACTGTCGCAATGTGTAATCTAGTTACTGTCGCAATTTATAATAAAGTTACTGTCGCAATTTGTAATAAAGTTACTGTCGCAACTTGTAATAAAGTTACTGTCGCAATTTTTAATAAAGTTACTGCCGCAATTTGTAATAAAGTTACTATCGCAATTTGTAATAAAGCAACTGTCGCAATGTGTAATCTAGTTACTGTCACAATTTGTAATAAAGTTACTGTCGTAATTTGTAGCTAAGTAAAGTTACTATCGCAACTTGTAATAAGAGTTACTGTCGTAATTTGTAATAGAGTTATTGTCGCTATTTGTAATAACTAGAGAAGTACTTTATTTTGTCTTGTATTATATGAATAACTAAGAACTTACTACGAGGGTACAGCGTTCATACCTTAGTCGATATATATATGCAATGTTTTAAGACTTCTACACAAAGGTGTGTTTAAATAGAGTGGTTTGTTGTTACACGAATAAATACAACGATATTTTAATAGTAGTAACAATAAAAGCAAGTAAGTTACACTTCTTTAACACATAATAACAATAAAATACAATGTTTACAGGATGTGCATGTAAAGAGAACAAATTCACCTTATCCTAACATATCTAGAGTACTAACTACCTTAAAGAAACCAAGACATGTTGATGTAATACGAAGGCTTTTTGATATTCAAGATGAATAACACAATAAGTGTAACCTTCGATATACCTTCTATATCAATTTTTCCATGAAATATATCATCTCTATAATAATAAATTTTTTTGTGTTTTTGCGGGTCTTTGCTGACGTGAGCAAAATTTTCAAACCCTTATATCTTCCTAGGCGTTTATCGAAAACATTTGATCCTATACATTATTTTGATCAGTTTCAACCTCTACACATTACAGGCAAAGAATAAACTAAATTTCGCTAATTTTTTTTGGATCTGCGCTGCTGAAATCAGCAAAAAATCTAAAGCAACCTATTTTTTCATTGTCCTTCTGCCTAAGTGGACTTCTCCACGGGCCTTATTGACTAGTCAATAAATATTAACACAATTGTTAATATGAAATTTTTGTGTGAAGGATCATGAACTCTTTTTTCTGTTCGTGTACAATCTGGTGAGCAAAATGCAGATATTATTGAGATAACAATATATTTTAGTAATAAGAAATAGCTTTCGCACAGTGCCAAGAAAAATATTAGTTCTCGAATAAATAGGTAAACGAGAACATAATAAACTCAAAAGAAAAGACGATATATTGCGAGAACAAGTGCGATAACAAGTTTATCATATAAACCAAAGTCACAACAACCAAGAATAGTCTGGAAGCAGGTCCTGGGTATAGAGACCTGCGCACATCGATGTTACGTTTTAGTGCTAATTAGAACCCAGTCCATTTTTAACTGAAAAAAAATTGAGGCGCAATGGTAAAATGCGTAAATTCACAGTATTTTTGGTTATATAGTACACTCGCGTCAAGTGTGACCACGGATAAGTGGGACTTTACTAATTTGACTGATATTTTTTCTTCACACACAATACATCATGAAGATATGCACTAGAACAGGCTACAAAAAGCTAAATACCATGTATATTACCAGGAATTTTTATCACTCCTACTAATAACATACAAAATGAATGGTATATGCTAGATGTATATTTTAAATAGTTAATTTTTAAAAATAAATATTTTTTTAAAGCAATTATAGAATTTGAAATTACATAACAAAGATAATATCATATTGACCAAGTTCTGTACATTTCAAAATAGTCCACAAATGCCTTGATTAAAGCAGCCGATACACGGTCCATCTGATCTGATATTATCGAATTTGATTTAATTCAAAACAAACTTTTATGTTTTCAAATGCGTTTAAATTTCAAATAAAAGAGTATTTAAAGAGTGTGATAGGTTTCAATTTTTTGATACAATTTTGAAGAAACTCATTGGTAGAGGTACTTTCGATAAATCTAAAAATGTCGAATACCAAGTTAATGAAGAAAATTATAAAGTCAGAGTGGAATTTCTGTTGAATATCGACGTGTGCTTCTTCCGAAATGTTAACTAAGTGGCATGTATCATCGCACAGTTGTCCATCACCATTCCACCATGGTCAACAAAGATTAATCAGTTAGCTAAATTTAGGCCGAAGTGATGGTTGACCGAGCGGTCTAAGGCGTCAGCCCTAGAAAAGATGTCACTTGAAACCTGCAAGTTTGAAGTGCGTGAGTTCAAATCCCACTCCGTCCGAAAGTTTAGTTAAAATTAATACATAATCAAATTTGTCGAATTCGACGAAGCGTATTATCGCCTGCTTAAACCAAACAGAAATAAGCAGACAGGAGCTCATTTAAATTATATCAAATGTTAACCGATCAACATTTCTAGGGGTAATTTCATTATTGTTTATAAATCTTAGATAGAAATCATATATAGTATGCTCTAACAGAGAATGCAATGGCATCTACAGCTACCATTTTGCGAAATGTGTCATGTCAGGGGGTTAGGTTCACATTGTTTAAATCTGAAAAAAAATACTCGGTAGTATATAGCTTTTGCACAATTCAGTATGATGATTTTTCTATTTATTCTTCGCTCTCTGATTGCATTTTGGTAAAATAAAAATAACCAAAATTTGTTCCAATTTATCATCTATATTGTTTCGATTTTATTTTTGGGACTTTAACAAATCCAATTTGATTATGAGAACCATGTATCACTGCTTGTAGAAGGTAAAAGATAAAATATATTTTATCAGGAAAAAAAAATTAACTGAAATATATGCATGTGTGCTTTAAACTTAATCGTACAGCGTTACAGGATTTGAAGTTTGAGTCCAGATTTATAAATGTGTTGACTAAAAATTTGATAACACAGTTCCATTTGGCATCAAAAAAATTACCATGTAAATACAATCTTTTCACAAAATTTATAATTTTCTTCACAAATCTTATCACCCTCTGTTACAATGTCTAAATTATTTTCATGCTTAATTCTAATATTATTCTTCGTTCTCAGCTATTTTATTCTCGAAGTGTATTTTTGTAGCCCTTAAAGGCCGTTTATTTATTGGAGTTCCCTGGCAAAAGCGGCATATGTAATTAATAATTTTTAGCTATTATTTTGCTCAAGGCACATATAAAAACAATTTAACTTTTCTGATAAACTCTTTGTAGTTGACCTTAGAACGAATAGTTTTAGGTAGATTATTAAACACTATTGAAGAACGATCCATGAAAGTTTTGCGATATACATCACTTTTCAATTTGCACGCATTATCTGCTTTGATCTCAATTGTCCCTAATAATTAATTAAAAACATGAATATTATGCGAATTTCTTAATTACTTGACAGTATCTATGGTGAAGCTAAAACTTAAAAACAGAATTGATCGGCACGAAATGGAACAGAAAATATATATTACTTCCATTCCATTGGCTATCTGCTAATTAGCCTTTTGTATTTATAATTTTTCAGTTCCTGTCCGCAAGAAAAAATGAGGTGATTGGGTACATCCAGTTTGAATCAAAGCAGAAAATTTTATCAACGAATTAGACTGCGGAAATCTCAGTCGTCCGCTTCGATTTTTTCTATGTGAAAACATCAGCTCAGACCTGTGGCAATTCACATTGATATTTGACACATATTAAAGATCTGCTTGCATGCTGATTATGCTAATAAATAATTTAAAAACGATGAAAAAAATATAAGTGGTAGGATATGTTAATCAGTAAATATTAAATTTCAAATTTTGTTTCAAGGTTTATTATCATCATCACTGTTGCTGGGAACACAACTAAAAATTAGAAATGTCACGGTAATTTTTTTTTTGCTTTATTAACTTCATTTTATTTTATCTTTTGATTTTTATATTTTATTGTTAATATTTCAAGCAGTCCATTCTCTGGCTAGGTAAGCGATATAAGACTTTTTAAGATGTCCCACCAACAATTATTTTTGTAATAAAGTTGTCATATTTTTTCTTGCAATGTTTATTATATATACTATATTTGTAAAATTTGTATTAGTCTGTATTAGCATATAATATAATATATTATATACTGATACGGACATAAAGGATTAAAACATCGTAAAGCTTTAATTTCTGCTGCGATTTTCCGTCATCTTTGAAATTTATATTTATGTTTAGTAAAAAGTAACTATGGCAAAAAATGTTGGATTGATGTGTCGAACAAAAAGGCATATTCAAAAATGTTTCCAAACTACTTATATCAATAACACTGAAAGAGAAATGAAATTTTTTGGAATCACTAAAATAGCCAAATTTTCATAACAATAAGTAATTTCTGTCACTAAAGAAAAGAAAACCGCTACTGCTATTCGACAATGCTATTTGTCAAAATAAGTTAGTTCAATTTACTATCACGGAGTATTCCTTTTTCAATCACTATCTTACATTTTAGCCTTAGTTACTAAGAGCAAAATTCTTATTTTTATATTTGCTTATAATTATGTTCTTATAGTTACAATACTATTTGTTAAGGGAAAAAAGACTTTCTTTTGCAGGTTGCTTACAATACTATCCAGCTTTAAACCTCAGTTGCTTACAGCCTCTATCCTTATCAACCTGTTTCATTAAAAAGTTGTCTGCGAACGAGAGTGTCCTTTTTTTCCAAAAGATGGAGTTCCTTTCTCGTTTTTTTGATTTCAAATAAAAAAATAAAGTTGAGTTGAAATTTGATTTTTGTATTTAATTAAAAAAAAAAAAAAAGAGGAAAAAAGTTATATTTGTTTTTATTTAAAAAATTTTTTTTTTAGGTTTTTAGGATTCTGTTTTATGCTTTTAAATAATTTAAAAACGATGAATGAATATGCCAATGTATTAATATCAAATCATTAAAGGTTATTTTTGAAACTTTTATCATCACCGCTGCTGTGAAAATAACAGAGGAGTAGAAATGTCACGGTAAATTTTTTCTCACTTATCAACTTTACAGGTTTTTTTTATAAGAAATTCGATGAAGGGTCTAGCTCTAAAAGTTTCTTAATTTTGGTCTAAATTTAATTTTTTTTAGTTCTAAATATTTCCTAATTTATAAGCATAAATGAAATATTGCTTCATTTCAATATAGTTGTAAAAGTTTCTTAATTTTTTAATATTCTACATGTAGATTTCTTATATAAAAAAACGTGTATTTAATTTTATCTCCTGCCTTAAATATTTTTATTGTTAATTGTGTGACTAAAAACTATTACAGTGAAGCCGCTCTCGTGGTTAACGTGTTATTTATTCGTAACAGGTCAGTTTCAGATCTCAAACCGGTCTATTTCAAATTTGAAATAGACCGGGTTATAATTGAACGGTTTATTTTACTTCATGATCTGTTTTGTTTTTATCATAAGAAAAGCCCGCGATTTTCGAATGTTATACGATTGACTATTTTTGCAACATACATAATTGTCGATTTCATTTTATTGTTTCAAATTTTATGTTTTATTTTGATTGGCTCACATTATTAAACATCAGAAAAAATATCTTGCGTTGTTTATACTTCTGACACTAATATTTTATCGTAAAAATAAAGAGAGAAAATTATTTGTGTTTTGATACAAGTTGTGTTCTTTAATAAATAAAGCATTTCATCATGAGTAATTTCTTCCTTTTTTTCTTAGCTCTTTGGAATATTTTATGTTGGACGATAAGAAATTTTATAAATTTGTAATTTTTAAAACGGGTTCATAAAATATCCTTACCAAATTTCTGAACGTGATTTTGGGTTTAAAGTTCGTCTAACTGACTTGTTTCTAACCCTGTCAAGCAATCCGTTAACTCATAACGCACGGGTCACGGGCTACAGTTGCGCAAACCGTACCTGTATCAAGTCCTACAACTGGGTCTAAAGATAAACTGTAATACCTTCTTCTGTTTAGACAAAATAAAGGCTGCTATCTTCTCTTTCTTTTCGTCCTTCCTTGTGCTTCATACATCACTAGATTGTCATGCAAATATCACGCCAACTTTACAATCATCTCCGATTGGAAGTATAATGGGACGATTCAAGAAACTCATTCAACCGTTTCCGGCCAGGATTGTGCTTCTTTGTGCCTATCACGTGATACCTGCTCGTACGTTAACTATAATACCATTAACAGTACATGCCATCTCTTGGAATTGGATTCTGGGACAGAACAAAGTGCAAGTGGTTGGAAGTTCTACTCGACAAATTATGGCGTGCAAAACGTACGTTTGAGTTTTATGATTTTTTATTTGCTCTTTCAGCGCTTCGATATCACGTGATGAAGAAGAGAAAGTTAAACAATAAATAAAGTTATTTTCATTTGAGTTTACAAATTAGAAAATAACATACACTTAATAATACATTTAACCGTACTAAGCAAGAATTCCTATTTATAAGCCCGTTGTGATAAAACATTCTCTTGCAAAAAAAATAGTTAAACCCACTGCTAACAAATGATATGCAACTTTTTCCTGATATTTTTACAGCATTCACCGTATTTCTCTATATTAATAATAGCCGTATTTTGTCTTTCTTTTTCGCAAGCGTGCTGCAGAAACACAAAGTGCGATAAAATTAAAATTTTCAACGGCTGACGACTAATACTAACGACTAATACAGTAATATTACTGCTACGGGATTCGCGTTTCAATAAACACGGGATTACTGAAGAGGTGGGAATTTAGAGAGGCTGGATAATTTTCTCAAAGCATGACAATCTGATTAAGATTATTTTCAATGAAAGAAAATTCAGCAAATTTTTAAAATCGTCACATAAAAGCGCAAGAAATCATACAAACACAAGAAGACTACCAAACTTTTCTAATTTTTAATTGAAATTCTAACATCCATCCGAAAATAGTTTAAGATCCTACTGGTGCGGCGGAAATGTTGAAGAACTTAGGTACGGTACAAACTCGATAAAAAACATACAGCAATCCCATGTGTGGATTGACGAGGAGGGATTATTTCTTCAACTCATAACAAAAATCCGGCTTTAAAAGTGAGCTGGGAATATTAGGCAGACTAGAATACTTAGAGAGACGGGAATTGAAGAGTATGCGATAGACAGACTTCCTTGACTTCCTTATCAAAAACTATTTTCAAAACAATCTATAGCAAATGTTGTATTTGACATCGGTTTAAAACCGATATCTAAAGTCGGAATATCGGGAAGTCGGAAAATAAGAAGGCTTCGATCATGACATTTATTTAAATTGCGAAACTTCTGCAACGTAACTATGCTATATCCGAAATAAATTAATACAATGAAATAAACTGAAAAATATTGGCGAAGCTCTATAGAAGAGTATACGCAATTTGTCGTCAGTCACAAAAAAAATCTTTCAGCAGTACCGTTAACTCTATTGATTTAGAAGGTGTTAAAAATGGTAGTCAAATGGCTACTTTGAGCTTAGGTTGCATAAATTAGCAAGGCAGATTTACGATGGGCTAACATATGAGGACCGAAATATATGCGACGGGTCAACCCGTCAATCTTTCCACGACTGGTTTTAATATTTCATAACTTATTTATTTATAGAGAGGTCCATTTTGTCAATCATATTCACCTTGTCCACTAACTTCTGCCTGCGTCGACACTTGCACACACCCTTGGTATCAGTGTATAGGTAAGTTAATGTTGCAATATCCTTTCAGAAAATTAGAGTTCTTGATAATTTCTTGAAGAAATAATTTAGGGTTTTTTCCCTAAAACAGCAAAATGTAATTTAATAAAAGTGCATAAGCGTAGCAAGTATTTGATCGCTAAAATCGTAAGGACAACTTTTTTTGAAAAAAGCACCTTTCTATGACACTCAGGCTGAGAAATTCCTCCAACCTGAACGTTAGTAATGCATAGACCGAGCCTAAATTTTAGTAGCGTAAGTATTCGAGCTTGAAATGCGAGAAGAAACCTCTTGAGCGGAGAATTTCAGTTTTACATACACAATTCATACATATACGTTACTTTCACGTACCTATTTAGAATAAATTTCTTTGAGAGTGTTCAAAAAATGTCAATATTGTCAAAATATGTACTCACATGAAACAACAAAATTTTAATCAAGGGGTGATCATTATTCATGGAAATATTTGTTTTTGTGTGCTGTTGCCTGCATTTTTATTTTGTTAAATCTTGTCTTAACAGTGTATTTAAAAATAATGTAAGCAGAAGAATCATCGCTGATTACGTATGATTTTTACAGAGGATAGTTCTCGCTTAATTAATCTTGTTTTTAGTGACTAAGCATTGGTAAGGAACACCTAGCCACTAAAAATGTAACGATTATAATCATCTTTTAGTACCAAAACCGAGTTGCCGGTTTTACAGCGGTTTTTGGTCGTAGCTTTCAGCTTTTGGAGGTCGACGCTTATTCTTTATTCACAACACAACTTAAATTTGAAAGATGTTAAAATACTAGAGCTAAAAAGTCCTAATGCCCATGCACAGATACTAAACACTGAGACCTTAAATATGTATGGAGTAGAGATAACTTGAAAATATAGAACTTTCATTGCCCTACCATGCAGGACCCAACCCCTTTTTTTAAAATTAATGGCCGTAAAACATATGAATGATTTTTTTTTATCTCCAATTGTAGTAACTTATGATCTACACGCATTTAAAAAATCAAATTAAATCACAGAGAGATTATTAACCTATACGGTCCGGAGCATTTCAAACATATGACCATAGGCTTGTTCAAATTGAATCAAACTTGGCACAATTATAGTAGATCACAAAAGGAACAAAATGGCAGCAATAAATTTTTGCTTATGTCAGCATTTTTTCTGTGACGTCATCGAAAGCTTGTAATTTTATCAAAATATCTCTCTATGTACTTAAAAAATTCAATTACTTTAGTTTTAGAGCGAATTTTTACATTCTGTTTTAAGTTTCTGAAAGCTTACTGAAAGTTAGTTAAAATAAATTCCGGTTTTTACATAGTTTACTTTAAATGTTTAAAAAAACTTCCCGGAAATCCGAGAGGATTCTACTCGATGAAACAAAGTTATATTGTAAGTTACAGATTCTAAGGATAAACCTAACAAGAGTTATTATATTTATCCGATTATAAGGATTTCATAGAGAATTATAGGGATAGTTTCGAGTAATAGCCAATATCATAGCCTCTAAGAAGTATGGGACCAAAAACATTTGGCACGCAGGTCTCTAATAGATAAATATTGAAACTCAGTAATTTTCATAGCCATCAAACGCAGCAAAAGAAAGTTATCAAAGAAAAACTTACAGATATGTAAAATATATTCTCATTCTCAGTAAGCTTTCGCCAACACCCAGGTCGGCATGTTCACACTAATTCTAAATTGTTTAAACGTTCGAAATAAAATACTAAATATAACAAAAGAAATAAAATTGTAACAATAGAACTATTAAAATAATTCCAACGGCATAGACTTTACCGTGTTATTCAAAATAGGACGGTCACGCTCAATTAATAAACTCTCCATCAGAGTAAGTTTGAAATCATTAGATTCTTCCGCAAGTATTAAAAACTTGTTAAACGACGCTGGAGAGTGAATACAAAACAACTAATGTTAGAGAACAGCAGTGACCTGAGGGCCAAGTTTAACAAGTTTACCTGTAAGTGCAGAAATACCCATGTACTCAGACATACGGACTTTAAAATGGTGTTCTGTTTTTTTTATAATAAGTACATACAAGTACTACACTTAAAACAGTAAACGAGTCCGGAGCGTAATGCTTCCCCCCTTTTATGTTGGTTTTGATAAATACGAAGTAGATAGCTAAAAAGTTGATCTATAAAATATCTTTACGAATTAAACACAAATACTCCTACAAAGTGAAGACAATGTCCAGAAAGAGAATGCTTCAGAGTGGGCATGTATTTTCGAAAAGTAAATCCTGGAAGTTTTCCAAGGAATGTGTAATATTTTTCTGACCGAAATAGGAAATGGGAAAATAGGCACCAGTTGCGATAACACAACTAAAGAACTAGTTTTCAGTATTTGTTTCCATGTCTGCTACATCACACGTGTTTTTACCAGAAATAGACTTTACAGGAGTAATGGAAAATCTGTGTTTGGTTTCTTATTTCAAAAGTTTGTTTTCCACTCTACTTAAATTAGTTTCAATTTTTTTAAACATTTTTTTCAAAGATAACCAGTTCCGAAAAGTGACAGACACGGGATACAATTCATATCCAAATACCGGCAGTTATCCAGCATTAAACATAGCTGACAATGACTTGGATACGTTCGGTAATACTGGTTCTGACCTTAACTCTTGGATGTCAATTAATCTCGGCTTCAGAAGCGGTATTCGTTTCGTAACTGTGAAAATCTATAGTCATGCATATAACTACAAGTTAGACATAGGAGATACCGACAATAGATATGGAAATAAATTTTGCGCAGATGTTCCAAGCATCATTTCTAAAGCAATTAAGGTGGAATGCAGCAGGTATATGATAGGACAGTATATTGTACTTTATCATGCATCAGGTGGTTCTGTTTCTTTGTACATTTACGAATTAAGTGCTTACATCGACGTTTGAATGAATTCATCGTGTTTTTAATAGATGGGTTGCGGCGTGACGTGTTGATTATGTAAAAGAACAATAGACATGCGCACGCATATGCGCAGGTTAAAAATATAAACAACAGACCGCAATGATCTAAGATATTAAGTGAAAAAAAGACTGACGCTAAAATTAGTACAGTCTGCTTTTAAGAAATGAAGATAATAGTTGACAAAAAAACCCCAATTCCAATGTATTTTTAATCTTGTATTCTTGAAAATCTATAAATCAATCGGCAATTTGACCCATGTGTTCCTTTCTTTTCTTGCCTGTCAAGATGCGCGCGCATGTACGTGACTCTGTAAACACTCGCAACTCATCTATAAGCAATAACCTATGTTATAAGAAAGGCCAAGCTCCAATGAGAAAATCAAATTCTTAGATAGTACATGGAAATAAAAGTACAGGTCAATATTAAGGCTTTTCTCATTACATTTTATCTGTTCCACTAAACTTGATGACTTTGTAATCCTAAACTGCATCGATATCTTTTAAATACATGCGTAGATGAAGTTAGGCATATTTACCGTGGATTGTTGATTCGGACAATTGAAACGAGTAACACATAATCAACGAATCAACCGTTTAGCAGAATTTGCTAAAAAAAATTGGTCAAGCGAAAAAAAAAAGTAGTGATACTTATTGAAAAAGATGATAAATAATTTTTTTTGACTTTATTTATGTTGTGTCAAAAATTTTATCATTCTGAACTGACGATTAATTTAATTTAACTGCCTGTTTTTTCCCCTCAAAAAAAAAAGAAAAATGGTAGACACAGGTGAGCAAACCACGAGGCAGCTAGCTGAACTTATAAAGACGAAAATCCACTTCATCGTGCGTCCAAGAGGTATAATGTCCAGTGGAAACAGAAATACGCGCTCAAATTCAAAATGGCGGCGATTCAGGCAAACTCATTGGTTAAATTACGTTATTATACACTAAAACGCTTTCAGCGCTCATAAAAATTTGCAAAATGATTTTGACTTTTTGAAACCAATAGCGCTTAAATATAGCCCAATATTGAGTACTTTGATGTGCGCGTCTTGAACCGACGCGCTGAAAGTGGATTTTCAGTTGGTTAGCTACATAACAAAATATTTCGAAACTTTGGAGCTAAAAATTAATTTCTTAAACTTAAACTTTACTTTTTCTGTGCGATTCCTGATTAAATAAAACTCAGTAATTGATTTTATTGTCACTGTTTTGTCTTATACTTTTTTACAGCATAATGTCATTTTTAAATTTCTAACGCTCGCCTCAGATCACGTGACATGTCTAGTGTTTTATTGAGGGATGCTCGCTGCTGACGTCAGCAGGTGAGTCGTTTATCGCTATATATTATCGCTTGTTATCTTTAATGACGGTATTTTTTATGTAACTCTTTCTTCTTTATAAAAAAATAACAAAAAATGAAAAAAAAATGTATGTATATTAGAAATTGAAGAAACTTTAATTTTAACTTTATTACGTTTTATTTACTAAATAAAAAACCGAGTTTATATGTATCTTTATATGCTTTATATTTCCAGTGGGAAAATAATTTGAACATAGTTTTTAATATTTGGAGATTTTGCATTGTTTAGCATTTGTAGAAATTTGTAAATTAATATTGAAAAGAAAAATTGAAACTATATACAGTTTATTTGGCATGAACCTCAAATAATTTCGGCATTGTCAGTCCTATCAAAAACATGGATTAAGGGAAACGAAAAAATATACGAAAGTCTTATTTATTGAAAGTGTGTTGCGGTGCTTTTTTTGTTCCAATTCTTCCTGCAGAAGTTTAATGCAAAAAATAGAATAAGTTGGTAAAGGCTCTTCTAAAAGAATTCTGTATACATTTTGTACGAAACATTTAATATATTTAGTATTTTATTAAGCACGAAGAATATTCTAAATTGATTTTTTTGTGTGTCTAAAATTTAATTCGAAAATCTCACCAGAAATGCAAGTCAGTGTTCTACACTATTTGCAGGTCCTAAACTGAATTGATCTGTGCAACTTCTTTAGCCGATTAGTATTTTTTACCGCGTTTTTGAGTTCGTGTTTCTTTCTTGCCCAATTTTCCTTGAATTAATTTGAAAGTAAAATGTTGTTCCTTGCAGACATGCAGATGATAGCAAAATTGTGGACTTTAAATCAATTCAATTCAGTTATTTTATTCCTTTAATAAGAGAAAGCTTCAATTTGACGAATTGTATATTCACTATTGTTAATATGTAATAAAATTATAATAACTGTTGTCGTTTGTTGTTCATTGTCTTTGAAAACATCATAAGCCAGTATGTTTGAAGAAAGTTGGGCTATTTATTCAGCTTTTTAACAAGGTTTGCTTAAAATTAGGTCAAAACGAAATTAACCAAAAAAAAAGAAGATTTTAACGACTTTGGGGACTCTTTAGCAATCGTTTCAACTTTGTTAAACAATCTTAAATTTTTTCGCGTTTTTGCTTGCATTGACAATGAAAAAATAAACAAAGCATCTGCGTAAAAGCCAGGAAAATCCTCACCCAAAACCGAACTGACCTCATGAGACACTTTGCTTGTCTATTTTCCAGGTAAACTAAACAACCTTTGTGGCGTAAACAAGCACTGACAGAAAACTGGGACAAAACAAGCATACAAGACATACAAGGCAACGGTTCTCTTCGAGTAACTCCACAAACGTAAGCCGAGTATTTTGCAAGCAAGAAAGGTAGACAAGCACGAACTAAATAAATGAGCTCACTCATCATAAAACCAACAGTTGCTGGTTGTTTAATTAATCCCCAGTCTACAATAGTTTTGACCCTATGAAGGGTCAATATGAAAGAGGAAATTTGAAGTGGTGACGCAACATCCATGAAAAGGTCTATTACTAAACGGATACTGACTGGTTTGGACGTTGCATTGTGAAATACAAAGTAGAGATTGCTAGTTTTGGCCCTTTTTTCTCCAGTGCAATATCAAAACCGGTCTGTATCTGTTTGGTCAGAAAATAGATTAACAGATGTCAAATCGAAAAAAAACAAACATTTTAATACTTTGAGGATTCAAGATTGTTCGGTTTTAAACTGCAAGTTCACAAAAAATCCTTTCTTTTCTTTTAGATGATTAATCACATTCAGAATTAAATGCATCAACTTTAACTACTCTCTCGGTTTTTTGCATTAGGCTATAGAATTAAGCACTGCAGCACGAGTTTTTTTAAAAAATGGGAGTATTGTTCAGTTTCTTCTTTCCTTTTTTCTCATTGTGATTTGCTAAACACTATTTACCCTTTTAAACTCGGTCTTATTGTATGCTGGTTACTTCATTACATTCTTTTGCGTGCTTACATTTCAGCCTTGTGAGTTATGGGGTTTTGTATTTATTTTTGTTCAGTAATATTCGTGTGCCGTTACACGGAAAACTAATTCCAGTCTTAACGTTTATAACACGAGCAACAACCCCCCTCCTTCTCACAAGTCGATTAACCATCAGAGCTGTAACAAGTTAAAGAGAATGCCCGCCCACCCACCCCTTAAAAAGTTTCTAAAAGGTAATTGCTTAACTTTAAGCTTAGAAATATGCCATTTCTACATGGCTTCTTTTCGGAAAATAGGTAAATGAAACCAACCTCATTTGGCCAAATGTGTGCCAAATAACTTTTTACTTCATCAAAAAATATATGTACACAATATAAAAGAAACAACAAGCAAGGTTATTTCGGTTGAGCTAAGCGAATTAGAAAATAATTGTTGTTATTATTGTTGTTAAAAGAAAATAGAAACTGAATTCTTTAACATCTATTAATTGATTCTATTTGCTTAAGCAGTGAAACCTTTCCATAACGGACACCATTGGGACCTTAAAATATGTCCCCTCTTGGCAGGTGTTTGCTATATAGTGACTTTACTAAATTGACTTATATTGCTTTAAAAAACTGTCAGGGTATAGCAAAATTTACTGCAAAGTGTGTGAAATGGATGACTTTCAGGCAAGTGACCCTAAGCGAGGTAATTTATTGCCAACATAGTTATCGAAGTAACCACATCATATGGTAAACTAAAAAATTCTAAGATAATTTTTGAAGTAACCGTAACCCATAAAGGCTGAACCAATCACCAAACCGGGAATTGAAAAATTCCTAAAAGATGTTGGCATTCTTGGAGACTTTAGCCTCCGGGGAGATTATTATGAAATCGCTCAAAGACCAGAATTGCAATGCAGAAAAAAAAGTCAAACTTTGATCTCGAATTTCTTTTTGAAGTAATAAATTGTTATGCTTAGCTTTTAAAATGTTTGTTTTCAGTTTTTCTTAGGGAAATTTTCGGTACAAAAAGAAATACAACATAGAATCATGGTAAATTGACCTTTTTTTAAAAAAAACTTCGTAACTCTCTATTAGTAGAACACTCTATAACTCAAACGATTATCAATTCAGTGTATGTTCGAGTTATAGACAGTCTACTGTAGTTTTATTTAGCTGTTTTGAGAAAGTTTTTAGAATTAGCGGACGCAAATATTTAGAAGATTTTAGATAGAATTAGTGAAAGTGTAACTTACATTTAAAAGAAGCAAATAATATCAAAAGAATTGAACAAGGAAAAGAAATTGGATTGATCAAATTTTTGACCCCAGAGCTCTTTGAGATAAACCTTGAGGCATTAACTGATGCAGAATATAAGTAGATTGGATCTATATTCCAAAAAAGAAAATCCATTTATCTCATAGATATAAGACTTACCAACCTCGTCTCAAGGGCTCTTCTTCGCCTTCTGACAATCTCGACAGCGAGAAGAAATAGTCCTGACACCGACTTATCATTGTCGCAATTTATATGCAATGACTTCTCAACATGACGGATGTGTTTTTTATACTTAACGGAAAAACGCACGCCTAAATTCGGCCAAAAAGAAAGATAAGTTTTGTTATTAATTCCGAAGGACATTTCTTATTACTGGGGAACTCTACGGGACACTTCTTTTGAGAAGATGGTCCATGAAATCTATGAGAAGATTGTGCACAGGAAGAAAAATATTTTCCTCCTTCCGACAGGTAAAGCGGGAAAAAGATTTATAAACGAAACAACGTGTTTGATCACAGAATGAACGAACAACACTCTATTGAAAGATATAACAATGAAAGCACTGATGGTTTTGCCAGCTCTACTTCTGCAAAAACATCAAATTCCTCGAAATCCTGAGATTACCTAGATCCACAGGATAGCTGAAACACTCTGTGGATCAGGCATTAGCACAGCAGACTCAAAACGTCTCCTCAGAATATTTAGCAAAACTGGTCAGGAAAAAATGTTTTAAAAGGAAATTAATCAGGACATATGGCATTGAGGTTAGTGAAACTGATCATAGGACAAAAGTAATCTACAATTTATTAAAGAGACGTTGGCTTCAAAAAACAGCGACTAATAAATCAATTAAATTTGCGTCAATCAGTTTTGGTAAAAAGAGGTTACATGTCACTGCGCTATGACTTTCACACAACGAACACTGGATGAAAATGAAGAAAATTTATCCCTTAAACAAAATTTGTCAGGTAAGTGTCATCATTGGGTTGCTATCACTGCTTTTTCTTAAAATCTAAAAATATTATTTTTAACATTACAGAAAAATCGGCGATTCGAGATAATGATGAACAGCCAAAAGTAAAAAAGAACAAAAAAAAACTTGCATTCTCCAAAAAATATATCGATGAAAATTACCAACACCGAATTAAAAGCTCTTTATTTCGCAAATTACACTGACAGTGAACAACGAAGATCACCTTTTCCAATTCGGAAGTCATTAACATTTATTCGAAATTAAATTTCACCATTAAGAAGCTCGTTTTCGCAGAACGAAGTTATAGATCAACGCCAGCTGAAAAACAGACGAAGGGATAGTGAAGTGTCTGGAAATTTTCTTTTGACAGATACAAGTGTGTATGTTTTTTGGACTCACACTGTTCATAATTGTTTATATTATTTCTAGAGAAAAAGTCATAAATATATAATATCTCATTTAAAATTTAAAATGAGGGTACTTACAAGTAAGGCATGAATTGAAAGTTTGTTATTCAAAATCTCAAACTGATAGAAAGTGCCGAAATGTTTCTTTTTACAGTGGTTTTGTAAGTAAAATGTATTTTTTGATTTCAATTAATGACTATTTTCACTAAATTGCTTTAGGAATAGAATGAACACGTTATCAGTCATAGTCATTTCATTTTGTAGATGTAATGTGACGAAATGTTAAAGGCGGGACTAAAGACCAAGTATGGACAGTTGTTATGGTACATATAAAACATGGCGCTGACCAAGCAAATGAAGGAGGTCAAAAATTTAAGGTCTGCGAGCTGCGGAATTTAATCTTCGTGGATTTTCATGTAGATATTTTTAACCGTACTACAATAATATCTTTATTATTCGTTTTAATTTTTAACTAATTCTTATCTCGGTAGGCGGTAAATATTTCTGCTGTTCCTCCTGCATACAAATGTTCAACTGTATTTAGTATACCGCAATGATTTGAAAGAACGCCCGGGATGTTTATGGAGTTTTCGGATTTTTAGGGCGTCTAAAAGAAGGGGAAGAGCGTCATTAAATTTTTGTAAATTTGTCCTTTTTTACTGTCAATGTAAAAATGTAAAATCAATGTAAAAAGGAAAAACAGAATGGATGTTGTTTGGTTCAACACAACGCATCAAAAATAAGGTCTTGGAAACAGGATTCATGAAAGAAATGAAACTTTTCACATATATATTTACATATTTGACTAGTTTTTGAATGGCTATTCTGTATAAATATTCGTTATAAATAAAAAAATAAATAAATAAAAAAATAAAAAATGAGGAGCAAACAATTACAGTGCAACCTAGAGACATTTAACGTGCGTTCATTTTCTTAAACGTTTGGTAAATCCTGCAGATACTTTCAATTAATTTGTCATGCATCTATGAGAATAAAGGTTCACATGACTGGAAAAAGCCAACCAGCCAGGTTTTCTTATCTGCATCCCTATCAATACGACAAAACAAGTACTCCACAGATGTAGGTTTTGAAACAATGAAAATTTCGACATGACTATCTGTTTGATCTTTTGGAATAGTGACAGAAGGTACGGTTAAAAAAGATTTTCAGATTTAGATAGTGTCTTAATAAACAATAGAAATTCGGGAGAGTTTTATCTAGTGTTATCTTTATTATTATTTGATTTAAAAGTTGTTTTCGTGAAAAATTATTTAGCTTCCACCTTTCTCAAATTTATTCTGTTTGATGTGTCACAGCTGTTTTCGAGGAGAAATATAGAAAAAATGCAGCATAAGTTAACTGAATAATACTACAAACAATGTTATTGTGATAACGAAGTCGAAATAAGTTTATTTGCGTTCAATTTGTCAGACATTTTAGTTGGTTTCTAAAAGATGTCTTTCTTTCAAATGAAACAAGGTGTGATGAAGTCCTTCCTTGATCTTATCAATATTTTCATTACGCATACAATGATTTTGTTTATTAATAGACAATCTTGTCGTGATATATTTTGACAAGAACAAGCCGAAAAACAAATGTTAGTGCGCTCAGAAATTTTTACTTTGTTTTATTTCTTAAAAGAACACGAGCCTTAGATTTTGTCAAAAAGATAAGAATAAAGAACGGCTTAAAACTAGGAATCAGAGTACGAATTTCCAACAAAATAAGAAAATTCATAAATTTATAAATTATCTCGCCATTATCTCTCACTCTACATACACGAAATAGTAGCTATATTACCTTAGTAGTTCATTAACAACAAAAACAACTATTTTCACTAAACAAAAAATTTTGGAGAAATTTTATGAAAGAAAATATATAAAATAAGACATGACTCTTGACAGGTCTGTTATTCCTTCCTTAGCTTAATTAATAATCATTAGATAAATGATGCCATGCATAATTATAACTCATTTAGGGGGCGTTCTCTGGATAATATCACAACTTTATTGCGCGTAAATATAACAGCCTCGGGCGTTAATTTAAATTATCAGCCCTGTGTTTTTGTTGCGTTCAAAAAATGCCAGCCGATAGATAATGGATTTACAGCCCGCTTCCAGGGTTTTAATGTTGTTATCGGCCCGCAAACTACAATAGAATGTCTTCTGTTTTATTTTAAAAACAAAACAAAAAAATCTGGCGAGAAACAACATTAGCAGCAAAATGGCACAAGATAATTTGATTTTGGTGTGTTAATTTCTAGCCAAAATTCTGATTTGGATGAGCATGAGCTAGATAAGCTAGTGATCGATTCCAAATCACAAAACACCAAAAGAAGCACTGCCTGGGGATTTAACTAGTTTGAAAGATGGATGGGAAAAAGAGATATCAAAATAAACTTCAAAGAAGTACCTGCTGAAGCATTAAACCAAACATTACCAAAGTTTTATGCTAAAGTAACAACCGATTCCAACAAGATGCTGACCACTAGTTCACTTGTAGGAATTCGAGCAGCCATTAACAGAACTCTCATTTCTCCACCATACTGAAGGAGCATGAGCATCGTTGCTGATCGCGAATTCACAACAGCAAACGAAATGTTTGCTGCTCGATGCAAAATGTATTATAAGACACACAACAAGAAACCGCAACACAAATATTCGATTGCCAAAGAAGATATGGAGTTATTGAAAATTTATTTCAGTAATGTTTAACCGATCCCGTAAAATTACAAGAGTATATTTGGTTCAACTTGTGTTTCCACTTTGGAAGACGTGGAAGAGAAGGGAATTGATATTTGGAAGTGATAGTTACAGAGAGTACAAAGAACAATCCTGGGGGCTATAAACAAAGTGCTTAGGACTACAGTGATGTAAGAATGTACGAAGTAGATACAAATCCTCTTGATCCTGTTCGAGCCT
The DNA here is from genome assembly GCA_030067915.1 of Hydractinia echinata. Taxonomy (NCBI): domain Eukaryota; kingdom Metazoa; phylum Cnidaria; class Hydrozoa; order Anthoathecata; family Hydractiniidae; genus Hydractinia; species Hydractinia echinata. The sequence goes on from JASGCC010000020.1 coordinate 2,660,509, forward strand.
TTGAATTCTACGTTGAAAAGCTCAATTCTCAAAATCCAGGATTGTTTGCTAAAGCTAAGAAAGCATTTTCAAATGAAGAATGGTACACTAAGGAAGTCATCGGTAAGAGCACTCTTGTCAATATCATGAAGCAGATTTCTAAAAAAGCAGGATTGAGCAAAATCTACACCAATCATTGTGTGTGAGCCTCTACAGTTACAAATCTGTATCATGCTGGAGTTGACACCCAACAGATTTGCTATATTACCAAGCACAAGAGCGAGTCTTCATTATCTCATTACATCTCCTTGGTGTCAGACGAGCAAAAAAGAAAGAGCTCTCAAATTTTGACAAGATCTCTCTTGCCAACTATTTCGACCTCGTCGTGCACTTCAACCTCAACATTACCTTCGATTGTGGATGCGGAAATAAATCCTAACGAGACCCACAAATCTTTGATACAGTCTGTGATGCCAAATGGAACCTTTACAAACCGCACCATCAATTTTCAAGGATTTTCTAAACAATCATGCTGAATAACTTTATATTTTGACATAATATTTTTTTACTTGTTACAATATTTTAAGGTTTATACTAAGGTTTATATAATTAATTTATTTATTAGTTAAAATTGTACAGAAATGTTTTTTTTTTAATAATAATTGCACTTTTTAATAATTAAAATGATTCCTTTTGTTTATTTGATTTTTAGTTTTCTCAAATTTGGTTTTCTTAAAAATATTCAAAAATAATTACTGTTACGGCTACTTTCGGAAATTTTGAAATACGAAAAAAAACAAAAACAACAACTTTGCTTTAAAGATATTGAAATAAGTTATAATAGTAATAGCATTAACTTTTCGGTCAATATTTTCATTTACTTCGCCCTTGGAGTGAAATTTTCAGCCCTCCACTCTCATTTACACCCTCTGCTTCGCATCGGGCGTAAATGATACTGTCGGGCTGAAAATTTCACTCCGCGGGCGGTAAATAAAAATATTGCCCTCAAAATGAACGCTATTGTTATATTAGTGGAACTCAAAAATCTTAAAAAACCAATAAATACTTATCAAAAAAATGAAAAGATTTCTAGACAACTTTCCAAGCTCTTTCATATGCAGTCAACTTGTTTTCAAGTGGAAGGTATGGTTTAAGACTTGAAGTTTTGAATGCTGGCACATGAAAAAATAAGATATAATGTAACATAAAAATTAATGACTAACAGGAACCAATTTAAAAAACTATTTTACCTAGAACTAAAGCAACCAGAATTTGGGAATCTTCGGAAGACTAGAAAAATCTGGCCATTATGTAATAACAGAAGTCACATAGAACTCTTATGCTGGCTAGGTTTCAAAACACGGGTTTTTCAGAGTCAGATATAAAGCCAGTTAGTAAAGGTTGAAATACACGATCCATTTAAACAGAAGGTCAAAACTTGACGGATTATATGTAGGGGAAACTTTGTGAAAGGTTTCTTGTCTATACGTAATCTGTGCGTACAACATGCTTTAAAATTCTTTCGAATCGTGGCAATCAAAATAAAAAGACGTGTCGCTACGGTTGTTACCTCCGCAATTATCGTAGCGACCGTTTTTTTTTAAGAAAAGAAAAAAACCTTGGCTAAATCGAAGGGAAAATTAAGGCTGAAATACACGATCCGTTAAAACGGAAGGTTTGAACCTGACGGATGAGTCATAACTCAAAACGGATCGTGTGTTTTAAAAAAATAATTTTTTTTGACGTGCCAAACGTATGATCTTTCTCTATTGAAATTTCGTAAATCTATTGTTTCAAACGTTTGGCGTCATGCATCACTTTCAGTGTATTATGCAAAATACAGTTGAAAACAAGATAGCTATAGTAAAAAACAATCAAGAGAAAAACAGGAGAAAATGGCGAAAGCAAAAAAAATTGAATTTACGGAGGATTTTATCGAGAAATGGCTTTTCTTTTGTATGGATGACTTTATAATTGCAAGCAATTCACCAAAAACATCTGGATCATTTTCAAAAACTTTTTATATTCAAACTGATCTTTTATGCGAAATTCGCGTAGTAAAGTCAGTGCGAAATTCGCGTAGTAAGGTTAATGTTGCACCTATATTTTTCCTTTCGATTTAGCCAAGGTTTTACCCATATGGATCTCTTCCTTTTTTTAAAAAAACGGTCGCTATCAACCTCGCCTCCAGGGTCTTGTTGCCCCTGAGCCGTTATTACGGAGTGGCCAACAATGACGCTGGAACAGGCTGGTCACGTGATACAGAAATGCCTAGATATACTGGCCATTTGTGAAATTCCAATGATAATGAGATGCAAATTTAGTGCTCGCCTTAAAAGCAAGATTTAGAGATGGCGGGCGAAAAAAGACACAACATCAAAGAAACTCTTTTGTCGATGAAAGCAAAATTGTCAAAATATTACTGACTTTACTCTATCGATCAGACTAAGCTTGATTATTTAATATTGGCAAAAGGCCTTTAATTTAAAAAATGATTTGAAAGTTTGTTGGTATTAACATTCATGAGCTGTAGCTAGCTATCTGTGCCGTGTACTATATAGGTACCTAGCTAGCTCGTGACATCCTGAGACAGATTTACTTAACCACAAAGCTTTATATTTATAAACGACATATTCAATAGCTATTATTTTCCAGGTGGGTGATTTTGTTAAGAACACGTTAGAAATTGTATGAGAAGAGCTGGGTACTTAATTAAAACTCTATTCCTACCAGTTTTAAAATGTAAACTTTTGCCATGTTGTTCTTGATTGTAATATATAAACTGTCACCAAGACAAGAAATCCTTTTTTCGCAGAATATTATTTATTTGATCGAGATTTAGAAGTTTTGTTAAACAACCTTATCGGCCTCAAATTGTTCAAATTCTGAAACCTAGAAAGTATAGCTAATAAAAAATAAAATTGGTGGTAAGACAAATTTGTGAGAGCTTTTTGCATTTAAAAGGCAATGCCAATAAAAGTGCAATACAGTTTACATTTTAGTGCCTCACTTAATGTACATTCCATGGGCATGGTTAGTATATCGAATAAGCTCATTATATTTACCCACTTATATACACGGGTTCCAGTGTTTACGTTTTTACGATATTCTTGCGCGTGCCCGAAAAAAATCAGAAAAATCGACAGACAAAAAATGCAGACCTTAGGTGAAGAAAGTTAAAATATGGTTTAAAACTTTTGTACTGTGGCTACTGGCATCTTTTCATTGAATATTTGTTCTAAATATAAACTACATGCAAGTTAAATATATATTTTAATTTCAAGTTCAGAAAATGCCTCTACCTGTAAATAAAGTTTGGAAGGAACTGGTACACGGCTTACCGCCTGCATTATTTTCCCTCTCGATTTGCGTACGAGGTTTGGAGATTATAAACAACAATGAAATGTTTTTAGCCAACAAAAGTTTACAATACATCAGATTTTACCCGAACAAAACTGGGTCAAGTGACTCGCGCCACATGTTTCTTTTGAAATTAAAAAACAATAGTAAATTGAATAGGCACGAGGCGCTTTACAAATAAAGTTTGTTCTCCTTCTCTCTTTCTAACTTCCTAGCTCATACAAATATAATTCTAAATCTAATTTTAAAAACGAGTATACTTACACAGGGAGTTGCAAAGTTGGGGAGTTAGTGAGTTGCGATGCAGCGAGTTGGGGAGTTGCATCGACCATCTTTGTTTTTTTTAATTTACCCGTTTGCCGACGGATCCGGAAAAATAAGGCCAATTCTAGCTTTGAGTAACCCGGGGCCCACAATCTAGCGTAGAGTAGTTCAACCTCCTCCCCAGTGTCTTTTTTACTTATTGTGGTCGCAAATTGATCATGGCATGATTGGTAAGATCTGGAAAAATAAATTGCATTGACAAAGCTCTGATTCAAATCACCCAGACATACAATCGCATGTCTGGATGATTTGAATCAGAGTAAGATGTAAACTCCTGGGAAACATAAACTGCATAGCTATTCCTGTTGCAAATCTGCCGAAGTCGTAGAAAGCGTAATTTTTAAACCGCTGGGATGGTTTACAATGGTTCGTCTTTAATCTGTAACCAGGCATGGCCACCTGCAATAGGGTTTATTTCATTAATTACTAGAAGATCTCATATAGACCGACTAAACAGGGATGAAAAGGATTGAGAACGACTAATAATGCATTGCTGGATCGAAGAACGAAAGCATCTCCTGCCCTCGTGTTTTTCCTTTTCGATTGACTTCTTGAGGGGTTAAGACGTACAGACCAAAACGCAATTTACACATCGACTAATCAATATGTCACTTTTTATTGATTTAACAAATGAGGAGAACAAGGTAAGCTTGCTATTGTCAGCCTAATTAAACGATAAGCTAATGGGATGTATTTAGCCAAAATTTTGATAGGACGTTTTGATGCAACATACTATTTTCCGGTTACATTTAGGATACCTTGATCATTTTGTCAGACGACGAATCGTCATCTGATACCGTCGTGCCGCCACAAAAAAAAAGACAAAAATTGAAAAGTAAGTGAATATTGTATTGTGTAGGATTCGTACCTACACGTTGTTTTATAAAAAACTAGGGTTTCAGGTACCGTAAATCGCCGAATCGCTAAAAGCTGTAATACAGGGGTTAATTAACGAGGTTGGGGTTAATTACGCTAAAAACTTTTAGACAAAATGCTTTAAGTTAGCCAGGCGAAGTTTCTCATAAAAACATGTTCGCGTTTCCTAAAAAAATACACGTCAAATAAAAGTCGAATAAATGTAGAAAAAAATTAACACACTGTTGTTTAAATATACAAGATTTTATGAACGAAGCTTTTCGTAAAAACATTTCAAGCATAAAAATTAGCACGTGTGCTGCACAGTTTCTAATATTCTTCCTCCATACCATACACACAGACGATCTAAAAATAATAAATCACGTACAGAAATAAAAGTAAACATCATGTATGCACTTAGGTTTTGTGAAGATTTGATATAAAAATTTAAAAAACTTTTTGTTTTTTTAGACAAAATGACAACGCAGTTAATGATTGTATGGATATATCCAATAGCTCAATCGAATCATTTCTTGCCAAACCCGCATTTGGGTGAGTTAAGATGTTTCGTATACACCGTTATTTACAAGAACTTAGCTTTCCGAATTAGATTGTGTGACCAAGTCTACTTTACGATTTTTTGTTTAGACCTTGGCTTAGTGCAGATACAAGCAGTAGTGACGTCGATGATGATATACAAATAACAAGTTTGATAAACAACAACAGAAAACACAGTGCAACATATTTTGATACTTCACCACATCATCCAAGAACCAGTACCCCAAGGTAAAATTAAGTTATTGTTTTTTTATTAAATATTTTGAATTCCTAGTAACTTTCAGGACGAATTAAGCAACAATTTAAAAACATGTTTACGTTGAATGACTTTTTAAAAACAATTTCCAGGTCCTTTCTGTATAACCTAAAAAATTTGTTCAAGTAACTATATATAAAATTTTTAATTGATTTAGATCTGAAATACAAGAATTTCCAAATTTGAAAGCCTACCAAGATTTTATCAATGGACAAGAGAGGTATTGTTATCTATATTTTAAATTAATCAAATTGATTTCATAAAGAAGCCATGGTGCTAACAAGTACACAATTCTTTTCTCTTTTTTTACAGTTTATATCCTGAGATGCCTATACATGAAGTTCTACATAAAGTTGAGAAGGAGAATATAGATACATGTGACAGGTAATTTTTTGTGAAGTACATTTTTCTGTGTTATTGCCAATTTTTTTATTTAAGGTACTTTTGTTTTAATCATTGTTTTTAAAACATGTATATCAAATTAACTTACAGGGCTATGGCAGTTTCAAAATTGGAAACAAAGTATACCTACCAATTGAAATTTGGGATGACATACCAATCAATGATGTCCAATTTCTGCCACATAACATCGATGGCAAGAAAATATTCTGTTTACCATTCAACCCTTTGGATAGAATGGCCTCCACAATTGACGGACGACCATGGCAGAAATATGTTGTTTCTAAAAGAAAAGATTTTCATGGCTTAAGACGATTAGCCAAATACAAAGGCAGTTACAAATGTTTGAACAACAACTGCAGTTATTTAAAAGAATTCAACGAAAGTAATAGACATCACTTCAAGGGTATTAAATGTGTCCACTGTAAACTAGAAGGGGAATTGGTTGCCTGTGAAGCAAGGAAGATATGGGAGTTCTATGATAACAACAAAGTTAGGGTCTACCATTATGGTAATCACTCGTGTGTTTGCAAGCCTCTCCTGGATACAGCAACAACAAATAACATCATTGATCAATTCAAGGACAATCCCAAATTAAAACCATGTCAACTAGCAAGCACAGTTTTATGTAAAGCAATGACAGAAGGGAAGTGGGACAAATTGGATGAAATATCTATGTCCTTGGTAGATGTTCAAAAAACCAACAACTTAAAGAAGAAAGCATTGAAAGAAATACAACCTCATGGACACTCCTTAGGTATGCTCTATTTTGTATGTATACAAATTCACCAATTGAGTAAATATTTTAAATTTTAAATAAATTTACTTTTCACTAAAAACTCTATGTTTATGTTTACATAGAAGCTGTATCAATTCTCAAAACAGCTACAGACAAAAGGGACAAGTTCTTGATATATCAACTAAATGATCGGAAATTCAATGGTGAACCAACCTTTGTATTTAAAACAAGTGAATTCAAGTTAAAATTGATCAAAGATATGGACTGTTTTGGAGATAAAGTTTTATCAACGGAGTATGCACACATTGATGGGAAAGAGAACAGATGTTTACACTTCACAACCCTTGTTCTCAGCGTATACCATCCTATCTTACGTAAACAAATCCCACTTGCAATAATGGAGTGCGAAGGCGAGTCAACAATAGCAGTCAAAAAATTTTGGCAATTAGTGGATAAAGCATTGTCAGAGAAATTCAACAAGCCAGAAAAGTTCAACCCTTGTGGTTTAATAAGTGATGAAGCTGGAGCATTTTGGAAAGCCGCATCTGAAACCTTCCACCCAGATATTGTGGCCAACAGTATCAGTTGTGAATTTCAATTCAAGGAAAATGTAAACAGACACTCAAGGGCACTAGGTAATAAAATTTTTTCTTATTTATGTTTCATACTTATTTACCTGATGCTTAAAAGGAAAAATGTACAGAGAATCTTAACCTCATTTCTGGGACATATGTAAATCATTCCATTATATTTCTTTTCATACAGCTGACGATAAAAGCATTCAACATTTTAAAAAGTTGGCATTCCAATGGCTGGAATCTGCAACTCCAGCTGGATATCAAACAACACTTTGCGTCCTTCAAAACTTTTGCATCACCACTGCTGCAAAGAAAAACCTTACAAATTTTATTACTTGGTGGAACAACAGGAAGATGCATTGGTCACGTGCATACAAGGCTACTTTGTTCTCCCCAACAACAAATCAAGCAGAAGTCGTAAACTCCTCGTTTGCCCACAGAGGCAGTATAAACCTGACATTGCTGAAAGCAGCTCATGAAGACACTGCTGAAAGCATTCTAACAGAAACCTTATGGCAAAAATACCAACAGGGAACATCTTCAACAGGAGCTGGTCCATCATTTGAAGAAAAATTATCAGTCTCCAACAGGAAACAAAAGGATAGCGCACTACGTATGGCGACCGAGCTAGATCAAATCAGCACTTATTCAACAGAATCAACAACCGCTTATTCCATAGACTCAAATTGCAGACATCGGCCAGATACTGAAAAAGAGCAGAAAAAAAGAGGACGAAAACCAGCCAAACATGTGAGTGCTTATGACATTGACTTGAACGTTGAAACATGTGACCAAGAAAGACCATGCAAATTTAGGGAAAAACGCAGCAAACCTTTTAATAGAACATTGCAAAGGGCAATTGCTCAAAAAAATGACATAAAAATTGACAGAATTGAAAGAGTTCCAAAAAAAACATCATTTACTGTAAAGAGCAAGAAGGTATTCCAGCTTACTAGTGATAAAAAACATATCTTCTGGAGCACCTATACCACAATCATTGATGCTTCACCAAGTTGTGACTGCCAATTCCATCTGGCAAATCTGAACGAAATATGTAAGCACATCGTTTGGATATTGCTTAACATCTATGGTTGTTTACCCAACAACATTATCTTGCATCAACAAGGATACACCTCTCAAGAATTGGAATTCCTGCAAGAAAATGAAACAAAACAAGTCCCTGAAAGTATTAAGTATCAGAATGCAAACAAAGACGTAAATGTAAGTGGCCCAAAAACAACTAGCAAAATGGAAGAAATATTTCAAAGCATCCAGCCAACAAAACGAAACAAGACTGGAAAATTACGAAGCTTAAAAAGCAGAAAGGGAAAGCCCCAAAATGTAAAAAATGTGGTAACCTTATATTAGTAGGACAATTGCATGTAGTAACAAGTGGATTGTATGTACCAGATGGTAAGGAGTTTGCCGTGACATCAAACTTTCGATTCTGTCCGGACAAGAAATGCATTAATTACATACCAAAACAAAGCAATTTGAAACCTTGTGATTTTTTAGTTCTTGATTCGGATATTACATTGGATGATTTTGAATTGGCAGTTGGCTTGGCCACTAACAAGTTTGATCAAAACATTGACAATAGCTAAATAATAGCATTCATGTAAATAAATTACATACATCTAGCTAGACTTTTATTTAGAGACCTTAACTTTGACTTTTTAGAGATAAATTACAGTGTCCTAATGAGCAAAGAAGTTCTCAGACAACTAAAATGGCAATAAAGCCCTGAAATTTAACATTTTTAAAAAGTCATGATTTAGCAGCTAAGCCAGCTGACTTTTAGTACGTTTTAAAAATCCTTTTTTTCTTACTTGGTATATATATATTTTGTTTAAAACAGTTGTAGCTAGCTAGCAAGCTTGCTTTTTTTGTTCATACAAAACGGATTAACCTTGTTAATCTTACCTTGGAGGCTAACTTCATGTGGTTACTTTCTTCCCCTTTTGTCCATTTGAACTTGAAAACTTGAAAAATACATTGAAGTTTTACACGAACCTTTACTTTACTCTCCGGATCGCAAAGTGGAATGAAACAGCATGGTCACTGCGCACGGGAAAAACTGACTGGTTGCACTTTCGCAGTTAAATTGTTTTAAAATTCCTAAATCTTTTCAGCGTGAAATTGGCCAGGGAAATCGAATTCGCCGGACAAATAAATCGGCGATCGTACACTTTTGCAACTCCCTGCCCCCTAACGTGCAACTCCCCACCTCCCCAACTTTGCGACTCGAAAATTTCCTAAACTCTTTAAAAACCTTTACATTTTTTAAAATTTATTTCTGGGTCGGTGGTCGGTGGGGGACGGGGGCCCTAATCTATCGACCTGTAATGATGCAACCATAAAAAGGCTAGGACAGGTGACAAAGGTGCGCCAAAGAGAAAAAAAAATACATTTTTTTTTTTGCCTGGGAGTTTTAAGGTATTGCAAACATTACTACTTCGAAGAGCTTTTTAACCTCTACTATTATTTGAGTCCTTTTTAGGATTTGCGACGCTTCTTTCCTTTACCCCACTATTTTTACAAGAAATACTAATGGAGTTTTATTATTCAGAAATTGATAGCGTTAATACAATGTAGTATCTTGACAAGACAACAAATTTTAAAGTTTATTACCGCAAGTAACTAGCTATGCTTTTATATCATATTCACGACTTTTACACTTGTCGCAGTTCACTTATCAATGTTCAGATAGGCCTTAGGGTTCCAAGTTGTTTGGAAAGTTTGAAACTGGTAAATAGTTAATGAAGAGACGTTGTCTGTTGTCTGTTATCATAATATATTGTGAACATATGTTGAATGTGTGGACGTAAAGTTTTTTATCGAATAAAAAGCTGTTTTGTTGCAGTAACTTGTTTACAGTTAAATTTTATCTCGTGAATTTTTTAAATCTTGCTTCTATAATGGTACACAGTAAAACATTATTTTGTTATCATAATATATTGTGAACATATGTTGAATGTGTGGACGTAAAGTTTTTTATCGAATAAAAAGCTGTTTTATTGCAGTAACTTGTCTACAGTTAAATCTTATCTTGTGATGTTTAAAAATCCTGCTTCTATAATGGTACACAGGAAAACATTATTTGTTATCATAATATATTGTGAACATATGTTGAATGTGTGGACGAAATGTTGCAATGGATCTTTCCAGGGGCTACTGGCTAGTTTTTATATGCGTGTTATGTATTGGGTGGAGCATCGATATTTTTCGTGCTTGCGAAACGGACAAACATAATTTGCCGATGAGCCTTTTTCTTTACATGTGTCATTTTTGAAACGCAGCGATAAATAAGAACTTTCTTGTAACCAAAATAATAGAACCTGAAACTTTTAATGAGACGAATAAAATGGCGTAGCAATCTTGCTTTAATGAAGCCTGTAGTATCCTCACTATAAAGACATCTCGGCGATTTGAAAGCGAAATTCTCTACATATCAACCAACTGAAGGATAGTCTTAAGACATTCTTAAATGAAATTTTAAAATAACATGAATTAAAATTTTTGACCCTATGGGACTGTGTTTTCATACATTAAGATGCAATTTCATGCAGTTCAAGAAACAAAAAGGACAATGAAAAATGTTAAAATACAATACAACGAAACAAGAACGGGGATCATTTAAAATGACGATATCAATAAATTTTTTATGAAATTCATATTTAATATGACGATCCAAAAAAAAAAAAAAGGTTGAGTACTTAAGTCTAGGTAAATCATGTCATGCATCCAGGTGGAGCGCAGGTATAAAGTATGCAGAAAATCCAGTGAAACTCTCACAATGTTTCAGGAGTAGTATATTTTAAAAAAAATAACTTTCCCGCGTAGCTGAAATAAAATCACAGGTTATAACATGTTGTTACCCCGTAATAGCAAAAACAGTCCTCCAGCTCAATTTCCTCAATTTTTTTATTTCTCAGAATATAAGTTTCTGTGAAAGTTAAAAAAATTATCGTGCGACACCAGGCAGAGCGCTTAGTACAGGTAAACAATGCCACAAAACCGTGAGTGGAGTGCTTATAGCAGTGCGCCCTATTTGGTGTAATACCCTTTGAAAGAACTTTATAGCAACTTCGATTAAAATAAAATACATCGTAACCCGGCCCAGCTAAAACAACCACTCAGCAATTTTGTTTTGCAAAATAAGTTTTTTTGAAAATAGCAAAATTAATTGACACTGGGAATAGAAACACATTCCTTACAAGATTGTAGGAAAAAAATAAACACTGTTGTTTTATTGAAGTAATTCGCTTTTGTCAAAGTTTATGGTACAGTAAAAGTTGTAGCTACGTAACAATTATTGATTAAGAAATTTTGTTGTAGCCAAACTGCATTTGGCTACTTTCACTTTTTTGCCAGAGCTAGATACATAGCCACAACCCCAACACAAATATAAAAAATGTTGGCTAGGATAAAAATCTCTTATACCAAACTAAATAAAAACCTTAAAAAATAGAAATAAATAAGGCTAGCTAGCTACAGCTAGCCGGCTTTAGGCGTACGGGGGTTCATACTAAAAATAGCGTAGTCAAATTTTACTGTTTTTAATTTTTTGTTTTTTATTGTTGATAACGTAAAATCTTAATCATAACCATTTTTTTAAATGTTTAATAAAATACATAGAATATTGAAATATAAAAAATATAAAAATCGAATCCCCCCCTTTTCCAATTACTTCGCGGCAAATCAAAGAACTATCGCTGCTGTGGTACCATATTGCACACAAACACACAGGATGCAGCTATTCTTATGGAGATTGATATTAACGAAAATGCTTGTCGACATTAAATCAGCATATTAACCAATCATATTGCTGTTTTTTTTTCAACCACCATATAAAGCCCCCAGAACATCCATCCCTAGCTCATTTTGTCTATATTATATGTACAATGTCTTTAAATCATTATTGATATGAAGGTGTGTATATTTTTATCAATTGTTGGCATATATTCCATACAAGGTGTGGCTGATGAAGATTGCAGTATTGAACCAGCTTTGTTTTCTGATGGTCAGCCGAAATATAGCGTTAATTTGTTAAAAAATCAAGCGAAATAAATTTTAAAAACAAAACTAATATTTGGCAGAAACTTGTATATTTTTTTGTTTGCAACGACATTAATGATGTACAGAATATTGTGATAAACATTTTGTTAGATAGAAGATATTTCACAAAAAATAACAGATCAAAAATAAGATATATATACTCTGAGCTCTCATTAGAAGTTACTCAGAAAGTAGCTGACATGGTATACCCATTCGGACTTACGGTATTTGCTTTTATCGATGTTCGAAATTTGTGGCTTGATACCGAGAGATATCCTAATATTTTTCTACTGTCTATACAAAACATTCCTCATGTAATTAGAAAACTTAAACTAAATAACATTGTATTCGTAGAATATTATGAAGCTGTAAGAAACTTAAAAAAGTTCTGGCATGTTGTTAGTGAAAATTTAAAATGTGCTAAATTTCATTATATTAACATAACAAACCTTACTCGGTTGAAAAGTTTAAGTAAGATAATCAAGTCTGATAAAGAACAGAAAGTCTTTGTATGTTACCGTTGTCTATCCGCATTTGTTTTACTGAATGAAAAATTTATCTCATTTGTTAAAATTGTTCATAAAATGGGTTTATCAAGACTGGACTGGATTCTCACTGATGATAGACGTGCGCTGCGTTGCTTTTACACAAACAAAACAAATGTGAAAATTAATAACTTAATTCAAATAATTAAAGTGAACAGGGAAATGTGGTTTGTTTGCACCAAACGTTGGGATTGGAGTAAAATATTTTCAAAGATGCATTGCGGTAAACAACACTGTCCATCAGGATTTGAAAAAAATCTCACTGTCATAAATGACACTGCATTATATTATCGCAATTGGGAATGTATTCCTTGTGCAAATGGAAAAATGAAACCAAAAAACGGGACGGAAGGTTGCAAAAAGTGCAATAACAGAACGATTCCCAATACGGACCGCACCCTATGTGTTCTTAATCCTGAGTTATACAGCATAAAGGGAACTAACAACATCAATGATGGAAAAGGAAAATTTGTAGCTTCCGTTTCAGTAATAGGTTCTGCATATGATGCTTTCGTAATATTTACCTTTTACAGATATCGAGGGACGCCCATTATAAAATCAGCAAGTTTAATCCACACCATCATTCAACTGTTCAACCACTTGGCAATATTTGTTGTCACACCTATATTGTTCTTGGGAATGCCAACCTTGATTGAATGTCAAATAAGACAGGCTATTATAGGATTGCTATTTACCACCATATGCTCAATAACGTTCATAAGAATTCATAACCTCGTGTTTATATTTGACTCGAGAGTTAGGATTGCTGACGAAGAAAAACTTTTTGTTTCGTTAATCGATGGATTTCTTGTTCTATTTTTTGCTTCTTTGCAAATCACTACCGCGTTAGGTGCATTAGCAAAGAACCCAGCAAAACTAATGGAATTCGTCGACGAAACTGCATTTGAACGAAATATCTACTGTAACACAGGAGATCATCTTAACTTTCAACTATTGTGCTGTGTGGTTTTCATGTTGGTTGTTTTTATCCAAGGATTACGGGCATGGAAATTGCCAACCTTTTTCAACGAAACAAAAGCTATCGCAATTGCAAATTTCCTTGCAGCATGGATGTTTGTTTGTATATTACCTTCATACTACAGTGCTAATGATTCATCCGTAAAAGAAGTTCTCCAAGTTATGTTCATACTATGTTGTAATTTTACAATTTTAATTGTAATGTTTGGACATAGAGTTTATGTCGTTTATTTTCGACCAGAAAGAAACACAAGAGCGACATATAATGACGAAATGCAGCTCCATGCCCTTAAAGCTGTTAAAGAAAAAAACGGATAAAAGTTCGATCAGATAGCCTTATTTTTTTAATTTTTTCGTTAAAAATACAGTTGTAACCTTCCAAAAATGGATAAAAGTTCGATCGGATAGACTTATTTTTTTATTTAGTTTTTAAGTTCGAGAAGAAGGAAAATTACAAATGTGCAAGCACAATAATAAACTCGCCCAGTTAAGTCTTAGATTTAAAGTCCAGAGGATTTGCTTCTCTAAAAAGTGTGCTCACAAAAGGATACAATTCTTCCTTTTTCCAAGGAGTTAATTGTCACATACGAACAAAACTTTGGCAAACAAACAAAGAGTAGGACAGGACTTCTTTACAGTTGTTAGATTTAAAAAACGGATAAAAGGTTGATCAGATAGACTTATTTTTTTAATTTTTTTAATTTTTTTTAGTTTTAACTACGGTTGTAACATTTTAAAAACGGATAAAAGTTTGATCATATAGACTTTTTTTTTTAAGTTTTCTTCTTAGTGTAAAATACAGTATTAATATTATTGATTGTAAGAATATATCTCTAACAGCATCATCAAAAAATTAGTTTCTCCCTTAAGTGGTTATTAGGGGCGGAGGGAAGGGGGGAGGTGAGTCGAAGGTGCGGGAGGGAAATTTAAGCGGAAAGAGGTAAAATGCAAAACTTAAAGAAAAGTTTCCGCGGAGCGAAACGGACAAGAATTGAAGAGAAGATGTTTTGCTGGTAATTTCCATTGAAAACGCAATTCTCACGAAATATAATAATCAGATCCACCTGTTGTTTACGAACAGAACGCAAAGAAAAAGTTGAAATCGATTCTACGTACTTCGGAACGGAACGAAAAATAAAAAATAATTCACTCACGTGGTGTTTAGATTTTAAGTACGCATGCTCAAAAGAAAAAAATTTTGTGAAATGGAAAATAGCCGTAACGCAGAAAACTTTTCTCTCTTCAGATATAATGCGTACTCTTTTATTGTTAGAAACAAAAGAACAGTATTAAATGTTACCAAATATATGAAAACAGCAAATATGTTTTTCTTTGTACTCAGAAAAACAAGAGTTTTGTAAGCGAGACGATGTCCAGAATTGCTCTCATGGTTAGGAGAGTACTAAAGATGATGAGGCGTTAATTACAAATTAAAATTATGAACGAAATATTCGTTCGACATTAATATATATATATATATTAACGCATATCATTTTTTTGTATATTATTACAACTTCTCAGTGCCTTCATACAAAATCATGAAAAAACCCAGATACATGGTGTAAACTGTGTTTGAGATTATGGTGTGCTAGAGAGTGCTATTAGCACAATTTAAAAGCTGTTAATATAAGACACACATGCAATATAACACTTTGCCAGTATATAGGTTGCTGCGTATTGGGTGATGTTTTTTGCTAACTTTATTTAGGATGGCCAACAATTCTCAATATTTTATCAAAAGATTGTAGGTTGTATATTTGTTTCCAAAATAGTTGGGTAACAGGGGTAGATATAGGATTATTTCAAAACTTTCGAAATGTTCTAATGATCCTTAGGTTGCAATATTTAAATCTTAAATACATGAAAATATCAAGTTGCGACTAGGAAAGTGAAACATTTAAATATGCCTGCTTGCCCCAACATTTTTGGTAAAAAAAACCCGTTTTCTATCGTTCATTTTAACGCCGCCTTAACTGGCGTTAATTTTTGCAAAATCAGGGCCGGCGTTAACTAAGGGCGGAGGAGGCGCGTCACTAGGTTCCAATTCTTTTAGGAAAGAATTCCGACAATTTTATTTGTAAAAGTGTAACAAAGTAATTAAATTTGTTACTGAATTCTGCCATGAGTTAAAGGTTAAAGGGCTCACAGGGTTACCCTCGTCCTCGAAATAATTTACCAGCATAGTTTTCAAGAAGTTGGAAAAGAAAATGGCAAACAAAATCAAGCAGCCATATTTGTTGTTGTCTTATGTATATAAAAAACAAACGCGTATTTTTTCAAGAAATACTAAACGAAATACGTGTCCTTTATAGATGTACGCAGGTAAGGACTTATTCTTTGCTTTGCTTTAAGTGAAGAACAATGGCTAGCGTCGCTAAAAAAATGTCCTGTCACGACTTCAAAAAAAAGACAAGACGTATGATATACGTAAACTAGCTCAGAAAACACAGATGTTGACAGTCACAATCAATTTTGAGCAAGCAAAGATGGCGTTCCATGTTTACAATTCGTGCTACTGCGCTTCCGTATCTTTGAAATTGCCAATAAATGTCACTCTAATACTTTAGGACTGCAAGTCCCGCAGGTACTCAATCTGGCTCAATAGTTTCTTTACCATGTGTACAATTAGCTAAGTGGTAACGTTTCCACTTGGGAGGTTATGGTCCCGAAATTATGGGCGGTGTAGAAAGGGCCGAAAACACACAATGCGAAGAAGGCGCATCAGTAAGTTCCAGTCCTGTATTGCGTTTCTCGCAAAACAACTAATTACCGAATCGTTTAAGTAAAGACTTCCGAAAATTTTAAAAAAGATTATTAAAATAATTAAGTGTTCCACTGAATTTTGCCATGAGGTAAAGGTTAAAGGGGTTCTCAGGATTTACCCTCGCCCTCGAAATAATTTACCAGCATAATTTTCAAGAGGATCAGTTGGAAAAGAAGTTTAAAAATCAGGCAGCTATATTTGTTGTTGTCGTAAGTATATAATAACAGAGAGGTTTTTTTTTCAAGAAATACTAGACGAAATACAAATCCTTTATAGATTTACAAAGCTAGGACTTATTTTTAGCTATAGTAAAAACTTTTAAGTGAAGGACGATGGCTAGTGAAAGTTTAAGTCAGTTTAAATCAACTGTTAATTTTCGGTCCCTTTAAATGTGCTTGGTGTGTTATTCCATGTTTTGTAACGCCAAAAAAAATAAGGTCTTTGAAAAATGAAGGCTTTTGAAGCGAGCTGTCTCTCATTTAAAAGTTATATCACAGCAGTTGTAACTATCTACTATCTTATTTCTATTTACGTTTCAATTGCTTCTCTGAAACATGTAACATATAACATCTTTAGATTCGCCCCCCCCCCCTGCCGTTTTTTTTTAATAACTCTATTTTGCGACGCTGTATGGTTATGATACTTACTGAGTTTTTATATTTATCTATTAGGCACTTTTATGCCAAATATTTAGATACCATTCCTCTCACAGCTTTAGATATTAGCTATTACTAGAAACTACCTCTAAACATATCTAAGAAATCCTTATAATCGGGAAAATATAATTACTTTCGTTAGGATTATCCTTCGGACTTGAAATTTACAAGACGACTTTATTTCCTCGAGTGGATTTCTGGGCAATTTTTGGCCTTTATTCAGGCGAACTATGTGAAAACCGGAAAATATGTTAAATAACATTTATTTAGCTATCAGAAGCCTTAAACAGATGTAGAACGAAAGTAATTGCATTTTTTTAATGGAATAGATGATGTGAAAGAAAAAGTGCTGTTATATTATGTTTCTTTCATGACGTACTATAAGTGTGCCAAGTTTGATTCAATATGGACAAGCCTGTCAAAAGCTATGCCCTCCCCCCGGTCATAATATGTTCGAAAAAACCCAGAGTGCCATGCTGCATGATTATGATGCGTACTAAGGTTTTATATTTAACTATTAGGCATCTGCTTGTCAATTTTTTTGGTCCCGTACCTCTCACAGGAACTAGCCCTTAAATTTATATGAAATCCTTATAATCGGGAAAATATAATCCTTAGAACTTGACACTCACAACACAACTTTATTTCATCAAGGGGAATCATTCTGTGAATTTTAGACACAGGATTATTCCGATTTCCCAATTTTTTAAAATTTTACCATAAAATTAGGAAAAATAGCATTTTTGGGCATTTTTGGGCGCTTTTTTATGAAAGTTATAAAAACCAGAAAATTTGTTAAATAACTTTATTTGCCTATCAGAAACCTGAAACAGAATGTTAAAATTCGTTCCAAAACTAAAGTAACATCAGGCAAATCATTCTATATTGGTGAACTTTTAAACAATGATGTCACAGAAAAAGCGTTAGCATAAGCAAAAATATCTCTCTGCCATTTTGTTCCTATTATGACGTACAAATTTGTAAACGTCTATTAAATGTTATGGAGGGGAGGCGGAATCCACCCACCGCCGGTCATAATATGTTAAAAAAAACCAGGACCGAATAAGCATGCTGTTTTTACTTTTGCAAGTCAACAAACAGTACATGAAACTGCTTTAAGTTTGAGTATTTCTTCCTAATCCTTGAAAAAAATATATTCTTTTCGAACTTCTTGGACTTCTCAGTATGACTTATTTAAAGGTTTCTTCACAGCGCATGCGCGTAATTTGCGCCCTGACGGCAGTGCAGAATCCGAGAAGAAACTTTGTTTTCCCAAATCGTGGAAGTCGGGACACATTGCTTGAAAAATTAAATACCAAAAGTATTTACTGATTATGCAGTCTTGAATTATCCAACAAAATAAATCTTTTTTCACGCTTTTTACTGAATCCAGTTTATTCGAATTTTTAGCTTTAGAAACAGAAAGAAACTTATAAAGAACTTGAATTACGCTTCAGCTATTATTCACTACATCACTTGTAAACAACGTCCTCGCTATTACATTCCAATATGCTAAAGTAGGTGTTTTTTTTATTTAGTGGTGGTGAAAAACGAAAACAAAGGAACACCCCAAACAAACCAAGGAATAACACCCCTTTGAATAAAGGAAAAACTGAACATTGTTTTTAAGAAAATCCCTTACTCCCTTGCATAATCCCCGGACTTTGCCGTCCGCTAAGTCCACCCCTCTTGATAGTTGCACTCCTGGCAATTCATATTTTGGTTAACTCCTCCGCCTAAATAGTTACTTCCTGAGAAACCACCCACATAGGACAACCCTCTAATTGAATTGAAAGAAAAACAGCAAGAAGTTATAAGTACCAAAATAAAAATGTGAATCCATAGAAAGAAAAGTACAAGTTTGGATTGCATAGGTACCCTATATTGACAACGTTCTGATCATATTTTAGCTATTACCGTTCTGAAACGTAATTTACTTGCTGTACAAATATCTTTTAAATTCTAAGAGTTGAGGGCAAAGCACATCAGTTGTTGAAAGGAAATTCACATTTCTGCACGAGAAAGGTCTTCATCGTTCGCATATTATTATTATTGAAATTATTTACCCAGGATGGCCTCTTCAGTTCCTATTGGTACTGCTTTCCAAGAGGGTCCTGTGAAGGGGGTCCTAGTACATTTAAAGCTCCCATTTGAGCTACGAAAGTCGTGCAAGCACAGCAATCGCCCAACTAGACAACCGCCTAAGATATCAATCCTATTCTCATGCTGAGCGCTAAGCAGAAAGGATAGATTCACACTTTTATAGTCTCTGGCATGACTCGGTCGGGGTTTGAACCCAAGACCTTCCGCACTGGAAGCGGACGCTCTACCATAAGGCTACCAGTCGGTAAAGTATAGACAGTTATGTTGCTTTCTGTTCGTGTGGTGACATTAACTTATGACAAACTCAAAGCTAAAGCGCCCACTGTTGGTCATAAGTTTGGGTTACGACAAATAGGTTATCTGTAAATAATTCAAAGTGCTTGATGGCTTTTTTAAAAAACATTTTCTTAGTTGAAACAGGATTGAAGTGTAGCTTAATTAGATCATTCGGGTTAAATGCGTAAGTTAAATATCTACTAAAAAAAGGGCCTGGGGATTTTCTATTCGACAAAACTAAATTTTTTGGATGTTCTAAAATTTCAATTGGACGAAGAAAAACAATTGTTGGTAAGGCATTATATTAGTAAAGTAGTTCGAGTACAATTTTCAAACATCTTTGGAACGAGCTACGGAGATTAAACCAAATGAACGTTTTAATGGCCTTGACTTTAAATCACATTTCTAAATGCTAAGTCAAGTTATGCTGACATTTGAGGCAAGAAAATAAAGTGACAAGAAAGGACAAATATTTTAGGAAAATTTTATGTTGTTATATCACAAATATTGACTTAACAATTTATTACTCGGGTAAAATACCGATTTATTCAAACAAATTAATATTTGTTCCTCCAGTTCATGCGAAAAGGGAGATTTGTATTTTCTAACAGCATAGTTTTTAACCATCGTGTATTGAGGTAATGCAAAAAGAATTGTTTTAAATGATAAGGCAAAATATGAGTGAAGTATCACTATATGCTATTTATTGAAACACCAGTATAATTACAAATTTTAAATTTACAATGAAACTTATTGCTCATCTCCATATACGCCATATCCGCCTCTACCTCGACCATATCCGGCTCGGCCACCACCGTGTGCAAACCCGCTACCAAAACCAAGTCCTCCATAACCTCCACTTGTTGGGTCACCATATGCCTTGTGTCCGTATCCATATCCACCATAGGCTCCTGTTACACTACCATATCCGTAACCACTTCCATATCCGCGTCCTCCATAACCGCCACTTCCATATCCACTTCCGTATCCGCTTCCGTAACCGTATGTTGGGTCACCATATGTTTTGTGTCCGTATCCATATCCACCATATCCTCCTGTTACACCTCCATATCCGTAACCGTTTCCATAACCTCGTCCTCCATAACCACCAAGTCCGTATCCACTTCCATATCCATATGTTGGATCACCGTATGCATATGCATTTTTTCCGTATCCAGAATGTCCACGTCCGCCGTAGCTTCCATATCCTACTCCGTGTCCTCCATATCGTCCTCCATGACCGCCATATCGTCCTCCATGGCCACCATATCGTCCTCCATGACCGCCATATCGTCTTCCATGACCGCCATACCTGCCACCATATCCAACTCGTCTTCCTGAATGCCCGCCGTATCGTCGTCCGTGTTTACCATTAGAATACACGCTTTTGTAGACTTTGTAAATTGGATCACCGTATGTTTTTTTTCCATATCCAGAATGTCCACGTCCGCCGTAGCTTCCGTATCCTACTCCGTATCTTCCATGTCCCCCATATCGTCTTCCATGACCGCCATATCGTCGTCCATGGCCACCATATCGTACTCCATGACCACCATATCGTCCTCCATGACCGCCATATCGTCCTCCATGACCGCCATATCGTCCTCCATGACCTCCATTCCTTCCACCATATCCTACTCGTCCTCCAGCATATCCGCCGTTTCGTCGCCCGTGTTTACCATTAGAATATGCGCTTTTGTAGACTTTGTAACTTGGGTCACCGTATGATTTTTTTCCGTATCCAGAATTTCCACGACCGCTGTAGCTTCCGTATCCTACTCCGTGTCTTCCATGTCCACCATATCGTCCTCCATGACCGCCATATCGTCTTCCATGGCCACCATATCGTACTCCATGACCACCATATCGTCCTCCATGACCGCCATATCGTCCTCCATGACCGCTATATCCTCCACCATATCCAACTCGTCTTCCTGTATATCCGCCATACGTACTAGGATCGCTTTCCTCATCTATATTGGAGAAGCAAATTAATAAAATGCTGTTTGTTATTAAAAAAGAACTAGACATTACCAAAACATTAAAAAATTAATAATACGAAAATATATACCTTCGTCTTTGCTAGGAACATCTTCTTCGGCAATTACTGAAATAAATGCAAACTGAACATTTAAGTCACTTAGATTGATTAAAAACATGCAGTAATTTCATCTGTCTATTTAAATTTAAATTACGGTAAAATTTGATATAAATAAAGCTGAACTTACCGGCAAGTTTTCCAACAAGGAAGCAAACAAGAAGTATCCAAAGCTTCATCTTGATTCTAGAAAAAAGAAAACGTAAATATAGTTACTAATAAACAGTGTGTCAGGAAAAAACGGTGGTAAGTATTTGCTTTGGACTTTCAAGTAAACTAACCTGTATTTTCTTCTCTTAAAGCTGCAGACTCAAGGCTCTTTCAAGTAAGAATGTTATTTGAGCATCATGCTTCGTCTTTTATACTTTTTTGTAGTAGATGCCATGCTGTTAAATGAATAATTAGTAAACCAATTTTGGTCCATTAATAACATGTTAACACATGTGGACCAGGATAAAGTATACTTTGTGGAACTCGTGTGGTCGAGGTCTTGCAATTCAGCCAAAATGATACAAAGATAATAAAAAAAGTACGATGAATGTACAATGACGCATAATGAACTAAACGTTCTTTACTGGGAAATAAAAATTGTTGCAAAGGAAATTTTAGGCGTAAACCTTTTTCCTGTTTTTTTTTAAATATTTCCAACAACAACAACGGGTAAAAACAGCATAGATCTACATCTTTCGTAAAGAAACGCACACATATTTCGCTTGAAACCCTTTTCATTTGTTTTTCCCTTTCTCTGCTGGGGCGTTTGGACTTACGCAAGAACTGCTATTGCCACTGCGCAAAATGTAAAGACTCGTAAAAATAACGTCAACCTTATGTTCATTCTACACTTGTCATAGGAGATAATTTTAGCCGGGAATATCTTCACAATTAATGTGCATATTGACGATAGATGACACACCCAAAGCTTTGTCAGTTGCTAAATTTTCGATTTTTATATCATTGGAAAGCTCATAGACTAATTATTCTAAATAAAGAATAAGACAAGAAACCGTTTTTCAAGTTCTTTTTAATATTTTTCTTTTTTACAAAGTTTAAATCTCAAGCCCAAAAATAATTTTTTGCTTTATTACACTTCTACGTTTTAGGATAAAAGGTGCAAGCAATTATGATTATGCATAAAAAACTAAAAAATAATATTCTGGACATGCCAAACGCTCCAACGGTATCTATTGTTGCTTAAAATGTTTAAAGATATTAGTCACTGTGTGGGGTAACAATGTATAACGGAGAAGAACGAAACGAAACTATTTGATATAAACTCAGAACTAGACCTTAAAAAACAAAACCACCGTTTTCGCACTTAACCGAGGTGGATTTGAATAGGGTAATTTCTGCGATGTGCTTTAAATGCCTGTACCTTTCAGTTTTAAGAGTCGGCAACTCAAAGAAGGTATTCGATAATTTTTTACGTCTTCCCAGATTATTTTTACGATAAAAATAGCACTATGTGATAGAAACTGTAATGCTTTTAGATGTTTAATTTTATTTCGTAATGTAGGCATTGTAGCCAGTATTCTGAAAATGGGTGATAGCTAGTCCTATTTACTTTTCTTAAGTCTGTCGCTGACAAATTTTAAATTACTCATCGGGTATTATTTTGTTAACGACAGTATGTAAATGGTTTTATATAGACTGAATTAAATTAGAGAGTAGCACATTGAGCGCAAGCTCATGATGATCACATAAAAACGTTGTTACTAGGATATAATGCTATTGCGTTAAATGAGGAAATAAGATCTATGACATTAGCATAATGATATAACGAAATCACAATTTTAGACCACAGGTTTGGTAGAAATTACTATAACTACGTGTGAACGTAGGAGATGAAAAATAAAAGTAGGAATGTATTAGAGACGACAGTTGTTTCTATTTGAATTGTGTACTAGGTTTAAATGTACCCGAATACACACTATAACTTGATGTGGTTTCATCAGCTTTAGTACATTGAATAGCTACAGAAATACATTATATATTGGTTTAGACAAAGTTAAAGAGGGATTTAGGTCATTACAGTTCTTAATACACCTATTATTATTGTTATTATTATTGAAATTACTTAACCAGGAAAGCCTCTTCAATTCCTATTGGTACTGCTATCAATGAGGGTCCTGCGTAAGGGGTTTTAGTGCATTTAAAGCTCCTATTTTACCCACGACAGCCGTGCAATTACACCAATCACTCTCAACTCTGAAGTATTAAATGCACATTTTGGGCTACCAAGGCACAGTTAGGGTCTGCGCTCTACCAAACAACTTTCAGCAACATACAATGGCCCACATAATGTTCCCTCGCATAACTAGAGTTAACCCGGGGCTATGGTAACAAACTCGCCAATATTGAATTATTGCTAAGGGAAATCAAACCCCGGTCTCCTGTACAAAGTGCGAGAGTTAGGACCACTAAGCTATGGCGCCACTGTGGATATACATACGTATAGATTCACACTTTTATTCTCTGGCATGACTCGGCCGAGGTTTGAACCAAAGACCTATCGCAATGGAAGCGAGCGCTCTACCACAAGGCTACCTTACAACAACTAGCCTGTAACATTTTCTGACGAACAGCAGCAAAAGTTCTAATACAATTCTTTTGTTGGGAGCAATTTATTTTCAGAATGAAAGACACGTAATTTGAGAAGTGGGCAAGTTGACAAAAGCTTTGTCTCCGTGTTTAGTAAGAATTTTATATTATGTAAAAGCATATTAGGGTAAAAAATTAAAATATCGGTAAAAGTCATCGAAATATGTAAAGGAATACACTAAATATTCAAGCAGGAAATATGTATGACGGAAAAAATACTGTTTTTTCTTTGTGAATCGTTGAACAAAACCCATCTTAGAATTCAGGAAACGCCCTTGTTCGAGAAAAATTCTGAAATGATGGAACTTGCATTTTGAAATTGCAATGTTATCTATGTGGAAGATATATTAAATTAAAAAGTTTATCACCGCGCATCGCTAGATTTTAGTATCTATGCCTATAGTGATAGCAAAAAAATTGCGAATACTATTTTGAGGCACTTAGTATCAATTTTGACTAGCTTTCGTAGCTACGCATGTGATTAAAACATGCTGATGAAGTCCTAAAAAGTTAATTTAGAAGCCTGAGAACTATGAGACCCATTCAGTTAAATGAACAATTTTCATCAATAATAAATGGAACGAGATGAAAAATTATTAATAACTACAAAACCTAGATTCATTTACCATTTGGGTCTGAGAAAAATAGCATCGATAATAGACTATAACTTGGAATAACTTGGAATAACTTGGAATAACTTGGAAAAACTTGGAATAACTTGGAATAACTTGGAAAAACTTAGAATAACTTGGAAAAACTTGGAATAACTTGGAATAACTCGAAATAACTTGGAATTACATGCTTAAGCAAAAGGTTTATTTGCAGGAAAGGCGATTATTATATAAACTGAAATAGAAATATGGTTAGGCGTATGGGTAATTTGATAATTTGAGGTATTTGCTGAATTTTTACATGGTGTTGTTAGAAGCGGGTAGGTGTTAAGTTGAACTGCAGTGGAGTGTTATTCAGACGTAATAAAACTTTCTTAGCTACTTTCTCTTTTCTCTGTTAAATAATTTCGAGAGAGCATGTGACAGTTAAAATACACATGTTCGCGTGTCGTGCATATCCCAGTGCTCAGTTTTTGTGTGCCGTACGAACTTATCTTCATTTCGTGCATCCCAAACATAAAGTAGTTACTTAGCTCCTATTTTAAAAAAGAATACATATCGCGTTTCCTATTTCGTGTGCCTGTAATACGACTTTATCTCGCAAACAGACAGACGACTGTTATTAATATAGAGATAGCGTCATTCACAAGCGACGCTGATTTATTTATTTCTAACTTAGTCCACCTGCTCTATGATACTTAACATAGATGTGGTGATATTAGTAATCGTTAAAGTCATGGTATCCAAGAAACATTCTGTCATTATGTACTCGCTACATGGGTTTATTGATAGCCTTATTATTGCCCATTTGGAGTTAATAAAGATATGGTTTCGAAAGTGCGGCGACATCAAAGCGTACAAGAAGTGTTTAAAAGTTCAACACATGCACAGGTTAAACAGCTGTAGGTTACTTTATTTGATTTTGATTTTATTTTCAATAATATGAAAGAGATGACAAGCTAGGCAAATATTCCTTGAGTATAGTGCCATTTAATCTTTTTTTAGTGTCAATTAAATTTTTGACAGTGGAAAACACATTAAACATAAACAATCGACATATGAAGAGCATAGATCAACTTAGAAAAGATTCGTCTTTAGCCCTATGCATTATTCCAATGAAAGTTATTGATTTTACCGATCATTATAATTTACAGGGTAGTTTCGAGTAATAGCTAATATCTAAGGCTCTTGGAGGTATGGGAACTAACAATTTGGGATCTAACAGATAATTATGCAAATTCAGTAGGTATCAAAGTTTTGCCGCATAGGAAAGAAGATTGATTTTAAAACCGACACGGGGGCTCCCCTCCCCTAGTAAGAATATTTAGGGTTAAGTCATTTTTCGAATCAACTGAAACGATAAATGTATTATTTTTGTGACTGCTATATATAAATGGCATATCACGGAGGGATCATTCTAAAAGGGAGTAATTTAAAATATTTCAGTGCAAGCTCTGCCCGTAGCTTGAATATAAACTTAATGTTCCGTAGGTTTCAAGTGTAGATATTTTTGATAGTCGAGGGTATGTGGCCAGTACTACCTTGTTGAAGGTACAAGGTACAAAAACCTATACAACTAACTCCTTTTGTATTAATATTTTGAGTTAAAGAGGTTTTGCCTCTTCCAGATACAACAAACGTTTCTCGGTTATTTGCAAGGACCACACTGCGTTCGGTCCGTGGCGCCCGGCTAAACGGTTTATAAGCCATTAGAGAAGGTACTTATACTGAATTCTTTCAAAACCACAATGTGAGTCTATATTACAAGAAATAAATATTTCTAAACATTTTTTTCCTTCCTACTATCAGGATATGTATTTGTACCAATCCTATAATCTGTTTATGAAATATTCTATTTCTCATAACTTTTTTAGAAGAGCTCACGCATGTCACGCGGGAAAGTGTTAAATAGAATAAACATATTTAGCCTCAGCTGAATATATAGATGTTCTCATAAAACAGAAAAAACAACAACAAAAAACAAAACAGAAACAAAATAACATGAATAAATAAAATAAATAAATAAATAAATAAATAAATGAAATGAAATAAATAAATAAATGAAATAAATAAATGAAATAAAATGAATAAATAAAATAAATAAATGAAATAAAATGAATAAATGAAATAAATAAATGAAATAAAATAAATAAATAAATAAATGAAATGAAATAAATAAATAAATGAAATAAAATGAATAAATAAAATAAATAAATGAAATGAAATAAATAAATAAATGAAATAAAATGAATAAATAAAATAAATAAATGAAATGAAATAAATAAATAAAAGAACGCGTTTCCGGTTCAACAGCCGAAATACTTTTTAGAGTCGAAGGAGACCTTCCGCCGTTATACAACTATAGCCTATGCCTTTCCTCTATTTAATCTATCAACAACCTTTATAAAACCTAAATCTACAACTCTTTATCGAACCTAGATCTCCATGCTTCTTGTATCATTTTTGTTCTAAACTTTTTATTCTTATTGTTGTATTATTATGTTATTATAGGGATAAGAACCATTGTATAATGGAACCCGAATAAATGTCAAAAAAAAAAAAAAAAAAAAAAAAAAAAAAAAAATATAATATATGTTTTCATCGATTTATTCACTAATCTACTTATTTTCCTTTCTCAACATTTAATTTTCCGTTTAGGCCCCTGTAAAATTCCAAAGTATGTTATTTTAAAGCTTACCTCCCGCGAAAAGTAAAAGTTAAACTTATATGAAAGACTTTTGAAAGTTGTCCAGGAATCTTTTTATTATTTTGAAAAATCTTTATTGGTTAGGTCTTTATTGGTTATTATAATTGTGCGACATTATAGTATTATCAACTAACTCTAAAACATGTAATTGCTGTTATTGAGCATAATTATAGTAACTAAATACTAAAAATCACGTAAAATCTTAAATGCAACAAACTGAATAGCTAAAAAAACATTTTTAACCCTATATGCCTTAGTAAAACTCTTAAATACAACACCTCACTCAAATCTAGTTCATGATGTCATGCATAATTAGTGGAACTTCCAAGTCCAAAATCTAAGAACCAATCAAGATTTTACAAAAAACACACTAATTCATAAACAACTTTTAAAGCTCTTTCATACGAAATTAACTTATTCTTTTGCAGGAGGTAAGCTATAATTTTTCATTGTCTTAATTTTGGTTGCAATCAAATTATTTTTAGCATAGGTTTGCATTTAGATTTAAATTATTTTTTTGGTCGACATTGAATTCGTTTATAATAACATGACTCATTTTTAACAATTTAATCGCTTTTTGCTAATTTTTTGTCACAAAACAACAAATTTAATCATCTCTGTAATAACACAAACATCGTGCGCTAAGAAACTTGCGGTAAATTAACTAAAAATTTCTCTTTTACAAATTTGCTTCATTCAGCATTACTTTGACAAATCATTGCAAAACTTTATTTTAAGAGAAAGGCAAATTTCGCGCCATTTCATATCGCTGATTTTTTCCCTATTCACATGGATTCTTAAAAATATAACCTACACCTTGTTACTTTATAGAAGATGAAAGATGTTTCGAATATGCATCTTTATGTATTTCAATTTGAAGCAAGTAAACTGCAATCGCTGACAAAATTTATCACACAGAGATGGTGTAGTGGTAGCGCATTCGACTTGTTTTCATAAGATTTCAGGTTTGAGTCCCCACTCCGGCGCACTTTAAATGTAGTGTTGTCAGCCCATTTGGTGCCATCTACTGACCGCTAACCGGCTTGTTTGGCAGGCAAGCAAGTTAGAGCAATGCTATACGTATCTCTGGCGGCAATGTAACATAGCTACGGTCCGAGGGGAGGAAGAGCCAGCCATTAGGATGGAATCCCCAAGAACATTAAAACTTCCCGTTAATGATACACCTACCAAAATTCCCCTTTCGCCCATTCAATGTTGTCTTAGGATGCCTGAGAGATGTCATTGTGGTTGAGATTTACTGTATGTTTCCACGATTGTTCAGTTTAATTACAAATTTTCACCCTCTAAGGACAACAAAATGTCAGTTTACTGGTCACAAAGTTACAAAAAATTATTTTTCAGAAACATAAAGCATATTTGTGTGTGTTAGATAGGAACGACATTTGATCACGTGCATATTTGCGTGTGTTGGATGGAAAAGACATTTGGTCACGTGCATATTTGCGTGTGTTGTATGGAAAAGACATTTGGTCACGTGCATATTTGCGTGTGTTGGAGAGAAAAGACATTTGACCACGTGCACATTTATATGTGTTGGATGGAAAAGACATTTGACCTCGTGCACATTTGCGTGTGTTGGATGGAAAAGACATTTGGTCACGTGCATATTTGCGTGTGTTGGATGGTTCGGAAAAGACATACCTTTGCAAAATCTATGTTACTGTCAAAACAATTTCCATTTTAGTCAGTTTATGGTTATTACATAACAGGAAATAAAAGAGTAGCTATTATTATATTAACAAGTTTTCAATGCTGCTATTTAATAGCAGTGGTCAACCCATGGAAAAATCCATGGGGTCGCCCGTCCTTTATGTATCGCATTTCGTGTTTCCGTAACAGACAGATAAACAGACAGACGACGGTTATTATTATAGAGGCTAGTCCCGTCTTTTATTTATTGCATTTCGTGTTTCTGTAACACGACTTTTTAATACGGCTACTTTTAAAGATATTATAATGCTACTATGTGCGTACTAGTTATCGAGGTTTGATTTTTTTGTCTGGTTATTTTCCGAGCCTTTAGGCGCAGAAAATGAAAACAAAAATATCAGAAAGAAAAAAAATTGTACGAAGTTTAAATGCGATAACTAGTTTCTCATTAGTGCAAAAATTCTCAAACATGATTTCAAAATGAAACGAAATACGAAAAAATTCAAATAAAATAGACAACAATTGAATTACCTGTGGTACATAACCCGTGACGATAAATTCAAACAGTCAATAATGCATGGCCCACAAATGAATAAAAAGTACGGTGGCATATTTGTGCCACCTCGACTTATATTAAAATTTAACTCGTTTTCAAGTTATAACTCGAGTTATAACTTATAACTCGAGTTATAACTTTTAACTCGAGTTATAACTTCTAAACTCGAGTTATAACTTATAACTCGAGTTAAAACTTCTAACTGCAGTTATAACTTCTAACTCGAGTCATAACTTCTAACTGCAGTTATAACTTCTAACTCGAGTTGTAACCTTCGCACGTTGTTTCGATTTCACTGGATTTATAATGAACTTCCATGAAAGTTCGATAATGATGGAAGGAGTATCCCGTATCTTTTCTGCTATCTTAAATGCTTTGTTTGCTAACTATATTATTACATTACATTACGTTACATTATTTATCTCAACTTGACTAAACGCAGGTAATGTAATCATAAAAACGTTATGCGCCATTATTGCTTGAAGCTCAACGATGTTTTGAACACGTCTGTTCATAAGCTAGTTTATGTACACATCAGTTAATGCCCATAAGTTATAACTCGAGTTACAAGTTATAACTCGAGTTATAAGTTATAACTCGAGTTATAACTTAAAAACGAGTTAAATTTTAATATAAGTCGAGGTGGCACAAATATGCCACCGTAAAAAAGACAGGGAAACAAACAAAAAAAGTTAATTTACCGTGAATATTACATAATTAATTTATGTTGGTTCTTTTAAGAATTCAGTTTTATAAAATACGGAACGTTTTTACAGAGTTGTTTAATCTCCGTCGTCGTAGGAAATTGTGGACAATAAATTCACATTTAATACCACAGAAACAGACGGAATTAACGGAAAATCTTTATTTATACATACGAGAGCTTTGTTTTCATAGCATTCGAAATGATTTTTGAAATTTGAATATCTTCTGTTTTTTTCTGTCACTATCCAGAATTTTTTGCGCTGTCATATTTTACATGTTAAATATGAGATATTACAGTTATGTATCTCCTCTTTGCCAATCACGTTAAGTTGCATTATAATTCTATCATTAGAAAATAAATCCAATTTAAAGATAAATGATAAAGTAGTTTTTATTCACCCGTTGTAATAACGTAAAAAGTGAACCCTGACAACAACATCTGAGATTCGAGAATCAGTACCCAAAATCGGGAGATTAATACTCGATTGTTGGGATTTCCTCCTGCTTGAAATAGTACAACAATATGCCGGTTTCTTTGTCTCTATCTATTATGTACACGCTTTTTTTACACATCAAGTGAGTAAATAAAAAAAGAAAAGCACAAGAACAGGGGATACAAGAACCATGATAGTTTCCTAGACTTTCCTTGTTATAAAAGTCATGCAAGTTACGACGACAAACGTGGATAAAATAGATTTTTTTCCCATTGAGAACCAAGATAACTGAGAAAGAAAATGAGTCGACAAGAAAGAAGAAACATGTTAAAAAAAAGAGCATGTAAAATAAAACAATATTTTTGTAAAATAACGTAAATGCATGTATATACATCCAATCTTGTATCAAATCGGGTCTCCAAAAAAGAATTTTAATTATTGTGCGGAATAAAAGGGTCAAGTGAATAAAAACTTAATTCGTCGTATGTTTTGAAGGATTATCTTCACTTTTTGCAAATAGAGCTTTTCCGAAATGCAAACTCGTTCTGCAAAATACACCACAAAAATTACTGGGAAATAAATTTCGAGTAAAAATTTAACTCGCCATATGTAAACAAATGAAAGCGAATGTTTAAAATGTCAACAAAAAGTAATTTACTTGAGCTTCAGATCAAATCATTGGACGAATCTTAAACAGTACTTGGCCATCAGAACGACACCTTTAAATAGTTCGTCGACACCTTAGTAGCAAGGAATGTTGTAGCTACAAGCTAGTTAGCTTGTAGCTATAGTTTTTCTTCTCTTTTTTGGCAAGCTTCTCTTGCTATATGGCTACACTTTTTACTTCACTACTTTCAGTGCATTTTCTGGTTATGTTGCTGCTGAAGTGGAACATCGAGAACGTTTGTTACTGAAAGGGTGTACAAAAACAGTCTCTCTCTTTGTGAGATCCCTGGACAAGAAAACACAGTTGGATTTTCTTACCCTTTTTGTTCAGTTAAAAGCATAATAAGAACAATTTCAGCAAACAATAAAAAAAAATTAACACATCCAGCTTTAGACAAAATTTATTGTTGTTATAAAAAATGTAAATGGTTGAAAATGAAACAAAGTTTACAAAACAAATTCCGAATTCATGTTTAGAACAAACTTCTTATTATCATAAAACTTGTTAATTTCCTTCAAAAGGCGCGAATTATTAGAACTTTTTAACGAAATAGACAACGCAATGCTAATTGCCCGTGACTGTGACTGCCCACGTATTCATATTAAAGAGCATCGAGAGAAAAACAAAAGCAAACTACCCATGATTTTTGTATAAGAATTTTTAAATTAAACAAAAGCTTTTGTAAAAATAAATATTAAATCGCAGTTCGTGTTTCCGTAGCGCGCACAAGTTGACAGACGGAATACAGCTATTATTAAAGAACTAGCCGGGGTAAACCACAAGTAAAAGTGTTACCCAGCATTGAAAACCCTGTGGAGCAATTAATAAGAACCGTAAACTGTGCCACACATACAGGTGGAGCACTCTAGTACAGGTATGCGGTATGTCGTGATCAAGTAAAGCGGGTTTCGCGTGTAATGTATTTTTCAAAATTAACTTTTCACAACTTAAGCTGAAATAAAAACACAGTTTACAATTCGTTGCTACCCCGTCATAGCAAAAACAGCTGGCCAACATTTTTTATTTTTTGGAGAATGTTCCCGGTGAAAATTCAACAAAAATGTTAATCCAAGCTGAGCCCTTAGTACAGGTAAACAATGTCACGTATCCATTTAGGTGTAATACCCTTTTTCGAAAACAACGTTATCGCAACTTCGGTTAAACAGAAACACACGAAACAGCCCGTTGTTAACACTGGACTGAGCGATTAGTACAGGTAAACTGTGTCACACATAAGTATAGGGCAATATCATTTTCCAAAAAACTTTATCGCAACCTCGGTTAAAAAAAAATTTGGGAAACCGCCTGTTGTTATCCTGTTCAATTAAAAAAAAATACTCAGCAATTTTAATTTGCAGCATAAGTTTTCAATAACAGTAATAAAAGTGGTAGCTACCTAACTGCATTTAGCATAAGAATTGTTAAGAATTGTGTTGCAGCCAAACTGCATTTGGCTACTTTCACTTTTTAGCCAGAGGTAGCGAAGGACCTACGCCCGTCCTTTATGTAATGTTAGTAATGTTACGTCGCTTTCTCGTAAAATTCATATATTTAACAATAATTCGCGCATTTTTACGGCTTGTTTAGGGTTAAGAAAAAGGCTCCTTTTGTAAATAGCGTTTAAAAAGCTAAATTTAACATTTTTTTACACTTTTTGTTTAGTTAAAAACATAACAAGAACGATTTCAGCAAAAAATAAGCACATCCAGCTTTAGACAAAAGTTCTTATAAAAAATGTAAATGGTTAAGGATGAAATAAAATGTGCGAAATTTATTTCGAATTTATGTTCAGAACAAACAAAAAAAATTGACTTACAGAATGTCCTTAAAATTTATTGTTCTCTTCTTCTTATCATAAAACTTGTTTTTGGTAATTTCTTAAAAAAGGCGCGAATAATTAAAACTTTATAATGAAATAGACAACGCAATGTTAATTGTCTGTAACTTTGACCGTGCAAGTATTCATAACAAAGAAACTGCATCGAGGGAACAATAAAAGCTAACTACCCATGACTTTTGTATAAGAAATTTTAATTTAAAGGAAAGCTTTTGTAGAACTACGAAAAAGGCAAAATAGGTTATATTTCACGTTTAATGTTTCCGTAGAACGACTTTTTTCTCGCGCACAAACAGACATACTACAACTATTATTATGGAGAGATAGTCGGTGGCCCGCACGATTTTTTTCTTGCGCACAAACAGACAGACGGAGTACGGCTATTATTAAAGAGTAGGCCGGGTTAACCCACAAGTTACTGTGTGACGCGGTGTTGAACGCCACGTTGAGCGCTTAATAAAGCACTTAATCAAGCCGTAAACTGTGACATACATCCGGGTGAAGCGCTTTTGTACAAGTATAAAGCATGTCGTAAATCGAGTTAAGCGCACACAACATTATATGTACAGTGTTTAAGTTTAATATATTTAAAAAAATAAAACTTTCCTGCAACTTTAGCTGAGATGAAAACATAGTTTACAAATCGTTGTTAATCCGTCATAGCAAAAACAATCGGTCAATATTATTTTATTTTACGCAATAAGTTTCCGTGAAAAGTAAAAAAATTAATCGTGGCACCGGGCTGAGCGGATAGTAACTACAGATAAACCCACATCCGTACAGGCTTAATACACTTTTCCAATAAACTTTATCACAGCTTCGGTTTAAATAAAAACACATAAATCAGTCCATTGTTAACACCAGGCTGAGCGCTTAGTACAGTTAAACAGTGTTGCACAGGGTTATAGGCGTAATACCCTTTTCCAAAAAAACTTCATTGCCACTTTGGTTTCAAAAAAACACACCGTTGTTACACTGTGTAGCTAAAAAAATCACTCAGCAACTTTATTTTTTGTGACAGTACGCATAAAAGTTAAGCAGGATGTTGCCTTAAAATCTATATTCGTAGCCATAATCTTAAAATTGGTTTGTTTAAGATTTAAACATTGCTAGAAAACATGATGATATATTCATCTGAACATGTGAAAACATACAAGAAATAAATATTCCTATAGACACAAAGTATATGAAGAGAAAAATGTCAAAAGGAAACCTACTAACCTGACACCATCACTTTCAAACCTTCGTAGCATGTTTCCGTTTTTTTCGGGTGATTTTTGTACGCAAACAAGAAAGTCCGTAAAAATTGGGTTCTGCAGGAATTTTCTGATATAAAACTGCGGTGCAACTCTTTTTTACTCTTCGAATAATCTGTTCCACTAGTATTCATAATTTTGCAATATCGCTCTTTTTTTAATTTTGTGAGAGTCATTTGCGACGTTCCTCGTTTTCCAGGTGGTACAGTAAAAACTACGGCCAGCACATTCATTGGCAATATTGAATTCTTTGTGACAATATGTCTAACATTCACAGCCTGGTGTGAGAACTTTGTCGGAAATTCG
The DNA here is from genome assembly GCA_030067915.1 of Hydractinia echinata. Lineage (NCBI taxonomy): Eukaryota > Metazoa > Cnidaria > Hydrozoa > Anthoathecata > Hydractiniidae > Hydractinia > Hydractinia echinata. The sequence goes on from JASGCC010000020.1 coordinate 2,695,383, forward strand.
TCCAGTATAAGGCTCGGATACGAAATTTATAAATGAACTTGGAGTAACTGAAATTAGAAACCTTCATCGTATTATGATGTTTATAATCAATAATTTTGAAACGCTTCGGCATATTTTTTATCGTATATTTTCTTGATCTGACATCCAACAGGAAAATAGTTTAGAAGTTGTTGCCACAACTAAGCCTTTAAACAATAATCCCAATCTTAACTTCATCAAAACCAACAGAAACTCGTCCTTGGAACATAAATTACGTATTCAACCAAATTTCTTTCACGTTTTGTATGATCGAATCCATTACATATACGAGGCTTTATTGCATCATGAAAATACTCAAATGTTTCTCGATTGTTTATGTTTGTATATAAAAGTTACATTTTTTTATGTTATTATTTCTTTATAAACATATACACTTTTACAAACAAAGATATGTTCAGTTCTTTTTTGTAACTTCGTTTAGTTAAGCAAATGTGATAGCTTTTATGTTTTAGCCTGAAACTTTATGTTGTTATATTCAAGTTCCATGTTTTCTCTGTCTACATTTGAATACCTTTCAAAAAACATCACAATGAGAGCAACAAAACGTGCTATTATCATTGTTAAGTAAACAAAGACGCTGATGCTGTTATCCACATTATTGTTATCATCATCAAAGTTGTTGACATACACATCTTCGGTTGTTTGTAGGCACTTATCAGCATCACCATGTAATTTTTTTTTGAGGTCTTCTCTGCAAAGGTGATTTAAATAAATGTAAGGTTTTCTTTCGAGAATCATAACCCATGTTTTCAGTAGGACCGGGATTACACCGGTGGGCTTTCCATCAATTATTTTTTTACTACAAACTCTTGCATCTTTACTGGGCTCAAACAACTTGACTTTGGAACCAAGGGCAAGTCGATTAAGTATCCAAATATTTCTCTTTTTAGGATTTTTTTTATTGTTGGAAATGAATAAAATCTAAATGGTGGTTCACAGGAACATTCATCTCTTTTACATTGTGATCCTCACAAACTACTTCCTTCTTAAATTTATAAGTGTCATTTGCACAGTTAACCACAGCACAATGATGAGCCATAAGCTTCAGACTTCCTTTGCAAAACTTTGCGTACAGGTCGTTTTACTAAAAATTTTCGTGCGCATGGTTCAAATCAAATTCAAATTCAAATCGCGTAAAACCCGGACTTTTGAAAAATGTGTATCCGGTCAATTGTAGTTTCAGGTGTACCCCAGCTACGCGGAGGAAAACAAAGCAACTTCAAAGTTTGGAATGAAATATGGAATGAAAGACACTGTAATTTACAAATAGCCGCAGTGGATGTTTTAAATTTCTTTGTTAGAGTTTTTTAATCATGCGCGATGGATCTTTCTTCAATGTGAAAAACAGACAAAAAAATAACTTAAAATCCTAAGCAAACAAAAGGAAACAATTCACACAAGCAAAAGTGTAACTGTTAAAAAACTAGAATGTATATTTAGGTGGCAAAGAAATTTTGTATCGCTTTCATGCTCAACATACCATTTTTTTGTTTACTTGTCCAAATCTTGTGAAAATGAAGCAGTTCTAACTTTAGGGCTAGTTTAGTCATTAAGAGCATTTTCATAAAAGCATCATTTTTTTGTTCATTGTATAAATTTTTGTTCCAAACGAAGCAGCAATAAATTTTGGACCAAACTTAAATAAACCGGTTTTGAGGCAACCTCGTCCCCAGGACCTCTTTTCGCATTTTTGATATCGGGGATGGCGCGAAGAAGAAGGCCCTGGTCCCCGCCGGTCGGATTTGCAATATGATTGGTAGCCTCACTTTCACTAATTATGCTTAAATTTTATAAACATTCCGCAAGTGAGACGAGTCGCCCGTATCATCAAGTATAAACAAAAAGGGTAGCCCCTCTGTCTGGTTGAGTGTCTGGTGCGCACATGGGAAAAGAAACTTGGATGGAAAATAAAATAAAAAAAGAGGCAGTTTTTTCATTCTGAAAATATAAAATAAAATGTTATAATTGGTTTTTCTACAGAAATGAATAGAGATATTTATGTAGCTAGCTATTTACAGGAAAAATAATGGTTTGTTGTTGATGTAGTTTTGCAAATATATACATCATATATATACACTATGTGGCAAGCTCAGTACTAGCTAGCAGTAAAAATATTTTGCCAATGTAGGTGTTGTGATTAGCTAGATGATAGTATATCTATAAAATAATTAAGAGTAATATAGCGAGAAATAGTAGGTTTTGTGTACTCTGCAAGGTATTTTCAAATTGGTAATCCCAAAAACTTAATTCAGAATGAACAAAGAAAATAACAAGGTAAAGTATATACTTTTTGCCTATAGCTAGCTTACATTTTTCTTAAAATTGAGGAAAAAAAAATTATTATATTTTTATGTACAAACTTGTCACTGCAGGGTATGTGCCAAAGCCTTCCAAAAAAAGCATATGGTGAATATATTTTCAAATAAAGCAAAAGAAAAACAATTGCAACAAAAAATTATTAGAACATTTTGGCTTGATATTACACAAGAGGATTTTTTAACAAAGTTAATATGTAGAAACTGTCACACGTTTATAAATAAAATGTGGCAATTTCGAAGGTCATGCCAAACTAACCAAATCGAGCTCCGACAAAAAGTTTCCATTAAGCGGCTGAACACTTTTTCACCCAGGAAAGACCAGGACAAAAAAAAGGTGTTATTGGACACTACACAATGTTTAAATCAACCAAGAAAAAGGTTACAAATGTCTGTTTCTAACAATAAATCTGAAGAAAAATGAAACAACAATATAGCAATACAGGATATTTACAACAACACATCAACAATAAATATTAAATCTGTATATAATAAGGACAGTGACAAACTTTCATCTGAACCTTTTAATATATATCAGCAAAATGCCATTGAGAGAGCAATCCATACCAATCAGCCATCTGCTTTATCACATGTTATCACACAAGTACCGCAAATGGATATATTACTCAAAAAGGACATAACAACTAAAATCAATAATGCTGGCAAGAAATTGTGTAAAAGGAAAAGCAACTCATCTGTATTACTTAGTAAGGATTATACACAGTTGTCAAGCCATGCAACAGATGAATTGTGAAAGGAATTAAGTGGTAATTTTCCTTTTGTTGTTGACATTTTCAATACTTTGTCAGGTAAATCATGTGATATTGCTGACTCTCCGAATGAGCTAAAAATACAGTATTGTTTTTTATATGCAATCTTGATGAAAAACAAGTGGCATGAACTCAGTTTAATTCAGAGAATCAATAGTGTTTTGCTGATTGAAGGTGGATGCAGCAAACAGGTAAAGTTTAACATATATATACTTTCATATTTATCTAAAAAAAATTATAGAACATAAAATTTTCCTAAAAGTTTACAGAACAATTAAAAAAATAAAAAGGAACAAAATATCAAGAACACCAATGTCTCTTTCCAAACCAAAATAGATTTGGTGTGTCAAAAATGTAAGCATATCGTAAGCATATATAAGAAAAAAAGTAAGCATATGTTAAGGCTGGGCTCAAAATACACTAGGCTTATATATAAAAAAGGTGTAATTTATCTCATGCATACATTTTGCATTTAGCTGCAAATCCGACTAAACAAGCTTGGCATTTGTTTGTCTCCTTCAAAAAAGACCAATTTGTTGGAATTAATTGGTGGGCATTTTCTTGACTCAACAATTGCAAAAATAAAAGCAGGTTGTACATTTTTGGGGAACAGGCGATAACTTTGATTTAAGAATTTTGAAAGGACATATGAGAAGTGATAACGATAATGAAGATCTACACCTGTTTGTAGAATCAGCACCAACATTACAGTTCTTGCAACAGTTAATCTGAGTTTTACTCTTAAATCCAAAATAGTTTAGCAAAAATACTCTGAGACATCTATCCCATACACAGTATTTCTTCATTGACTCACTTATATACTTAGATGCCAAATCAGAATTGTTGAAATACAAAATTGAATCACAAGCTACACCATTTCTTCCTCCTCTTCCAATTTCTTGCACAAATGACTCTAATGTTGATGGAGGACTTATGTGAATAATATTAGATATATTTGGAGCATCAACACCCATACCTAGAGCAGTTGTAGCAAATACTACTCTAATTCGTGAATCTGACTGCTTTAACTCCTTCAATATATCCTCTTTCATTTGTGTAGTACAAGAAGCATGAAACTGTGCAAACAATCTTGCTCTAGGACAAATATTGTCACCAACATAATGATTTCTTATAACATTTTCAAATAATTTGTACCCATACCCACAATATCTTAAATGCATGTAAATTATTGTCATGGAATAGTGTTCTCTTTGCACGTTTAATTTTTCAGCCAACGGTTTGAGAAAAACTTCAAATCCTTTTAAACCCAAGTTAGAGTTTGGGCGTCTTTGTATGTTTAAATACACATTTTTTCGATTTGGCGATACAGCAATGACTTTATACGTAATAAGGGCGAGCGATTTAATCAAATATTCTACAGTGTCTGGTTTAGCATTAGCGGTTAGAGCCAATGTAACAGCATCTGGGAAAAGTGTCTTTAACGTAGACAACTCGCTAAATTTTTTTCGGAAATCCTCACCCCTATAAATCAAATAAAGCACATTAAAAGTTTATATTTTTTAAAGATATATACACATTATATATAATATATGTTATTTTATGTAGCAATATACAAAGTTTTAAATTTACTTGAACGGCATAGTTTTATTTATAATATATAGTATGTCTGTATGTAGTTTTAAGTAGAGAGAGAAAAAATTTGTTTATAATAGCTATAGCTAGCTAGAAAAAATACACACTGGAAGCTTGAGTTCGCCATTGACAAAGTCAGGGCGAGCGAATTGATTCTTGAAGTGGAGACAACATCCAAAATAAAGTTTTACATTGTCGCATAACAAACATTTTAAAATCCGTTTCTAGCATAAAAGTGTTCGCCAGCCCTGTCTTTTTTTGAAAAAAAAAAAAAATGATTCACTGGAGTGTTTTTACTTACCACATGCTTACACAATGTGCTTCATCTATAACACAACTGACAACATTTTCTTGGTAAACAGAACTTTTTAGCAATTCTCGTCCTCTGACACTAAGCAGAGATTCTGGGTGGGCAAATACTAGTTTTAATTCGCCATTTTTAATTGAAATTGGCATTTCAGGCTCACCCCATTCTCATCACATGAAAACAATCTTTCAGGCACAACTGTTTGCTCCAAATAAAGCACCCCAGCACCAATACCTCTCACTTCTAAAACTTTCAACTGGTCCTCTATGATAGAATTAAGAGGGCACATCACCAATACTATATTTTGGACACTCTTTCTGGGCAAAAAGTCTGCCAACAAATGAAACAACAGGGATTTCCCAAATCCAGTAGGTAAAACGCCAATAACATCATATCCATTTAAAAGACGCTCGAAACTTGCTGAGGCTTTAAGATAATATTATTTATGTTATTAATTAAAAAAGTTTGTTGCAATCTACAAAATAATTGCAATATCTTGTCCATTTTGAAAAACGGAACCCTTTTGACACTTTAACTCGCCGTTCACTTTTTGAAATAATTTTAAGTTCTTAGTTTTACTCCATATATGGATGTCACATATCCATATAAAGAACTGTCGACATTTAGCAAAAATGCTGACGCTGCAGTCTACACCCAAGATTTCTGGGTGTAGAAAGCGGCCGGGACCAGGGCCTTCTTCTTCGCGCCGTTCCCGATATCAAAAAAGCGAAAAGAGGTCCTGGAGACGAGGTTGGTTTTGAGGTACCAAAATGTTTCAACATTCACAATCACTTCAGCATGCTTTTTATGTTCATTGTGCCAAATGTAACAATAACAAAGCAGTTTTAATTTTTACATAATTAACATTAAGATGTTTTATCAAACAAGAATGTACGAATATCATTAGAATGGGACAAATAGGAATATTCTGTTATGTTACGATTTTTTTAATTCAAGATTTATAAATACATGTAATAAAATTTACAATTAAACTCATTGCTCATCTCCGGACCAACCAGAATCCCCATGACCACCATATCCGCCTCTACCTCCACCATATCCGCCTCTACCACTACCGTATCTCGTACCCACCACCATAACCACGTCCTCCATAACCTCCGTACCCGTGTCCACTTCCGTATCCGTATGTTGGGTCACCATATGCCTTGTGTTCGTAGCCATATCCACCATATCCGCCTGTTACACTTCCATATCCGTAACCGCTTCCATAACCTCGTCCTCCATAACCACCAAGTCCGTATCCACTTTCATATCCACTTCCATGTCCACTTCCGTAACCGTATGATGGGTCACCATATGCTTTGTGTTCATACCCATATCCACCATATCCGCCAGTTACACCTCCATATCCGTAACCGTTACCATAACCTCGTCCTCCATAACCACCAAGTCCGTATCCACTTCCATATCCGTATGTTGGATCACCATATGCTTTGTGTCCGTAGCCAGAGTATCCACGACCTCCGTAGCTTCCATATCCTGCTCCGTATCTGCCACCTGCGTAACCGCCTAGGCCACTATATCGTCCGCCATATCCATGACCGCCATATCTGGCGCCGTGGTTACCATAAGTATGCACGTTTTTGTAGACGTACGAACTAGGATCGCTTATTGCATCATTTCTCACCATCATTAACTTTAGGAGTAATTAGTGGCACTTTCCACCGCCACAATATATTGGATACAGTTAATGCAAGTGTAGAGACTTGTGCAATATATTTTACAGATGTAATCGCAAAGAACAAAATATTGTTGCTTCAAAGCTCATATGTTTTGTCAGTTGACTTGAAAGAAACTGTATAGATTTTCCTATTTGAATCGTTCTTTTTCTGGCGCATATGTTTTCCGTTTCAGATAATTAGCAATAACAACTTCTTCTGATAGCCTTATTGTACATAATTATGTATATAATGGGAAGTAAATCTACAATGAATTGACTGATATTTCATGTATTATATTTTCCTTAACAATAGTCTGTAAACCGTGGAAAATTCCACGAGGTGTTACCCGTCGAACATGCATTTCGCTTTCGCTATTTTGTGTTCCTTGTCGGTCTGTTGACATAAAGTAACGAAATATGAACGGGGGTTATTATTGTGATTATAGGTGCAATGATCGTGCCGTTTTCGATTACAAAACCCCTGGATTTTTACTATCGCTCACAAACAGACAATCCACGGGTTCGCCGTCCTTTATATATATCGCATTTCATGTTTCCGTAATACGACTTTTTTTTCGCGCGCAAACAGACAGACTGAACACGGTTATTATTAAAGAGACTAGTCGGTATGCCGTGGATAAATCCTCGGGTTCGCCTGTCTTTTTTATATAGCAATTCGTGTTTTCGTAATTTTCTCGCTTCTCGTTTTTAAGCGTGTGTACAGTAGTTTTAACGGATTAACTTTGTGTTGACCTTTCGATTTTTTTTAATAACATTACTACATTCGTCCTAATTTTGGCGCCTTTTGTTAATTTCTGGTCAAAACGTATTAATAACACTCGTAAAACACAGGCAGCGTGCGTAAAGATATTTATTGTGGTTATGAGTCAGGAATGTTTATTTTACAAATTTGTTGTCCGCTATGATTTTGTTGTCATGACGCGGTCAAAAGCACATTTGCTGACAAAGTTGTCATGCGTAATAAACAATATATTAATCCAGAATTTTCCATCCTTCTTTCTGTTTTAATTTCATTCTGGATAATGCATTTTAGCAAATCTAATCTAATCATTTTAGCTTTTTTCTTAATTTAGACCTGGCTATTGTAAAATGAAACAAAAACAATCCTGTCTTAACCCTATTCCAACTGCAAGGATTAGTGACATGAAAATGTACCCAAAATGAGTAATGAGTATTCTATATTTTAAAACAATAGTAAAAGTATTGAAATTGATTTATTTCAGCCAAATTAAAAATATATATACTTTTTGGATTTTGACAACCTCAATAAATTGAATGAATGCTGAAGGTGAGCATATTTTTTCCAAAAAAAATTACGCCAAAATATTGCTAAATAAATTTTAGAAAAAGTCAGAAAATTTCAGGGCCATATCATAATCCTATAAAAGGTTATGCAACAAAAACTGGTAGGGGGACCATTTGCCCCCCCCCCCCCCCAGTTGGAATAGGGTTAAGGATCACACAGTCTGCAATACAAATAGTAATATGATTTCCTAATTTCTTGCTTGGCTTTGGTCGTAAGATGTTATGTACCACAAACCTTTAAATTCATATTGATTTCACACAACAAATGAACTTAAAACAATCAGGAAAAAATATAAAGCTTGACACAAAGTACCTATCTGTCTAATAATTAAGGATACAGGAAATTAAAATATCAACATCTTAACAGACTAATGTGTATATTAATTTCGAAAAATAGCTGAAAAATGGCTTTTGCCAAAATGTTATGTCCGACATTGCCCGAGAAAGTAGTTTTTTTGCGTATTTATCCAATTTTAATGATTTTTAATATTTACTTAGTTGATGCAGTACGATTCTATTTGATATTTTAGTATTATATGTTTACTGTTTCTGCAAATTTCTGTATAGTCTTGTTTGTATTATGCGGTATTTGTGAAAATGACATTTGTTCGTTTAAGCTTCAGTTTGAATCTCCTCTTGCTTTTTGGATACACTTTAAAGACACACAGAGAACGTGATTTTAGGAGATACTTTCCAAACAAACGTTTAGTCACCTATGCAGACAAATGTCAGCTATGACACCACTTCAGGACTGCAAAAAAGTTTTGCAGAGGCCAACAAACATAGTAATAAGTGGCTGCGAATGTTGCAAAAAGCATCAACTCGTGAACTCTGCGTGCTGCTTTTTCAGATGCGTAGGTCAGGTGATCAGCGTTTAAATTGCGCCTGTCGCTTTTTCTAACACGTCTGCTGTACGAAATAATCTTCGGATCTAACCAAATAACGGCCTAACTCCGCTGTAAACTTTAACAAGATTAAATTGCGTGAACGTAGTATAGAAGTAGCATTTATAACTACATGTGGAAACGAACTTTGCAATTTGTCACATAGTCTCAATATATTTTTTGGGGGATTGTAGGACACATGTATATTCCTCATGCTATTTATTTAGGAGTATATAAAACAAACTAATACTTTAAAATATCCAGGCTAAATAACGTATTTTTAATTAAATCTCTAATCTAAGTCTGTAACATGTAGACTAAAGATGTAAGCATCCCGTCAATTAAAATGAAGCGATCATTCAATGACCTAGCATATGCTTTTAATGTTTATTTAGCCATGTCTTGTGGAAAGTATCGATAGCTTAACAACCGACATAATTCATCGCCTAGCAACGATTTAAGTATTCGCATGCTGTTATAATTACTCTTGGTAAGGTTGTTTTTTTTAACTGAGCCTTGTTCCACCCAAGGTGAAATAGAGTTACCAGTTATCGTTTAGACCAACAATTTCATTGCCATATAAAGTTTGGCCATTTTTTTACTGTTATTACCAAGAGACCTTTCCCTAATTTATTTTCTGTCAAAACTTTATTAAAGATACATTTATTATCTTTGAATATAGTATAACTAAATCAGCATGCGTACACACTTTCAACCTATTGCAGCTTCAGCAAGTCCTGATTTGGTAGCATTATTTTCACTTTCATTTCTTTGAAGAAACATTAAACATAAGGGCTGTTTGCTACTCCAAGAAAACTTTCCACGGAAAGAAACAGACAAGAAAAGAACAGAGCAGAACAGAACAGAATATCTTCCGCTAGTTATTTCAACATGCTATTGTGCACGTTTCAATACAGAAAATATACGCACTTTTCTACCTGTTGTTTCCTTACAGAAATACAGAAAAATTTCAATTCGGGTATAATTCTTTGGAACAATTCTCATTCCCCTCATGTAAACATTTTAATTGCGTATGCTTTAATCGGCCTACGTATGCGTAGGCCGATTTCAATACAGCAGCATTTTGCGCCCAGTGCCTTTTGATCTACGCATGCGCATTATCGGAATAATTCCGCTGACCTCGCGCTTTTATATGCGCTGGTGAGATTGGAAAAAAAAGTTGAACAGACTCTACTTATTGCGAGCTACATTTGGTGCTTTAACTTAACAGCCCATCAAAACCTGTCATTATCAACTTGTCAAGCCCCGTAAATACTGTATTAATACCCTAAGGTTCCAAGGCTTATTTATCAGAAATGATGGATGGTATGGATGGATGGTAGGAACGTCTATCATTTAATTATACTTTCAACATCCTAACTGTTAAAACTTTGCGAAGAAAATTCGAAATAAAATTAAATTTAAAGGAAAAACTTTTCTTTAAATTTAATTTAATAAAATAAACAGATGGAGGGCGTGAAAGGGTGGAACAATTTAGGGTGTTGAAATAAAAAAAACAAGGATGCTTCGACGAAAAAATCTTTAGGGTTGCAATTTATTCTACTAAATGCTATGTCACTACAATGCAACATTGTCTTTGATTATTTTCTTCAGACTACTCACATCTGCTTCTGCGGCACATCAAAAGAAAATACATTCGTAACTTTCTTTTGAGAAAACCCTTTCCCTTTTCGATTTTGTTGAAACATACCGGGAGGTGGCGAGGGATGTTTTTCTTCAGGTATCCTATTACCAATTCCAAAGTCATATTACAGACCTTCGTATGCCTTTATCGAGTAATTTCACACTTCTCAATGGTTTACAAGACTTTCTTTGTTCGAAAGTCTTGCTTCCACCATTTTAGCCATCTTTCGGTTTCCAAAATATATGATGACTCCATCTGGAGTAAATGATGTGACGCAATTATTTTTTTATCCCAATTGTCCTCTAATGTGTTAACAAATAGTAGTGCCAAGTTTTGCCACTTTTGGAGTAGGGGCTTGTTTAGGCGGCGTTTGCATGAGACCCGTAGTAAAATCAACCCGCAGTGAGATTTCAAACTGGTGTGAAAGTCGCGCCTATTTACATGAGACCCGTAGTGAAATCTCTCTTCCAAATACAAATAAAGTATATTACTATTTACTTTCATTTTTATCTTACATTCTCCACTTCGAACTCGCAAATGATAGATTGCGAAAAATGGTACCTGTGTCATGTATATCAATCGACTTTGTGGGAGACATAAAGTAAACAATAGTAGCAGAAAATTAAGAACAGAACTTATGACCCCACAAAATATACTAAAGGGTCCAGGTTTTACTCCATTATTGACGTTTAGACAAATCATAGCAGAAAATGTCATTGGAAATTACCTGTCTAGTTTATATACAAGAAAAACTTTGCACTGATATGACGTGTTAAGTCAGTCTATACGGGGAAAATAGTGACCAAGGTTAAAATATGTATGGACTGAACGCCATTTTAGCTCAAAAGCTGCAAAAGTTTCTTCTGAGAAGACTTGAAGTTGTATTTTTTTAATTTTCCTCTTCATTATTAATAACTCTTCCTTGCTCACATTTTCGTCAATCTGCGGTATTGACCTTGCACCGAAATAATCAGGTGGATAAGTTTCAGCCAACATGTATCTTATATCTGTATAACATTGTACTAGATCTGCCTCAAAGTCAATACCAGAATATTCTTTCTCAGATTTATAAGCATTCACAGTGTACAATAACGTTTCTATTATTTCGTCGGTCCACGTCCACGTCCACTTTTCTTTTTTCTGTTTATATCCTTTTTTTTGTACTTTTTCGTTCTCATTTTCTATTGTTGTTGTTGACGGTGGAGTTTTTTCCTCTTCTCCAGTCACCGCACTTTTTCCACGCATCATATGTCTAATGGCATTCATATCTACTGTAGATTCATTATAGGTCTTTCTTCTCTATCTGTTCCATCATCACCGTTCGATCTCAACTCCTTTAACAATTGTTGTATTATTTCTCTCTGATGGTGGCTATGGGAACAATAAGAAGTTTTCTTTAAACATGGACTTGTTTTTTCAAAAATTCTAATTTCGAATGGCTGCGCTTACTCTTACCTCATTCTGTACCTTTTCTTTGAAGATTGCTGTTTTTTGAACCTTTTCACAGCATCATAACTGCTATCTTGTTGACTCACCTTTGTCTTTCTTTTGTAACATCTTGTATTGTGCTTGTCTTCTTATTGTGTCTCCTTGTTTAGTGTGCGCAGCTCAAAGGTACCATTATGTTTCGGTGCGTAAAAAATGGCAGTACGGGTCCCCTGTTTACATAATTTTTTCTGTTTACATAGGTAGCTAGAACGAGGAAAGCCCGGATTTGTTGGTATAGAGGCTAGAACATTTGACCTCAGGAAACTTCAATCATCTCAAAAGACAATGAGAATGACTTCTTTCACGAATATAGAATGCATTCTTCGTGTGACCACAACGTTCCGTATACAGTAAAAGTCATAGAGTTAATTTTATTTACACCTTTAGTTGGAACATTATAAACAACCAATGTAACTTAGTCATTTTTGTCGTCAATTATATTTACCAAGTGTCGACTCTTACAGGTGTAGCTAAGAAGCTTTTTCTTCTTTGTGACGAACACAGTGGCCTGAGAGCTTCATTCTTCTCTATTGTATTTTTTAGTAACGTCACGCATAAAGCTTCATTTCTAGCATGATCTCTCTGCGAGACATGATTTTCTTGGCATCTTATAATAAATTCCATCCGGTGATTTCTGTACGATTTTGGTTATATCCAAGATTCACGCTTAGAGATAAGGACTGCTTCCTAGGACTGCCTTATCCACATTTCGCGTTATAGATTTGAATATATTTTCAAGTTTATTACATGATTACTGTTTACACTATCAAAATATTTTATAGTTTCTCCATCTAGTGCAATATCATCAGCGAAGTCCAAATCAGTAACAGTAATTTTATGCGTTTTTTGTTTCTTTCAAAGTGAATCCTAGTTACTTGTTTATGTCAAATGACGCATCTCTTAGACCATAATAAAAAACAATAGGGAATATTGGCACCTTGTAGGACAGCTGCTAAAATGTATATCTATATCGGTGATATTACTCGAGCTGCAGTATTCATGTACAGTTCTTCTATTCTTTATCATCTTTATCATTGTTTTGAAATCTATAAATGATATCACTTCTTCTAGATTTTGTTCTCTCTACTCTTCTATAAATATTCCTAAGGCTAATATTTGTGAGGTTAGCAATCTTCCAGGAAAAAGTTTGATTGATACAGATGCCAGTGTAAGACAGGATGGATTCGATTTCAGCTGTCAAACCTATCCCTCTGCAATATTTACTTTTGCTGAAGTTTCCTGTCTCGTAAGAAGACTCGTAAGAAGAAGAAAGTCTGCAAATTATAAAATAATGTCATCTACAGCACATCTGCAAAGTACATTAGAAGGTATACCATTGAGTACTGCTGTCTTGCACTCTTTAATGCTGACGTTAACAACTATAGATTTTTAAAATATCAGTATATTTAATGATTTTGTTTTCCCCATATTCTTCTTCGATTTTCAAGGTTTACCTCAAATTCCAGGACTTTCACTTTTCTGGAAACTTTTGTTTGCTAATGGCGGTAATTTTGAGCCGCACAGTTTCTCGTTAGCAACTAAAGTCAATTTGTTTACATGCGGAGAGAAATGCTGATTCGTCCAACATGCAATAGGAATGAAAAAGATTCAACTTTGTGAATTCCTTTGCTGTTGTTTTCTCCGTCTTTTCTCTGCCCAATTAATACTTCACGCAATACTGTCGAATTCTTATTTTCCTGGTAGGGGAAATGTTTGTGCTTAGATCAGCCGGCACCAAAAAATCAAAACAGATAAAATTTCTTGGCAAATATATGCACCTCCAATCTTGCTTTTTAAAAGCCATTAACCTGAAAGCTAACTTTATTTAGAATTTCCATGAGAAATTGACGTCTTCTTTTTTGTGCGGAATATACTCCTCACAACAAAAAAAGAAAGATACCGAACCATCAAGTAAGATCATCATTTTGTTATCAAGCATCAAGACTCTTTAAATGGATTCCCGAAAAACTTAACGGGGTGTAGCTACGGTAGAAAAGTTTAAAACTTTTCTTGATAACGGAAGGACTGAAAAAAAATTTCAGGGAAATTAATTTTAGCGAAGAAGGCATTTCTACTAATTTTGCAAAAGTAACTTTTGGGCAGAAAAAAATTGGCAAAATTCAAGAAAGTTAACGTAAGAACGTATCAACTTTAGGTACGAAATACAATTTATAAAAGTAATAAGCTAAAAATTTAGCCCCTAACCCTTAAAAAAATACGTAGGCAAAAATCGGGCAAAAGCAATTAAAAATTAAAGCAATTAAAAAGTTAGGGGTGTGAAGTAATTTTGCTGATTTTAATAACACACATACTGTGTTTATTACCACCATATTAGTACCCGTGTGTCTGCATGAAAAAAGACGTGATACGGGTACGCCAAATAGCAAATGCAATATGTTTTATCCACTTTGTTAAGACGGGCGAATTTCCGTGGTATTAACGGACTGAGGACCACGGGCTAACAACTAGTTAATTAATAAATAAAGTAATTCGTAATAAAAGAATTGTTATTCCCGTTTAACAAAAAGTACACTAGCGGCGAAAATTTCAGCAGATAAAAATTCGGCATGATTTTCTCAATTCAGTGAAATATGATGAATCTATGTATTTTTAGAAAATTGAAGTGAGATATTAGGTGCGACTTAAAGGAGGACGAACAAATAAATATTTTATGGCAGTCACAGAATAAATTTTAAGCGAGAGATAGAAAAAACAAAATATTTCTAAATCCTAAAACCCACTAAGGTAACTACTATAACAACAAATAAAAACTATATTTCACAACAAAGTATCTATATATCTTCCTAACGACAATATTACAGAATTTTCATGGCTTTATAAGGTTAAAGTAGGTAGGTGGTATAAGTATGTTTTAGATATACTTTCCAGTAAATATAAAAAATAAGAACTTTAACTCAAGATAACCAGAAATATTTTATATACAATCGTAGTGCCAGAGTTTTGCA
This sequence comes from Hydractinia echinata, assembly GCA_030067915.1. Taxonomy (NCBI): domain Eukaryota; kingdom Metazoa; phylum Cnidaria; class Hydrozoa; order Anthoathecata; family Hydractiniidae; genus Hydractinia; species Hydractinia echinata. The sequence continues at coordinate 2,710,397 of JASGCC010000020.1, forward strand.
ACCTTGGTTAAAATTTCCTGAAACTTTATAAGTATCTGTCTCTGCCAATAACAAGAATCTTTTACTTTCCATTTTCCCAACATACGTCTAAATTCGAACAGGTTTGTTGTGATGAAAATGGCGCCAAATTTGATAAATATACAGACCGAAAACGATCAACAACAAATCGAACGTGCAATATGGTGGCTTCATCTTTATTTACGAATCTTTACTTTCTTCATCTTTAGGAAGGGAGCAAATGCGACAAACTGTTTATCTAACAAGTCATCAAACTTCGGATGTTTGATGAAATCTAGTTTTCCCATTTGCCTCAATTCAGGAACCCTTTATTTTCAAAAATACAAAATGGCGGCGGCTGATTTAACAACACTTGATGTGGTGAGCGAGCTAATAGATTTCGGTGATGAAAAGCCTCACGAGGAAAAACACGCAATTGAATCAAACGTAGAGAAGAAGAGGGGTTCAACAATATTATAAAAAACTAAAAAGAGAAGAACGATTTTGGTTCCGAAAAATGTTCCCAATGACCATAGCTGATTTTGAGTTCATTATAACGAAGATTTCGGATGACGACACTTTTACAGAAAGGTTGTTTCACTGCACTCATATTCGAACAATATCATATATCTCATATCAAATATTCGAACCTCAAAACGTTCGAAAGACCCTCCATCGTCTATGCTTTGAACACAGCGCAGTGGTTATAAAACAACTGTTTGATGGAATTTGACTCAAATGCGTCAAACAGCCATCAAACATCAAAACGTGATTTGATGAACCCATTTTATTTGATTAAAAGTTTGGTCGCGAACAAACTTCATCAAACTTTACCAAACACGATATTTTCTACTCTTTTCATTTTATGAAGAAAAAAACGTGTGTGATAGTTCATCTCAAATACGTCAAACTTTTCATTAAACTCGCGAGTTTAATGAAGTTTGATGAACAGTTTGACGCATTTACTCCTGTTTCTACTAACAAATTTATCATGTTAGTTTATAAAAAAAGCTCGACTTTCGTGAAAGTCACTAAAGACAAAAATCACCAACTCGTTTTGTAACCCTTTTAAAATCAACGCTGGAAAGTCAACATCGTAACTAAATCAATTGATGAGCAAAAATTTGGACACAAAAAATAGGAATTAAAAAACGAAAAGAAATCCAGCTAATTTTGTGCTGACTGAATAAGTTAGACGACTAATTTTCGGCCTTTTACGTCGAAACTTTGACGTGGAAATTTTGTGGTCTCTGATCCTTATGGAGGTTCAAGAACGCCTTCTTTTGGTGGAATATTTAGTGTATAATAAGGGCGCTCTGAAAAAGAAAGCTTGCAGAAAAACGATCTTCTCACAATAGAGTGCGACTGCTTTTACGGCAGGAGGTGAATTTGGCGACTAGTAAACAAACAGTGAACAAACAGAGACTACTAACATCGCGAATTAAACAATTTTGTTTAAACCTCTTTATTAATAACAGCAATGATGTCAAGCTGTTGTTGTACCAACAGAGAAAAGACCATTACCGAATAACCTGGATTGCATTTAGCATGAACAAAAAACGCGCAAACTTTCAGCTTAATTTGATATCAACAATTGCTGCTTTGCTGGCGTTATTTTCACCGTCAAAGTTCACCTGTCAAGTTGTGCCTCGATTTGAAGCAGAGGTCACCTTCGATCGAATTGCAATATGATTTTTGGCCTCATCAATTTTTTGGTAAGGATTTATAAAATTAATTCCAATTTCTGGTAAAAATTTTAGAACAAGGTGGGGAACATCAAAGCAAATTTATTCAGGAAGTTTCTTTTTAAGATTTAAGTGCGTTAGAAATTCTTTCGGTGGACTCTTCTTAAAGGTATGAACCTAAAAAAAGCTTCATAGGGCTCAAGATTTACCTCCAATCCTAAAAATATTCATTATCATTCGTAAATTTGACTCTTTAATTCCCTATTTTTAGAAGGACACACAAAAAAGTATTTGAAAGTGAAATAGAGCAATTTAGAACTGCAATTTAGACATTTTTTTATATAAAAAAGTGTATCCATAAGAATCCTTCATATCGGATAGGTACATCGTTTCAATGATACTGACAATTAAATTCTTGTCTGGGCCTGCCAAAAGTTCTAAAAAGTCAAGGACTATAAAATCTAATTTGTTTAAGGTGTTCAAGTAAAATGCACAAAAGGCACTGAACGTGCCTCGGCATGCTTTAGGTAGCTTGACAAATTAAACTGGCGCCAAAAGCGCGCACAATAAATTCCCAAGTGAGTTATCCAAGTATAAAAATGAAATTTGGAAAATCGAAATAACAAAATCTGTACGAAGAATCACTTGGATCAGTTAAACAATTGAGATGGATAACGTTAAAGAAGTAGAAGCCGCTTTGAAACTAAGAAAGATTGCTGCGGAATACAAGAAAAAAGAAGAAATAGATGAATCTCTGGATTTAGCTGAAAGTCTTTGTGTTTTCGCCTCAATATGTCTCTTTTGCTACGTCTGCTGTTGCAAGGAAATATAAGAAAAGCATATGGTGAAAGTCCGTGGTGTTTTGTGCTACTGTTATAGCTGCATTGCAGATATTAAGAAGAGGGAAAGTCGATGGTGAAATTATTTCCGCGTTGCTGATCCGCGTTGAAGGGAGAGATGGATATTGCGTTGTCAAAACAGAAAATGTAAAAAAAGGAATACTTTAAAATATTGAAATATTAATTTGTAATACAGAATGTAAATATTATAATTTTAGCTATAATTTTAAAGGAATATTCAAAATGAGTTTCCGTTTTGTGCTTATTTCTGATGTTATTTAACCGCTTTCTTTTCTGCCCAAATTGTCAATTCCTGTTCACTATAAAAACAGGTTTTTAAAACTATAAACAGGTTTTTAAAACTGCAATAGCCGCGATTTTAATGCAGTAACTCATTTTAACAAGCTAAGGCATGCTTACTGCGTTTATCTGGTGATGCTATGCATCACTTCTTTAGCCAGGTAATTGCGGTGCTGTTTTGCATTCCTCATTGTTTTTTGTTAAGATTTGTTTCCAGTTGTAGCATTAGTGTTACCTACCAAATGGATAAACCACATCTTTCTTATTTAGGCCCCGCCAAAAAAAATTAAAATTGGCTGAACAACAACAATATGTAAATGTTGCGCAAAGAGCCATTGAAATTTTTGCGAATTTTTTTCCTCATAGGTATTACCCGATATGAATAAGAATAATTGATGCATAATTGTTGATTGATGTCTTGAATTAAGTTTTTTCGCCAATGTAAGAAAGATTTAGAGAAAATATACGATGATATATAGCGATAAAGGTCTCAGCATGCTTGATGTCAGCAACAGGGATTATTTTTTACAACGTCATTGGCATCAAAAGTGACGTCACTACTGCAAAAGAGTTTCTTATTAGTTGACTTGTTACACAAGGCGCATATGATATAGAAAGAGAAACAATGTGATGTTTGGCATAACCGTCAAGCAGCGTTGCAACTTTTGTCTAAGTATGGTGTGCCCAAGTACTAAATATTTATTTAGTTTTTTAACCTGTTTTCTGGGGGAGGGTTGGTCATGTTTTTTTACTCAGAGGGAAGGGGTCCTAATTTTACCTCTGCCATAATTCCATAATCCCGCTCACTTAGGTATTATATTAGTGATTTACTAAAAATCACCATTCTCAAACCAAAAAAAGAATGACGTATTTCGCATCTTAGCATTTGATGGCAGCATTCTGTGATAACTTATACTTCCTTTCATACTCTTAGCTTAGATTTTTTTAAAAACTTACATCAAAATCAATCATGTTATAGAAAGCAGCTAGACCTTTTCTCTCTGGTTGATTAGAAAGAAAATAAAACCCTTCAATGCAATGCTCTTTCCCTACGGTCAATGCTCTACTGTTTGAATGATGTAACGAAAAGCAAAAACTTCGTGCTTATTATCAATTCATTTCAATCACCCAAATATATATATTTATATGTTTCTACAAAAATTATTGTCTATTCTTCGTCTCCATATGCGTTACGTCCATATCCACCATAGTTTGATCCATAACCACCATAACTACCGTATCCAGTACTTCCATAACCTGTGTATCCGGAATTACCATATCCATAGGTATAAGATGGATCGCCATAAGCTTTATGCCCGTAACCGGCATAACCATGTCCTCCATAGTTTCCGTATCCGGCACCGTATGATCCTTGATTCCCATATCCAGAGTTTCCGTAACTGCCATAACTTCTTCCAAGTCCATATGAGTAGGTTGGGTCACCATATGCTTTGTGTCCGTATCCGGAATATCCTTGTCCGGCGTAGTTTCCGTATCCAGCACCGTATAATCCTTGATTACCATATCCAGAGTTTCCGTAACTGCCATAACTGCTTCCAAGTCCGTATGTGTAGGTTGGGTCACCATATGCTTTGTGTCCGTATCCGGAATATCCTTGTCCGGCGTAGTTTCCGTATCCAGCACCGTATAATCCTTGATTACCATATCCAGAGTTTCCGTAACTGCCATAACTGCTTCCAAGTCCGTATGTGTAGGTTGGGTCACCATATGCTTTGTGTCCGTATCCACTGTAGCCGTTTCCAGCGTAGTTTCCAGACACTACTCCGTATGAACCGTAACCATATCCACCGTACCCAGCACTGTTTCTGTTATATCCGTAGTTGCTTCCAGCATGTGGGTATGTATAGCTGGGGTCTCCATAAACCTTATTTCCGCCATATCCTAGTCCATTGTGACCGTTATATCCATATCCATTTCCATAACTTCCATAGGAGGAACCTTGTCCATATCCGTAACCACCATAGTTTGTGTATCCATATACACTGGGATCGCTTTCTTCTTCTAAAGATAAAATAAAATAAAATCAGAAGCTAGTTAATTTTTTTTCAGTCCTTTAGCATTCAACTATCATGAGTTTTTATTTATATTTATACAGCACAATAAATAAATAAGAATAAATAAATGATAAGACGTCGTTGACAGGAGCTGCATAATGATGCTGTTTTGTAGTAACGAATTTTGCGAAACTTACCGGCTAATATGCCGACAAATAAGCAAGCAAGTGCGATCAGAAGCTTCATGTTGATCCTAAACATTAAATCAATCAATAATTTACAAACATACAACGATTTGAGTTCAATGTTGTGCTCAATTGCGATTTGTTTTTAATTTTGTTACTTTAAAACCGTAGCATACCTTTCTATTCTTCTCTTGAAGCAGTACGTTTAAAGCTCTTTCAAGTGAGAATGATTTTTGGTTGTCGTGAACCTGCTTATATACTATTGGAAAGGAAATCAAAGAACGTGATTTGGTTTACTAATTGCTTTATCAGCGTTAATATCCAACACATGGTTGAATGCATCACATGCGCGGTCGTGCAATTTGAGGTTAAATTTTATGGAATACTGTATTGCTCAATATTTTGGAAATTTGGTTATAAGAAAAAAGATATAGAATAATAAAGTGTACAATTAACTTGGTACCTTTTTAATGCCAGAACAATTACACTTAATTCATCATTATTTGCATTTTACTGAAGTATATGGAAAATTACACTGTCCCTCAATGGATACTCTACGAGGCTATAAAAAGGAAGCAAACTAATACAAAAATGTAGAAAAGATTGATTCTAATTAAGGCTCCAAACTGACATGTTGGACAGTGCAATATAAATTCACCAATTAAAATTTTTTAAAAACCTTTATGTGTTATTAAGAAGCATACCTGCTACTTGAAATTAATTCATATATTTTTAACTCATGACGCTACTGACATTGTAGCGTGCAAGAGAAGACATCGGACAGTCTACATTTTGTGTTAAAAAAGGTCTGCAACTTAAATATAAAATTAGTCTTTCATTTATTGACTACTGATTTTTTTTAGAATTTTGACATCAATCATATGTCCTTTCAAACTTGTTAATGGATACATTTCCAAACTTTGTTCTGAAATTTGGATTATGGTGGATTGAAATTATAGTCATGCGGCTTCCTTTTTTTCTGAAACATTTATTTTGTGGAGATAATATAACTCTTACATCGTTCGCGATCAAATTATAGTGTGTGTGACAGAACTACAACCAAACTCAAATTACGGTGAGAAAAGGTGACGAATTTTCCAGTTTGGTGCAACAAGATTTCTATACTGGGCTGGTTCTATGTGAATTATTTCACCTACTAATTAACTAATTCACTTGTCCAGTTCACAAAGTACTTTTGTACATGGAACTTATGGATAAAGTTCTTAGTTTATCTGGCTAGATCCAAAGTTTTTTAAAATGCGCTTTATGTTTGCTATTTTTCTTAAAATTCAGGTTCTCTGTGGCTTCGAAAATTTTTAGTGCGACAAAATTGTTCTAAAGTGCAACTTGCATTTTAAACGCTGATCACCTAAACTATGCCTCTGCAATAGTAGAGTACTCCCAACTGATTTCTTTTTTACAACTTTGTACAATTGCTGAAGAAGTGTCGCTGTCTCAATATTTTTGTTGGAGATTGTGTAACGTGAAGGCCATTATTATAAAGAAGGGAAAGCGAAAATTTCAAACATCTAAAAAAGCATTAGGTATTAATTGGTTAATGTTTTCTTGAAAATTTTATGTATGTATTTATTAATGAAAGCAACCAATATACAATTCCAACTATTATTATTAATATAGATAAGTGCAATTAACATAAAGTACAAAATATAAAATTCTTATAAAATAAAACAAGAAACAAACAAACAAACAAAATTTGTATCATAGATCAACACCGGGGAGGATATTGGAGTAGAGAACCAATAGTTTCTTGGAACAATTAAGAAAACTAACACTTAAAACTAACACATAACAATTACCATAGCAAGATGAGTTATATTTATTTCCTTTGGCTGGCCATTTAACTTTGGAATCCAAGTTTCTGTTGAGAGCTACATTCTGAAGTTTTAAACTTAAAGAAAGTTTTTTTAAGATTTGCATTGGTGTTTTGGTGACTCAACGCACTTCTTTTTACAAAAATAAATGAAATAAATCAACGAAACAACATTTGGCTATATGGTTAAATTTAAACTCCCTCTTTCCGCTGTTATAAGAAATTTTTCAATATTAATTAGCACTTCCAATCATTGATATATAGCCTATATATCCCTTTTCCTTTCCTTCCCTAACCTTGACGAAAGTAATTTTGAAGTTTAGAAATCACAAAGTGTAACAATTTAGAGGTACATTCAGCAGAGTAGAATCTTTTTATTTATTTTTATTTCTTCTTCCTTGCCTTGGATTAAGTAACCGCTACACATTGTGAAAAGAATCAATATTAATTACGCATGCATCATCAATCGAACTTGTTGCATGTAAAACCCACAAACGCATTACTTCATTAGCTTATGATTTCGCAATTTACGTCCAAATGCTATTTATAATTAGCCCAAGGTATGGCATCAAATGTTTTCACATTCAATGGACTTGGAAAACATTATCTTTGTTAGTTATATTCCATTTAAAAAAAAAGTATATTTTTTTAGATTTTCAAGTTTACCATAAATGCTCAATTAAACGCCCACTCTAATATAAGCGCCCCTCTCGAATAAGCGTCCACCCTTTTCTGTAATTTTTGTTATAAGCACCCGTTTCGAATACATTATTAAGATTTTGGATTACACCCAAGATCTTATTAAAATGGGCGGTCTTTTTCTTCTCCTCCTTCTTCTTCAACCGATTTTTTAACCGATTGCCGTAACGTTATGACTTTTAAAGACCGACCTGACCCCGCGACCTAGCGCTACGCCGGCTGTAAGCGTATCTTGATATTCGTGAAATTAGGAAAAAATGAAGACTGCGCTACGAATTTGATCACAAATATTGTTATAGACTATTATTTTAATATATTTGATGAGCTATGCTAGATACTCCTTGTACAATACCGTTTACCTGTACTAAGCGCTCAGCCCGTTGTTTCCTGTTGTTTTGTTTAAATTGAAGCTGTGATAAGTTTTTTGGAAAAGGGTATGACGCCTATATGGATATGCAACACGGTTTAACTGTATGTAGTAAGCGCTTAGCCAAGTGTTAAGAGAGTTATCCTGTGTTGTTATGTAAACCGAAGTTTTTTTGAAAAGGGTATTACGCCTAAATGCATTGGCGACACGGTTTACCTGTACTAAGAGCTCAGTCCGACGGGCTATTTCCTGTGTTTCTCTTTAACCAAAATTCTGCGTGGTCAAAGTAGAAAACAACAAAAAGAAGGAATACTTTAAAATATTGAAATATTAATTTGTAATGCAGGATGTAAATATTATAATTTTAGCTATAATTTTAAAGGAATATTAAATTTAAAATGAGTTTCTTATTTGCTTGCTTATTTCTGATGTTATTAAACCGCTTTCCTTTCTGCCCAATATGTCAATTATTCCTGTTCAATATATAAATAGGTTTTTAAAACTGCAATAGCCGCGATTTTAATGCAGTAACTCATTTTACAAGCTAAGGCATGCTAACTGCGTTTATTTGGAGATTCTATGCAACACTTCTTTAGCCAGGTAATTGCGATGATGTTTTGCATTCCTCATCGTTTTTGCTATGGGTTTTTTCTAGTTGCAGTACAAGTGTTACCTACCAAATGGATAAATCACATCTTTCTTATTGTGTTCCGCCAAAAAAATTAAAATTGGGTAAACCACAACAATGTGTAAATTTCGCGCAAACAGCCATTCAAATTTTTGCGGATTTTTGCCTTAAAAGTATTACGTGATAAGTTCTTGCCAATGAAAAAGGATTTAAAGAAAATATACAATGATATATAGCGATTAAGGTTTCAGGATGTTGATGTCAGCATCATGGCTTATCTTTAAGACGTCATTGGGACAAAAGTGACGTCATAACTTCAAAAGAGTTTCTTATTAGTTGACTTGGTACACGAGGCGCATATGATATAGAGAAAGAATCATTGTGATAAAGTTTTTGGCATAACCGTCAAGCAGCGTTGCAATTTTTGTCCAAGTATGGACAACTTTTTTTTGCTTTTTTTGCGGCGGGAGGGTTTGCTCTTGCTTTTTTGTCAGGTGGAGAGGGTGTCCTAATTGTGCCTCAACTATAAGTACCAGAGATGGGAAAATTATATGACTATGAAGCTTGGCATAGTACGTAACGAAAACAGAAAAAGCGATTTGACATCAATAAAAATCATGCCGACGTCATAAACAGTAACGGAAAAATAACTCGCAATCATGATTGGACTTCCGATCGGGATAAAATATTTGATAAGTAGAAAATGAACACACGGATGTGCAATGAGAAAAATCTACTACTGCGTGCATCGCTAACATATTGTCGCACGTAGTGTAGTGTGTTCGTCTTCGATCCCTGTTCTGGGGACCGTAGATGGAATCCTTCTCGTTTTCAGGTGGTATGTCAGTGATTTGCAAAGAAATCACCATTCCACACTGAAAAAGAATGACGTAGTTCGCATATTAGCATTCGATGGCATCATTCGGTAATAACTAATACTTTCATACTCTTAGCTTGCATTTTTTTTGAAAAATAAAAACTTGCATCAAAATTAATCATTTTATAGAAAGCAGCTAGACGTTTTCTCCGTGGTTAATTAGAAAGAACATTCAAACATCTTAATGATATATAATGATCTTTCTCTAAGACAACTGCTCTACTGTTTGAATGATGTAACGAAAAGAAAAAAATTCCTGCTTATTATCAATTCATTTCAATCACCTAAATATATATATTCATTTTCTACAAAAATTATTGTCTATTCTTCATCTCCATAAGCGTTACGTCCATATCCACCATAGTTTGATCCATAACCACCATAACTACCGTATCCAGTACTTCCATAACCTGTGTATCCGGAATTACCATATCCATAGGTATAAGATGGGTCGCCATAAGCTTTATGCCCGTAACCGGTATAACCATGTCCTCCATAGTTTCCGTATCCGGCACCGTATGATCCTTGATTTCCATATCCAGCACTTCCATAACTACCATAACTGCTTCCAAGTCCATATGAGTAAGTTGGGTCACCATATGCCTTGTGTCCGTATCCGGAATATCCATGTCCGGCGTAGTTTCCGTTTCCGGCACCGTATCCGGTACCATATAATCCTTGATTCCCATATCCAGAGATTCCGTAACTGCCATAACTGCTTCCAAGTCCATATGAGTAGGTTGGGTCACCATATGCTTTGTGTCCGAATCCACTGTAGCCGTTTCCAGCGTAGTTTCCAGACACTACTCCGTATGAGCCGTAACCATATCCACCGTACCCAGCACTGTTTCCGTTATATCCGTAGTTGCTACCAGCATGTGGGTATGTATAGCTGGGGTCTCCATAAACCTTATTTCCGCCATATCCTAGTCCATTGTGACTGTTATATCCATATCCATTTCCATAACTTCCATAGGAGGAACCTTGTCCATATCCGTAACCACCATAGTTTGTGTATCCATATACACTGGGATCGCTCTCTTCTTCTATAAGGAGAACAAACATGAAATAAGGAGCAAGTTTAGACTTTTTTACTTAAGTCGATGACAGTTATAATTGTTAAAGAAAAAAGAGCAATGCCTGAGAGGGTATTATTATTTCCTACTAGCAAAATATTTTACGGCAGCTATGTAAAGTCGGCTGTTTGCAGCGGAATTGTGAAACACTCACCGGCTAATATGCCAACAAAGAGGCAAGCAAGTGCGATCAGAAGCTTCATGTTGAACCTAAACAAACAAATAAACGAATAAAGAAATATTTAAAAACATACAACGATTTTCTTTGATTTGTTTTCAATATTGTTAGCTAGTGACTTACCTTTGTATTCTTCTCTTGAAGCAGTACGTTTAAAGCTCTTTCAAGTGAGAATGATTTTTGGTTGTCGTGAACCTGCTTATATACTATTGGAAAGGAAATCAAAGAACGTGATTTGGTTTACTAATTGCTTTATCAGCGTTAATATCCAACACATGGTTGAATGCATCACATGCGCGGTCGTGCAATTTGAGGTTAAATTTTATGGAATACTGTATTGCTCAATATTTTGGAAATTTGGTTATAAGAAAAAAGATATAGAATATTAAAGTGTACAATTAACTTGGTACCTTTCTAATGCCAGAACCATTACACTTAATTCATCATTATTTGCATTTTACTGAAGTATATGGAAAATTACACTGTCCCTCGATGGATACACTACGAGGCTATAAAAAGGAAGCAAACTAATACAAAAATGTAGAAAAGATTGATTCTAATTAAGGCTCTAAACTGACATGTTGGAGAGTGCAATATAAATTCACCAAATAAAATTTTCTATGTGTTATTAAGAAGCATACCTGCTATTTGAGATTAATTCATATATTTGCAAACTCACGACGCTACTGACATTGTAGCGTGCAAGAGAAGACATCGGACAGTCTATATTTTGTGTTAAAAAGGTCTGCAACTTAAATATAATATTAGTCTTTCATATATTTACTGCTGATATTTTCAGAATTTTCAAATCAAGCATATATCATTTCAAACTTGTTAATGGATACATTTCCAAACGTAGAATTGTTCTAAAATTTGGTCAAGCGACTTTTTTTTTCTGAAACATTTATTTTGTGGAGATAATATAACTTTTGCTTTGTTTGCGAATGAATTATAGTGTGTGTGACAGAACTACAACCAAACGCAACTTAGAGTGAAAAAAGGTGACGAATTTTCCAGTTCGATGAAACAAGATTTCTATACTGGGCTGATTCTATGTGAATTAGTTCACCTCTTGCTAAATTAATTCACTTGTCAAGTTCACAAATTACTCTTGCACATGGAACTTATGGATAAAGTTCTTAGTTTATCTGGTTAGATCCAAAGTTTTTTTAAAATGCGCTTAATGTTTCCTTATTTTCTCAAAATTCAGGGCCTCTGTGGCTTCGAAAATTTTCAATGCGTTAAAATTGTTCTAAAGTGCAACTTGAATTTTAAACGCTGATCACCTAACCAATGCATTTGCAATAGTAGAGAATTCGCAACTGAATACCTTTATACACTTTCGTACAAGTGTCGTTGTCTCCATATTTTTGTTGGGGATTGTGTAACGTTAAGGCCATTATTATAAAGAAGGGAAAGAAAATTTCAAACACCTAAATAGAAAGTAGGTATAAGATGGTTAATTTTTGCTTTATAATTGTATGTATGTATTTATTAATGAAAGCAACCAATATACAATTCATTATTATTATTAATATAGATAAGTGCAATTAACATAAAGTACAAAATATAAAATTCCTATAAAATAAAGCAATAAAGAAACAAACAAACAAAAAAATATTGTAGATCATCACCGGGGAGGATATTGAATAGTAGAGAAACAATAGTTTCTTGTAACAATTAGGAAAACTAACACTTAAAACTAACACATAACAATTACCATAGCAAGATGAATTATATTCATTTCCTTTGGCTGGCCATTTAACTTTGGAATCCAAGGGTCTGTTGAGAGCTACATTCAGCTCTCAAGTTTTAAACTTAAAAAACGTTTTTCTAAGATTTGCATTGGTGTTTTGTGTCTTTATTTTTGCCTGTTTCTAGCGTATCCTCATTTAGGTCACTCAATGCAATTCTTTTTACAAAATGAAATGAAATAAGTCAACAAAAACAACATTTGGCCATATAGTTAAATTTACACTTTTTCAATATTTAATAAGCACTCTTAATCATTGAAAATCTTTCGCGCAAACAAATTTTTTTTCGATATGGGATATATAGCATACATATTCCCCTACCTTCCCTTTCCCACCCTTGAGGAAAGTAATTTTGATGTAAGTAAAGAAAGTAATATTTTTATTTATTTTTATTTCTCCTTCCTTACCTTGGAAGAAGTAACCGCTACACATTGTAGAAGGGATCAATATTAATTACGCATGTATCATCAATCGAACTTGATTGCATATAATTCCCACAAACGCATTACTTCATTAGCTTATGATTTCGCAATTGCATTTCCCTTACGACCAAATGCTATTTATAATTAGCTCAAGATATGGTATCAAATGTTTTCGCAACCTATTTCAACCTATGAAAATATTATCTTTATTAGTTGTATTTCAATTAAAAACGAAATATGTCTTTTTACATTTTCAAGTGTACCATAAATGCTCAATTAAACGCCCACTCTCATATAAGCGCCCCTCTCGAATAAGCGCCCACCTTTTTCAGTAATTTTTGTTATAAGCACCCCTTTCGAATACGTTATTAAAATATTTTATTACAGCCAAAGAGGCGCTTATTTGAGGAAATTAGAAGAACGGAAATTATACCCAAAAACATCTTTGTTCTTTAAATCATCTCTAACATAAATAGCAAAATTTATATATCTATCTTTTCGTTGTAGTTTGTTATTATCTCATTGGCGGAGAAAAAATTTAACCATAAACATTTACGCTCAGGCACATGTTATTTATAAATGTTACATATACATCTTCTCTTTTTATATTTTTGTATTTTACAACTATTATAGTTTCCTAAAAAGAAAACTTTAAACATTACAAAAATAAACTTCTTTAATAAGCGCCCTCTCTATTTATAGCCGCTCTCGAATAAGCGCTCAACCTAAAAGTCAACATTTGAAATAAACACCCAATGCTTTTAATCGCAGTTACGGGATTACGTAAGCTGGCTTTGATCCCATCAGAAAAAGTGTTAACTTAGGTATTATTACCTTTATTACTTATCGACATGTTCTTCAGTACTGTTATTTTTACAAGTTTTACAAAAGGAGTGGTACTTTAAAATTACAAGGCATACAGTAATGATAGCATAATGTGTATAAATATATATATATATATATATCGTTACTGCGGTTTCTTCAACTACCAATATTACCCACAAGACATGCATTACTATTTAACAATGCAGTTGTTCAAGTGATATGTCATTAAGTGATGGCAACAATTTAATGGTTCATTTTAATAAACTTGATATGTCATTTTGCTCGTATTTTAAATCCACATGGTAAAAATGCAGGGTAAAAGGTAGATGCTGAGCATACACCACAATATTCACATATTCTTGATTTTAGACCTGTGAATATCCATAGACACAAATTTAATTCCAAGGTAATAAGATTATTTTAGAAATATTAAATTGATTAATTTAGTTTTGAACATAAAACACATGAGGAAACTGTTGTTATTTGTTTTTTTTAGTATCACAACTTTCTCTCTCTTTTTGTTTGGGTAACGCAAAATATACCCTCTCCCTTCACCCATACGCCAGAATTATAAATAAAAATCCGAAGGAAAGAACGAATAGATAACAAAAATCTAAATGTTACACACTTTTGTAGCAAAAAGATTATAACACTATGGAGAAAAAAAACACGAATTTTGAGCTACAATTCTTTACCAAAATATCGAAACAACGGCGTTTTCTTGGCCACTTTGCTAAAAGTTATAAAAAGCGTCAACTCGCGAAATCTGTGAAGCTAGTGCGCTGCGGAAATGCAGTATTTTCAGGTTCGTAGCCTACTAAGGGTTCCAGGTATTTGCGAAAATAGGCCATGCTGACTTCAGCAACAATAAGCACACAATAAGGGTTTAGATTTAATAACAATAACTCCCTGTCTTAAGTTCAAATTGCGTGATAGCCACCAAGTCTCCTATAATTGGTGAGGAGGTATTGTAGGTTGAAAGATGTCTGAGATGAAAACCTATAAATATAATTAGTCTCGCTTTGTTGATACACAGTTTCTCTACTGAGCTCGACTGAATAATTCTCTATATCATATTAAACCTTGTTACATATGTATCTAATATTCAAAGCAAGGATGTGTAATATCTTTTCAACATTCATGATTTCATTTTTTTTATTCAGTTTCTGAAGGTTAACGTGTCAATGTACAGAGCGGACTTAGATTTTTTGGTTAAATTCAAGTTCTCGAAATGTACTAATTATTGTTGATGTTAGCATGACTATTTTACATGAATTTCGGGACTCAACGTGAATTATTTCGTTAGGGCGTGTGCGACTGGGAAACTTAACACACTGGCGAACTAGCCATTTTGCAGCCTGCTAGGTGCAGGGCATTGGATATTTTATGCCCAAGAATGTAGCTGTTTGAAAATAAACGTACTTATATATTAAAGACAATCACAGTTTATATCACATTCCAAGCACGTTTTATAGAAACAAAATGCAAAAGCATGATGCTAATTTTAATACAGAATAACTTGTTTTATCAGACAAATCTAAGATTGGAAATATGTGGTTATTCAATCGGTACCTTTCTGCTAATTCCCCTTAAAGAGTTAGGATCTACACTCATTTAATGCTAATATATTCTCTTTTTCTAAGCTCATAGAAACCTACCGATCAACATTTTTTTACAATTTACAATGTTATTCACGGCGTATCCAAAAGGTTGTCGCATTAAAATAAAATCAAAATGTTAGAAAGTTTACATAGAAAGTATAAGCAAAACCGTAATTTTTACTTATATTTTGTTTAAAATGGTAGCCGATTTTTTTTACTTATATTCTGTTTAAAATGGTAGCCGATTTTTTACTTTGTATTAAGGATGCCCGAAATAGCGAAGCGGTACAACAAGTGATAATTTTCGGACCGGAAAAATCGGATAGGCGAACCCCTTGGATTTTTCACGTGTTGAAGACTAGTGTTCTATTAACCAAATTGGCAGTTGCAAAATGGTAGCATCACGAGGCATAACCAAATTTCTAAAATATTGAGCAATACAGTATTTCTATAAAATTTAACCTCAAATTGCACGACCGCACATGTGATGCCTTTAAACATGTGTTGGCTTCTAACGCTGACAAAGTAATTAGTAGACCAAATCACTCTACGTAACTTCCTGTGTAGCAGTATATAAGCAAGTTCGCGACAACCAAAAATCATTCCTACTTGAAAGAGCTTTAAACGTACTGCTTCAAGAGAAGAATAGAAAGGTATGCTACGGTTTTAAAGTAACAAAATTAAAAACAAATCGCAATTGAACACAACATTGAACTCAAATCGTTGTATGTTTGTAAATTATTGATTGATTTAATGTTTAGGATCAACATGAAGCTTCTGATCGCACTTGCTTGCTTATTTGTCGGCATATTAGCCGGTAAGTTTCGCAAAATTCTTTACTACAAAACAGCATCATTATGCAGCTCCTGTCAACGACGTCTTATCATTTATTTATTCTTATTTATTTATTGTCCTGTATAAATATAAATAAAAACTCATGATAGTTGAATGCTAAAGGACTGAAAAAAAAATTAACTAGCTTCTGATTTGATTTTATTTTATCTTTAGAAGAAGAAAGCGATCCCAGTGTATATGGATATTCAAACTATGGTGGTTACGGATATGGACAAGGTTCCTCCTATGGAAGTTATGGAAATGGATATGGATATAACAGTCACAATGGACTAGGATATGGCGGAAATAAGGTTTATGGAGACCCCAGCTATACATACCCACATGCTGGTAGCAACTACGGATATAACAGAAACAATGCTGGGTACGGTGGATATGGTTACGGTTCATACGGAGTAGTGTCTGGAAACTACGCTGGAAACGGCTACAGTGGATACGGACACAAAGCATATGGTGACCCAACCTACACATACGGACTTGGAAGCAGTTATGGCAGTTACGGAAACTCTGGATATGGTAATCAAGGATTATACGGTGCTGGATACGGAAACTACGCCGGACAAGGACATTCCGGATACGGACACAAAGCATATGGTGACCCAACCTACACATACGGACTTGGAAGCAGTTATGGCAGTTACGGAAACTCTGGATATGGTAATCAAGGATTATACGGTGCTGGATACGGAAACTACGCAGGACAAGGATATTCCGGATACGGACACAAAGCATATGGTGACCCAACCTACTCATATGGACTTGGAAGCAGTTATGGCAGTTACGGAAACTCTGGATATGGGAATCAAGGATCATACGGTGCCGGATACGGAAACTATGGAGGACATGGTTATGCCGGTTACGGGCATAAAGCTTATGGCGATCCATCTTATACCTATGGATATGGTAATTCCGGATACACAGGTTATGGAAGTACTGGATACGGTAGTTATGGTGGTTATGGATCAAACTATGGTGGATATGGACATAATGCCTATGGAGATGAAGAATAGACAATAATTTTTGTAGAAACATATAAATATATATATTTGGGTGATTGAAATGAATCGATAATAAACATTGAAGTTTTTCGTTACATGGCCATAAGGGAGTAGTATTATATCATACCTATGAATGTTCAGCCTTCTTTACGTTATTGTTTGCTCTGTTAACAATTGAAACGCGCTGCTTAAAAACAGGCCTAAATAATCTTGGAATGGCGTTTACAAACGGGACATACGGCTTACAAACCGGTTCACTTAACGGACCCGCCTAAAAAACGTTGTGTCGTTCACAAACAGGCCGGCGAAGCGTTACAAAACGAAATAACGTTTACTACACGGATAGATCAGTTCCACAGTTCTTTAGCGACCTGGCTTTCTTGTTACAACTTAATGCGACGGAAAAAGAAACAGACTATTATTTAAAAATTTATTGACAAAAATGTAATAACACTTTTTGAAGTCTTAGTCTGACAGTTTCATTGTCTACATAGATATGAAAGTTTGTTGTATCACTGTTAAAAGGTTGAAGCTTAAAAATCAGTCTGTGCTAAAGTCTCTCAAACAAAGGAGCAAGAATGCAAAGTATATTTCAAGCAAGTCAATAATAAAAATAACGCAATTGGATAAATAGAAATAGGAATTCGGCCAAAGTACGAAAAAAGCATAGTCATTTCAACCAATTCTAGGAAAGTTAAAGCTCTTTACCTTTACGTTCTTGTTGTAGTTTACGTTTTTTCAATCTAAAACCGAAAGATTGCCGTTGGTATGGTGTAACAAGCATTGCAAAATATATTACGTACTTAAAAAACAAACAATAAAAAATAAATGACAATGCAACACCTCCGAACGTTTTTGTGCAACACGTTGGGAGGTGCGTTGCAACATACTGAAGGTGATTGCAATATTTTCTTTCTGTTTGACGCAGATCCAACATTATAACACACGACGGCCTTTTGTAACTAGCACCTGCTATTTTAATACGCTGTTGGTTCTTTGGTTGCTTACTAAAGGCTGAAATACACGATCCGTTTAAACGGAAGGTTTAAACCTGACGGAGAGTCATAGGTCAAAACAGATCGTGTATTTTAAAAAAATGAAACTTTTTGACCTGCCAAATTTGACCTATCCGTCATTTCGAAAAGATGGACGTGTTCATCTTTTTCGATTAAACGGATGATCTTTCTCTATTTTTTTTAAATTTCGTAAATCTTTTCTTTTAAACGTTTGACGTCATGTATCGCTTTCGGAATATTATGCAAAGAATACGGTTGAAAACTACAGTAAAAAAACAACCAAAAGAAAAAGAAGAGAAAATGACGAAAGCAAAAAAAATTGAAAATTGTATATTGCATCGCAAACCTCTGGAATAATTTTGCCAAGTGTGCTTCTGTGAACACGAAAAATATGTTGCAGTTCGGAATAACTAGCACCCGTTGCTAAAAAACGAATTGTTGCACCAAGTTTTATGCCAGGACTAATCGCAGCGCGCATCATGGTGTCTTGTTTTTGTATGGATGACTCTATAATTGCAAGCAACTCATCAAAAACATCTGGACTCATTCTCAAAAACCTTTCGTGTTCAAACTGGTCTTCTTTGCGAAATTCGCGTAGTAAGGTGGATGTTACACCCAGATTTTCTCTTCGTTTTAGCCAAGGTTTTACCCATACAGATCTCTTCCTTTTTTTCTTTCTTTTTTTTAAAACGGTCGCTATGATAATCGCGGAGGCAGCAACCGTAGCGACACGTCTTTTCTTTCTGCTAGCCACGATTCGAAAGACTTTCGTACCATGCGTTGTACGTTTAAACGGATTACGTGTAGACAAGAAACCTTTCACAAAGTTTCCCCTACAGGTTATCCGTCAGGTTTTGACCTTCCGTTTAAACGGATCGTGTATTTCAGCCTTAAGGATGCCATCCCAATATGGCCTCCGGTTCTAAAGAGGCACTGACATCCGCAGTTGTGGTTTCCCCTGAATATCTGACTGCCAGCTTTGGCCACTTTTTTAAAATAACTATATTATAAAAAAATAGGAAGCTCTGGAGTAAGCAGAAACTCGGTGTATAACGTGAGAGAAATTCTAAACATTTGATGTATATCGGAAAGTTGAACCTTTTAACTCTAGGCGTTTATCTAGATGCTAGACTTTTGTATTTGACGCTTACTGTACAAAACTGTTCTTCTACTGAGTATTACCCTTATTGACGTCTCTCATAGATGCTGTTTCTTAGAAGTTTAGAGTCTTCCCATAGGTTCCTTTCTTTTTACGTTATTACAGTGGAACATCTTTAAAGCGGAGACTTAGGGGCCAGAGATTTTGTCCACTTTAGAGAGACGTGCTCCAATGGAGACGACATCGTATCTGCAGTAATTACTAGCCCAAAATCCGATATATGATGTGGAAGACTCAAACGTTTTGTATTACAGCATTTAGTCTTTACGACAGTTTGCAAAACTTAAATCTCCTTTGGAAGAGCTTAAATAGAGAAATATACTGGGTATATACAGTAAGTGATGCATGCAAAAATCTGTTATTTCCATGCTGGTATGAGATTCCATGCCGCTTTTGTGTAAGCGTACGCTTATTGCGCAGTGCTGGAAAATTTCGCTAACTTGAAATTATACACATTAGTAAAAATAGGGGAAAAAATGGGGCTTCCACAAGAGCTGTGACAATTTTTCGCAATTTCCTTTAAACATCACAAATACAGTACTTAATTCTACGAAGAGGATCCCAATCGAATTGTGAAGTTCTTTCCATAGGAATTTTCCCCCTTAAGCTAACAAGTTTCTTTGAAAAACCTGAATGATAATATATTATCTAATTTAGGCTATAAGCATTAAAAGTGAGAAAAATATCAGATGCTAAATGAATTGGCGATAACAGCACAAATTGTGAGAAAAAACATTTTTCCGTAAATTGCGTTTTTTGTTTGTTCAGGCTTCATTTTATTATTATTTACTAGTAGATTAGGCCCGTGGAAAAATCCACTTAGGCAGAAAAACAATTGAAAAGTTCTGTCATTTGAATTTTGATGACATCAGCAAATGTTTCAGTATATTGAATACTGCCTTTTACCAAAAAAAATAATCTGAAAATGCATAAAAAGAAAGTAAGTCATAATTTAACAAAAACGTTCTTAAAATCTAACACAAAATATCAAATGTCAAATCGCATGAAATCCTCCCAACAAAACTTCAGACAAAATATAAAAAAAAAAACGTTGTGCAAGGTGTAAAATCTAGTTGGTAGAAAGTGACAACATTGACAGTCACAATCCAGACAGTTACGACAACAATAATAATAATGTCAGAAATAACACATCTCAAATATGTATACATCTTATTATGTGATTATGTTGAAAAATATTTTAATCCGAAGTGTCGAAAAGAAAGGCTTGCAACAGTAAGCACAGATCTATGAAAATAAGTTGTTTACGCATTTTAAACATTGTCTTTTCCCTAAATGCTTATACAACAATACAACCTGAACAATATCAAAAAGCCAAACTTAAACAAACACAAAACACTAAAAAACAAAATGTTAAACTTTGAAAAATCATTTATTCGGTTGCATACCATCCTCTCCCGCACAAATATGCACAAAATGTAAAAATTAATTGGTTAACAAAACATTTTTTTGTCTAATGATCCATACTGACTTTACCAAACATTTTAAACTGAAAAGTCCAAAAAGCAATGAGCAAGGAGTAAATTTCAAATCAACAAAAATTATTATTTTGAAAACATTGAAAAGTTTACAATAAATGTAGAACACAAAGGTTTCTGAGGAGCAAATCAAAATATGAACAAAAATCAGTTCAATTGGCATGTTCTATATTGTCTTCACCCATAAAATCTTCCACAAAAAGGATATGAAATCCATCAAATTCAACTCAGAAAAAGCAGTCATTTCAGTGCATACAAAAATACAACTTGGAAAGTGTAGAATATCAAATTATTTTTTTAGTATATATACTTGCATACGGTCCTCCCTCACAACAGTTAAACAGTTTCAGTCTGAACATTCAGTAATTTTTTATCATCACCAAATATTTATTCCCGCAATATTTTGTGAAGTTCTTAATAAAAACAAAAACGTGAAACCGTGGACTTTTCTTCCAGCAAAACTGACATTACTTACAGTTAGTTTAAAGTTTAAAAAAAGTTTATAACACAAAATATAAAAAATCAACTAACACAACAGCTCAGTCTAATTGTACAAAAATTGGTTCTTTCAGTATTTTGCATGTGCTCTTTTTCCACAAAAGTTTACACAGAATTTAAAAAACAGCAGTTTGCAACACAAACAATATAAACAGCAACCATACTATTCTCTGCTGAGAAATTTTAACCACAAATGTCAAAAACCCAGGTAAATTTCCCCAATTTTTTTTTAAAAAAACTGCGATTTGGAACACATCAAATTTAAATAGAGAAGGGTCAGTCATTTCGTTATGTTGTACAGAGCCCTCGCCAGTAAGAATTTATACAAAATATAGAAAACACAGCTTGCAATGTGTAAAATCTAATTCTTCTTCTGTGTATGGTATTCCTCACAAAATAACATAAATATATAAAAAAAGTTTCAGTTATAACATCTAAAACAACAAAAATCAGTTCTATCAGTATATGTCATGCCATTGTCTTACACAAAATGTTCACCTTAAAGTTTCACAAGGCACAGCCTGTAAATTAAAAACAACTAAGATCAGGTATTTTGGTCTATTTCATACCATCCTGTCCCAAAGAATTTATATAAAATGTGAAAATTGAGTGGTAAAACAGATTTATATGCATATCTGCAACAATAAGTTAATGCAAAATGTCAAAAAGAAGAAAACAATAGCTATTGAATATGGCCATATGCACAAAAGTTTACACTAAATGTAAAAAACGGTTGTGTTTAGTAATTCTACGTCAACAAACGTCAGTTCTTTTAGCATTCTGATTTATGTCTTTGCCCACAAACTCTTACATGAATATGTCAAAACCCTAAATTGGAAGAAATTAAATTTACGTTTTAAAAATAAGTATTTCTGTACTTTTTAGAAATCTTTGCAGGAAAAGAACTTCGCAAGTCAAAAAAAGAATCAGGAAAAGTTTAAAATTTTCAGGGTTAATAACGTTTGATGGATTTTGTGGGAATTTTACATTTTGTATATATAATGTCAGTTGAATTTCTCATTTTAATATAAAAACTGGAATGGCTTGCAAGGTGTAAAGTAAAATTCTACAAAAATTAATTCTTTCGGTATATTGCATGATCCTAACACATAACATTTCAAAAACACACAACAGTTTGTATATATTATATACATTATGTATATATATAAATGAAAAGTTACCCCAGCCTTTCATGTACATTTTTTACATTTAGGATAAAAAATGTGAATCCTTCCGCTGCCTTTCCCAAAAAAATAAAAATAAAAAATAAATAATCAACAACCCATGTAAATACTGCAACAAAATCAAAAAATGTGAAAAAGCTACGTAAAGTTTCCCCATAATGTCAAAAACCTCTGTCAAATAAGATTTAGAAAAAAAGTTTTTTCGGTGTTGTACTCCCTCAAAAAAGTTAAACTTTTCTTAAATAAGACAAATTGTCATAAACAAAAACATTTTAGTCAGAACATCTAGAACAACAAAAATCACTACACTTAAGGTACCAGAATTACTACATTTTAAATAAAAATAGTTTCGTCATATTGCATGTAACCGATGTATATATAAGTTTAGTTACACAAAATGTGAAAAATACATTATTTGCATACACAAAATGTGAAAAATACATTATTTGCTTAAAAACAGTCCTTAAACTATTCTTAAATATTATGTAATACTTTTTTAAAAGTTGTTGTGGCTTGTAAGCTTAAAATGTCAAGTGAAATAAGTTACAGCCACATTCTTAGCAAAGACCACTAAGATAACTACGGTAGCTCTTACATGTAAAAAGCAACATAAAACTCACAAGTTAGCTAGGTACTTGGAATGTTAAATTTGAAGTTAACATAAGCTAGCTACAGCAGCTAATAGCTGGTCAGTTGAATATAAACTGGAGACTTAGCTATAGGTACAAAGAACATGGCTACATATTTATAAATTCCGAGCTAGCTAGCTATTAGGTTGTTGTTGGGTGTGGTTGGCTTTATGATGCTAGCTAACAAACATGTCTCGCATCAATAATATTATCAAAACTAAAAAAAACATAAACAAACCTTTGAAACCTTGCTATACTTCATTTACATACCATGCCCTTTTTCAAATGTTTTTGTAGATTTATTTTGAAGGCAAGAGAAGACAAATGCTTAAAAAGGACGGCCATCTTTTTTGCAAACACAATTTCCGTTACTTTGTGCTAGAACTTCATTTAACAAACCACACAAAACTCGCAGCTTTTCACGACAAAGAAGACATATATTTTACGGCAACATCAAAGATTTTTATCGGCAACATCAAAGGAAAATGAACTCATCCACTTTGCCTGTTACGGACAGACACAGTCTCTGTATTATTTTTTATTATTTATATTAATATACATTTTTATTTATTCTTCATCTCCATATGCATTGTGTCCGTAGCCATATCCGCCATAACCGCCTCGGCCACCTCCATATCCGTAGCCATTTCCGTAGCCACTTCCATACCCTCGTCCTTCATAACCACCATATCCGTATCCACTTCCATATCCATATGTTGGATCACCGTAAGCTTTGTGTCCATATCCATATCCGCCATATCCGCCTGTTACACCTCCATATCCGTAACCACTTCCATAACCGCGTCCTCCATAACCACCATATCCGTATCCGCTTCCATATCCACTTCCATATCTGTATGTTGGATCACCATAAGCTTTGTGTCCATATCTATATCCACCATATCCGCCTGTTACACCTCCATATCCGTAACCACTTCCATAGCCACGTCCTTCATAACCACTGTATCCGTGTCCGCTTCCGTAACCGTATGTTGGGTCACCGTGTTGGGCAAGTGTTCCGACAAGAATGCAAGCGAGAAGGATACAAAGCTGCATCTCGAATCTGAAAAGAAAAACACAATATTTAAAAGTTTAAAAGAATTAAACACAAGCCTTGCAAAATAAGGAGTACAATAGAGAAAGGTATGCATTGAAGAAATGGATGCATGATAAATTCACTAACCTGTATTTTCTACTTTGAGAGCGATACTTCTAAGGCTTTTCAGGTGATAATAATGTTTAATATTTCACCTCGCCTTTTATACTATTTTGGAGAAGACGCCATGCTGGTAAATGAACAATTAGATTAATTAAGAAAATAATTTTGGTCCAATAATGACATAATAACACACAAGATGATAATGTGCATTTTGTGGGACTCGTGCGAAGGAATTTTATTATACTAACATCAACAGTGATTACTGCACTTGTTCTTTAAATAATAACCTTTTACCCACACAGTCAAAAATTATTTTATGAGCGACGTACATTGTCTTGTTTCCGAGAACACACACAGTTGTTCCTAGCAAAGGTCTTTCCAAAGATGTTATTTTACAGCGCACCAAATCGAATTGTATATTTGCAAATAAAGATACTTAACCTTTATTCGTATATAATGTTATCATGCACCACAGGCGGGAGCGTCTGACAGAGTATTTTTGGATATTCGTGCAGTCGTTAGCCGAGAGTCGAATATCTCAGCAGATATCCGATATCGAATATCTGCTCGAGATATTCGATAGTCTCTCCGGCACTTATATTTCCTTTATATATATAGTTCCTTTAAAAAATTAATGCAAGTCAATCAGATGGAGAGTTAAAACTAATTAAAAATAAAAAAGTTATCAAACAAAGGATGTATTATATCGCACTCCATCTTTTATTGTTCTCGATAGTAGTACACAAAGGATACGCAATCAGATGGAGAGCTGAAAATAGCTGAAGCGCGAACGTTTTAAAACAACAAGAAACAAGAACAACGAAAAAGACAAAAACACAACAAAATAAAAAATGGAGAGATCCGCCACTTTAGATAATGATTCCTTTCCAATGGTGCATGATAAAACAGATATTCAGCGCGGTAAAATCGGATAACGTGATTATTAAGTCTCGCTGTTTGTCTCTTGTTTATATTCGACTCCGCTGCGCGTTGTCGAATATCACAAGCTCGACTGAATAATTACGGATATCCGATTTTACCTTGCTGAATATCTGCTTATTATCATCCTCTACTAGAAAATAAGAAGTTATAGCAAGAGATCGATCAATTAAAGTTTCTCTTCCAAATTAAGACTGTTCCTAAATCCTATCCGCTTGGAATTGTTAAAAATGTTATAGATGGACTGAATTTGAATTCAAATTTTGATTTTATTTATTGTTAAACGGTTTCTTTTAATGCGTTCCCGAAATGTAGATGGGAAAACATGGTGTCATTACTTTTTGTTAGTTTATGATTTAAAATAGGCATACATAAAATTTTTTTTATGTTTGCCTGTCGTAGTTTCTTTTCTTTCATTAACTATCAAATCAATTTCAATTTTTCTGCGAAATTAGGAATGTTGGATCGAATCATTGATTGAAGAATATTAGGATTAAATGTCCTTTAAATTTCTCGCGTAGTTACGATTGGACTGAACCTCCAACAAGTAAGAGCTCGGTCACAGTTATCAAAGTATAATCTTACTTACAAAATATGTCGTTATGTTTATTACGTTGAAATCTTTTGTTTTAGCGTATTCAACAGTGTGCTTGCGAATATAAAGTAGTACCTAATGATAATTGAGCTAATCGCTTTCTTACTTTAGCATTAGTAAATTTTGCACAATACAACTTCTCATAGCACATTCCTTAAAAATTATTAAGCAGGCTCAAGCTTTATAATTATATTATTTGTAAATCTGAACCTAAATATTCTTATCTACGTCATGCTAAAAAATGCGTTGGCATTGCTTGTATGACCTTTCACTGCTTCCTGCATTATAAAATAGCTTTACAAATTTTTGTGTTTCTTGCTTCTTTAAAGTTTGAACCTGACCTATTATTTCCAGAATTTTTTCTGGACTTTAATTTTTTTTTTGAAACTACATGCATTACGTTGATCGTTACATTGTGTCACTATCGAATACTTACAATAAATGTAAAATATCTGCAGTTGCATAGTCCAGTTTATCAAAATAAATCTTTTGGCAACTGTAATAGGTATAAGACGACAAACTTTAGTAATTGGTTACTGTAGTAGGTATAAGACCACAGAAACGTTAACGATTTTTATGTAAGCTGTTGTGTATTAAAACCGAGCAGCTATAGCAGCTACCAGAAAATTGAATCATGGATGTACTGGAGAGAATCGCATTAGTGCAACCCGCAGCAAAACTATGAAAAAAACACAGCACCTGTTCTTCTGCCGTGGTACAGTTGAAAGAAGTTAAAACAAGTTTTATGTAAGAATTCATTAGAAATATTGGAGGTTGACTGATAGAAGTATGCATGAGTCTAAATCATGTCAAGTATGAGAAATAATGATTAAAAACAACATGTTTTTAAAATAAGCTTTTTGATCTGAAAAAAAACGCTCTCTACAATTCCTGAGAGAAACGAGAGAATGAATACAAAGGTGCTGGCTGATGTTATATTTTTATTGAGCCATGGTTTATCTGCATGTATGGAGATTGACTGCTTCACATTAGACTGAACCATTAAAAGATGATTCTTGTTGTTAATTACCTAATGTGATTAAAAGGTTTGATAGGAGCATAATATTTTATGGAAAGAGAACACGTTGATTTTTTCTCATCATGGCCACACAAAAATAGTCTTTATTTAAAAAGTAATTGCGCAAAAGGAGTAATTAGAATATGCTAACATTGGTTTAGTGATTATTAAGTATGTTATCATATGGCTACTGTACGCAGTTAACAGCGATTAGAATAATAACTGTTTAATATTACGACACTGCAAGCTGGCAATCACAATAAATCATTATCACACCGTGCAACAAAGATCTAAAATCTAATGTTTAAAAAATGTTTAAAGTAATAGTTTCTGTCCAGGACAATTTTGGAACCTGGCGTTTTCAGATGCTATTGTTTTAGGTTGCAAAACAAGCTTTGGTGAGGCAATACAAACGTATTTTAACCTTGCAATTTTATTTATCCAAAAACGAAGCTTTTTGTGTATACTTTATCACGTTAAAATTAAAGCAAGTTTTATATAAACAAATGTCTAAAGTGTGAAAAAACACTCAGGCGAAGAAATAACACGGCCCCTTTCCCTTATTTTTTCATCTGACATTTTGAAAGAAGTACACGAGTGAGACGAACGCTTGACAATAAGGACATTTGTGATTTTGAGGCAACATGGGCACTATTCAGTAACACGCACATCCTTGAATGTCGCACATTTAAACATTCATGATATTCGCCGCACCCTCAGAAGAAACGGATTTACGTATAGAAAGTAACGAAAAATAGAACTTCTTACTGAGGCATATAAACAGAAGCAACTAAAGTTTGCCCTTGAAGACTGTCGGCGTGTTATTGGACTACTGAAGAAAATATCGTTTTACTTAGACGGTGTAGGTATTTACCACCGAAATAATCCCAACGCGTAAGCTAGAGCGGTTTCATCGATAGGATGGAGGAAGCCCGGCTATGGATTGTCAATGACAACGAAATGGACAAAGGAAGTATTGTATTGTTACGATTTAATAAACGTAAATGTCAAATGAGTCCCAAGCAACCAAATATCCCGATGAATTTAGTTGTTATACTGCAACGGACAATTAGGAAATCACAAAAAACATTTACGAATACCTGCGCAGGCTTTGGGGCCTATTTGCCGAAGATACGTTTGCACAATCATGAGAAAACCAAAATAAATTAATCATGCCTTCGAATGAGGTTATACCAATGGTTATAAAGCACGTGCAGATCTGCAAGGCTTTAGATGCACTGATGACCCCGCACTGGGCCTCTGCAGCGTTTTGGCTTTTTTGAGTAATCCAAAAAGGGTTTTTAAAAACTCATTGAAAACGTCAAAATCTTTGAAAATCTCCATTTATCTGCTACTTAAGAAAAATGCAAAAAATCTGCAATAAGTTTAAAACATTTAAAAAGCAAAGTAATTTTTTATTTTTTTTATTAACTGTCTTTCAGGCACTTCCATATTTTACAATGGCTATTCGTCCTATTAAAATAATAATAATATTTAAATAAAGAAATAAGTTATTCTATAAAAAAAGACACTGTAAAACTGTAGACAAGATTAGCAGAGTTCAAAGTGGCGAAGGATTGAAAGACATCGATATAATAGATTCTGACGGAGAATTAAGACCAGAACATATGGAAATGAAAATTATACACCAAAATATATATAATATAAAAATATACATATATTAAATATATTTATTAATCGACGGGCTTAAGAAATAAACAAAAACAATGGAGCAAATGAACAAAAATTGAGACTAAGTAGAGCAGAAGGAATCAATTAAAGCATAAAGTATTGCTCATGGATTGGTAATAGATTTCAAATTGCGATTTGAGTAAATTGAATTCACAGGGACAGCAACAGTGACACGATGTCACTGTATACACAAAAACTCTCAAAAATCAATCCATAATCTTTTTTATAACTCTATACAAATCACTTTATTCAAGCTTTAAACTTAGCAGAAGATATGGCTGAATATATAATAAATTGTAGAGAGAATAACACGATTTAACTATTTTTCCTTTTAATTTATGGCATGCATGGTGCCAAAAATATTTCGTGTAAAAATTACTATTCTAACCACTAACAGTTGCGTTGTAGATACGAAACCTAATTCAATTAAGTAATTCCTATCCTGAACTCAAAATAGCCTTCTACGCTATAATTAGTATCTTATGGGCCACGACATGGGCCACGACAACCTTTTACCAAAAATTATACTCGAAGCCGCGAAACGCCTTTATTCAATGGGCAAAAGGTAAAGCAAGAAAAACGCAATGGAGGTCACGCATTACATAAACATTTAATTAAAAGCGAAGCTGTTGTTAACCTTAACAACCTTATTTATCTTTAAACTTTACTTATCCTTCTCTTAGGATTCTGTGTCTTCCTTAGATTTTCAGAAATAATTAATCTAAAAACATGTGACGTCATATATCAAAATAGCTTTATGAAACTGTTCACAGTAAAAGGCAAAACAGATGTCAACAAAGAAAGGCACTGGGTTTACATCAGAGCTTGCGGAAATGAGACCGATCCAGTGCATAATAAAACTAAGTGTATGAAGTATGTACCTGCTGAGCTCAAACAACAAATTTGGAAGCTTTGAAAGATCAAGCGCCCAATATGCTACATAAAAACAAAATGTACTTGATGCTGGAATTAATCGGATTGATCAAAACTAGATTAGGACTTCATATCCTACATGCTGGTTGAGCCATAGCAGCCAAAAATCAGACAGGACCGCCTTTTAAACGACACGGTTTGTGGTGGTCGAAGAAAGCCAAAAGTGGTTTTGTGGAGAACGAAGTAGACTGTTTATTATACAGTACAAAAAATCTATGCCTTTGAAACACGCACTAAAGCCTAACTTTTTTCGCACATAGCTAAGATGGTACACTACTAGTCGAAGTGCTTGAGTCTTCTCTGTCTCAGAAATTAGAAAATGATTCAGGTTATTTTTGGTTAAGCGCAACGAATTAGAAAACATTAGAATTTTTTCGTATGTTTGGCCAAGGCTAACCACGTAATTTAAAGTTTTTAAAAGGTCGTACAAAGCATGCTAGGGCTCACATGCTAATTAGTTCTCAATCGCTAAACGTTGAAACTGTTTGTTTTTCTAAGATAAGTACTTTATTTTGAGGAGTTTATGATGATGTATTGTACTATATTTAAGGTTAGCCTTAACCTTGGAGATATAGCAGCCGCAGCATTGGGTTCAAGGTTATGATTTCCCTAGACTGGGCTTTTCGCATCCAACGTAGTTACGATTTCGGAAACGTTTTAATTGTAATTTAATGGTTGCATTGTAGTTCGAAAGAGATATAGATGTAATATATTGTGTTACAGCTAACGATAGCATACAGTTCTCATAAGTCTTTCCTGTCTCAGAAAATGCAAAATAAATAGGGTTATTTCCGGTTGAGCGCAGCAAGTTGGAAAATAAATGTAAAAACATGCAGTTTTATTTTCTACACAGCTGACGAGATATACATTCAAATATTTTTTTAGTTTTAAAAGCTAAATAAAGATATTCTTCTTAATTGATCGACTTTATTTATCCCGAAAACTTACTTGATTTTCGTTAAAATGGAACACACAAAACCTTTATTTACGTTAATACAAAATCAAATCATTTAAAGCAGCTCGCTCAATCGATAACAGATAATCTAAAAATTCATCCCAAAAACAATACTTAAGGACGCGAAAACATGACGCACATCTCATGTACAAAAACAAAAAATGAAAGTCGAAAATCAATCGTAACTGCATCATAATAATGTTTAACCCATTTAGCAAAGATAAAGAAACAAATGTTTTTGCTGGTTGTTGACAAGCACATCTCAAAAGCTATACAAAATCTCAAACCGTAACACAGTAAAAGAGAGTTACAGTTGCACCAGTAACGTTACAAAAATAATTCGAAAGTCATAGTTTTGGACGTTGCATAAGAGAACTATGCGAAGTTCTGAAAGAACATTCCCAGTTCAATCTTTTGCTCACATACCTCAGGTTACTTGAAAACGTTAAATCCCAAGAAAGCTGGTTATTTATATGTGATAGTAATAATTTCGGCCGTCTTGTTACAAGAAGCTAGATTAAAAAATGTTAAAGCTGGGAGTTTGCCAAAAAATTGCTGAAAAGCAGTCGGCAATTCACTACATTTGTCACCAATTTGGAACGACAAGAGAATGTTGCTACTGCTGCTGCAGCTGTTATGTGAAAATGTTACTATAAAAGGCAAATTTGTCAATAAAGAACAGCATGAACTGTCAGCGAAAACATTTCGGGTAAATTGTGTTTTCATTTATTCAAGCTCCATTTTATTAATATTTATAAAAAATATAAAATTATATTTATTCTTCATCTCCATATGCCTTATGTCCGTAGCCATATCCACCATAACCGCCACGAGCACCACCATAACTTCCACGAGCACCACCATAACCGTATCCGCTTCCATACCCTGATCCTCTATAACCACCGTATCCACTTCCATATCCACTTCCGTAACCGTATGTTGGGTCACCATATGCTTTGTGTCCGTATCCATATCCACCATATCCTCCTGTTACACTACCATATCCGTAACCGCTTCCATAACCTCGTCCTCCATAACCACCAAGTCCGTATCCACTTCCACTTCCGTATCCACTTCCATGCCCACTTCCGTAACCGTATGATGGGTCACCATATGCTTTGTGTCCATATCCATATCCACCATATCCGCCTGTTACACCTCCATATCCGTAACCGCTTCCATAACCTCGTCCGCCATAACCACCACGTCCGTATCCACTTCCATATCCACTTCCATGTCCACTTGCGTATCCGTATGATGGGTCACCATATGCTTTGTGTCCATATCCACCATATCCGCCTGTTACACTTCCATATCCGTAGCCACTTCCGTAGCCACGTCCTCCATAACCACCATATCCGTATCCGCTTCCATATCCGCTACCGCGGTTACCGTGATGATAGGCAAGTGTGCCGACAAGAAAGCAAGCAAGAAGAATCACAAGCTTCATCTTGATCCTAAACAAAGAAAGTCAATTAAATTTATGTGAAGATTAGAGTACAGTTACACGTTGCGTTGAAGAAAAATAGACAAATATATACAGAAAGTAATGTATAATAAACTTGCTAACCTGTGTTTTCTACTCTGAAAGCAATACGTTTAAAGCTTTTTTAAGTGGAACTGATTTTTAACATTTTGTTTCGTCTTTTATACTTTTTTGGAGTAGATGCCATGCTGGTAAATGAATGATTAGAAAAATAATTTTGGTCTAGCGATGGCATATTAACACATGTGGAAGATGTTAATGCGCGTTTTGTGGGACTCGTGCGATAGAGTTTAATTAAACTAACAAAAGGAAGCAAAATCAGTTAAAAAAACAGAATTTAACAGTGCCCTGAATGGAATTGTATGTTTATAAATAAATAAATATAAAAACATTTACTTCAGCGTTCAAGATAGCGTTCAGTATACCAGAAAATAGGAAGTTATAGCAAGAAATCGATTAATTGAAGTCTTTTTTTAACATTAAGAGTTCAGATTACCTAACCCAACTCCTCTAGGAATTATCAAAAATGTGATACGTGAACTGAATTGATATTCGATTTTTGCTTTTATGAAACTTTAAACTTTAATATGTTCTCAAATCGTAGATGAGAAAGACCTGATGTCATTATTTTAATTTTTTTTTTGATGTGTAGGGGAAAAATTATTAAATTTAGAAATTAGTTTTTTATCTTTTCCTGTTTCTCTGAAACAAATTTAATTTTCCTGAAAATTTAGGAATATTTTTAGTTCCTTCTATTTCATTAAATTTCAGAGCAAATTTAATTTTCTAATAGAAGAAGTTGAATAATCTAGTTGGTTTATGTTTATCTTAGATCGTATCATTGATTGAAGAATATTTAGGACTAAATTTCATCTGCATTTCTCATTTTTTCATCTTTGCACCGAACTTCCATCCAGTAAGAGCACAGACCGTTATTAACGTCCAGCCTTGTGTGTTAAATCATGGGTAGATATCGTTTATTTTTAGCGTATTTAACATATTGAAGTTTCTGTAGCTTTTTGATTTTCATTGTGTTATTGAGATTATAAAGTTGTAATAATGGATTATGCCGAGATTCAACCAACTGCTTTCTCAGTTTAGTAGTTGTGAAATTGGTCATTTCGCGTAATACAGCTATCTTACCATAGTACTGAAGGTCGGTTCTCATTAACATAAAAGTTGTTCAGCAACTGTTGTACAACAAGCAATGCTACGACTTTAATGGAAACTCATGTTGCACAACAAAGCGACAAAAGAGATGTTGCCCAACCAATGTTGTAGAGATTTTTACAACAGTTGCAAAACATTACTGACAAACTGTAGTAAAAACCTTTAGATCAAATTTTCTAAGAACAAAACCAGGCAAGAGTTGTTTTGATAAGGACTAGTCGGATTAAGTCAACAGTAGTAAGAAAAAAAAAGTATTGTTATGTAACTTTTACCTATCTCACAGGTAAAAATTCGACAGAAAATGCTGTATTAATAACTATGTTTTAAATGTTATCTAGAAAGAAGGTAACAAATCTACGGTGGCGCTAATTAAGGAAAATTGGTAGGTTCAGGCTTGCTGATCACTCGAACATTCACGTTGTTCTTATTACCTGCTTCCAACAGAGGTATCAGTTTTGCCAAAAGGATCAAAAGACAAGGTGTTCCATAATCTTAATCCTCATTGTGGCCAGCTTTTAATCAAAACATTAAAACAATTATCAATACAACTTTAGAATTTTTGAAGATAACGCTAATAATAAAGTAATGTTATGGTAAATGATGTGCAAAACTCTGCAAAGTTAGAGATGTCGTAGAAAAGAAAAATAGAATGCTTTTGTGGGTAAGAACATAGTAATAACAAACTACTTCAATGGAATAAATTTTTTTGTTTTTTGCGGAATGCTTTAATTGCCACTGTGGTCATTCGCGAAAGTATATTCCATTTTTGTCGGTTTCACCATTGGCGAAATTAAATTCTGGCGAAATTCATTTTTTCAAAACTATTTTTGGGAATGGCAACATCTTTGGGAATAATAACGTCGATCAATCGGAATGCTTTCGCAATGATGTTGCGGGGGCCGGAAATTGACGGAAGTGTTTTGTGTAAACATACAAGACTCACAATCAGAGACCCAAGTTTTGCTATTGTTAACATATGGAGCCATTTGAGACATTTTTTTAAATTTTAACTTTTAATCTATATTATAATATCCGTATAAGTCTTTCTGTCACGCAAAGTGATAACTGCAGTAACGAGAGAAACTAAATGCGATAAATAAAAGACGGGCGAACCCTTCAACTTATCCACTGGCCACCGACTAGTTGTTATATATTTGTCAACATATAAGCTGTACATTAGATAGAGTTTTAATTTTAACTTGACAATGTGTATACACGAAAACAAATAAAATTTTAAGGTCAACATATGACTTTATTTCTATACAATAAAGTTGTTTTGTAACATTAAACAATACCATCTGAAAATTTGGGGTTTAAAAACCATTACTCTAAGCAGAAATCGGAGATTTATAATACGGTGTGATAATGATACATAGTTTGGAGTGTCGTAATATTAAACACTGATCATTTTAATCGCAGTTACAGTAACTATGTCATAACATACTTAATAATTACTAAACCAATGTTAGTAGATTTTAATTACTTCTTTTGCGCAATAACAGTTTCAATAAACTCTATTTTTGTGTGGCCATGATAAAAAAAATTCTTTTTCTTCAATAAAATTTTATAGTCAGCTTCTATCATATTTACTCGCAATAGTAAATTAACAGCGTGAATCATCTTTCAATGATGCAGCATAATGTGAAGCAGACAACCATAACTTCCAATATTGCTCATTAAGTCTTTTAACTGTACCACGGTAGAAATACAGGTACTGTGTTTTTATTTAATAATTTTGCTGCGTGTTGCAGTAATTCGATTATCTCCAATACATTAAACCTTCAATTTTATTGACAGTATTCGACAGTGACATAATGTAACGATCAACGTGATTCATGTAGTTTCCGAAAAATAATTTCATGTGCAGACAAAATTCTGGGGATTTTAGGTCAGATTTAAATTTAAAAACAAAACAAGAAACGCAAAAATTTATAGAGCTTTTCTATAATGCAGGAAGCAGTCAAAGGTCATGCAAGCAATGCCACCGCTTTTTATAGCATCATGTGGAAAGGAATATTTAGGTTCAGATTTACCAATAACATTATCATATAGATTGAGCCTCAACATGCGGATCGATTGAAAAAATGTTAGAATGGAATGCTGAACATGAGAAAATCTGATCTAAGTGCTATGGGAAGCTGTATTACGCAAAATTTGACTAAATTTGACTAGCGCTAATCTGAAAAAGCAGTTACTTGAATCTTTGACATAATCCATCATTACAACTGTATAATCTCAATGACATAATTACAATAAAGAAAGCTGTTGAATACACTAAATTAAAAAATATCTACCTATGACTTAACATACACACAAAGCTAGACGTTAATAACTGACTGTGCACTTGCTGTCTGAAAGTTCGGTGCAAAGATAACAACGAGAAATGAAGATGAACTTTAGTCCTAAATATTCTTTAATTATCAATCAACGATAAACATAAACCAATTAGATTATTTAACTTCTCTCATTTTTAATTACAACTTTGTGATTTTGCAAGAAATAACATTTTTTCTGGAATTTAATGAAGTAAAAGAATCTTTTTGCATTTTCTAAATTTAATAATTTTTAACTATAAATCATAAACAAATTAAAAATAATGACACCATTTCTACAACTACAATTCGGGAACAAAGCAAGAAAAAGGGTTTGATGTTAAATAAAAGCAAAAATCTAAATCCAATTCAGCCCATCTATCACATTGTTGCTAATTCCTAGGGGATAGGATTTGAGAATAGCTCCGCAACTTTTCCTGAAGCCCTAATTTGCAAAAGAGACTTTAATGGGTTGATCTCTTGCTATAACATCTTATTTTCTGGTAATCTAATGCTGCTGCTGTAGAGATTGTAAGAGAAACGAACGTGTGCGTTCTCAGAAATAAGTCATTTACGTTGCTCTAAGGTAATATTGGTGGGTAACAGGTTCTATTTTAAAGAACAAGTACTGCTATGTCAAATGATTTTTACTTGCTTTTGTTAGTTTAATAAAACTCCATGACACGAGTCCCACAAAACGCACATTACCATTTTCCACATGTGTTAATATGCCATCGCTAGACCAAAATTAATTTTTTAATCATTCATTTACCAGCATGGCGTCTACTCAAAAAAAGTATAAAAGACGAATCAAAATGTTAAAAATCAGTTCCACTGAAAAAAGCTTTAAACATATTGCTTTCTGAGTAGAAAACATACACAGGTTAGTAAGTTTATTATATATTAGTTTCTGTATACTTTTCTCTACTTTTCTCTATAGCAACGTGTATTTGTACTCTAATTTTTAAATAAATTTAATTGCGTTCTTTTGTTTAGAATCAAGATGAAGATTTGCATGCTTCTCGCTTGCTTTCTCGTTGGAACATTTGCAGGTAAGGACAAGTTGTTTCATATCGAAGTACAGTTTACTTAATAAATTTAAAGTTCAAATTACATGTTTGATTAAGGCGCAATAATAGCAAGTAGCACTAGGCTTTATTAGTGAGGTTGATTTTGTTTCAGCATTTGCTAAAAACGTGTTTTTATCGCGGTTATTGGGCACTAGGCGTTAGCCCGTAAAAAAGCCATAGAAATTTACCAATCACAGCAAATTGCAAATAAAAATATATTGCAATTGTTATTCGTAGTTCGTAGTTTACTTGAAGAACAAAATCTCATCTTGAAACTAAACATTTTTACAAATATTTCTTTTTCAGACGAGGAAAGCGATCCAACATACGGATACGGAAGTGGATATGGAAGTGGATACGGACTTGGTGGTTATGGAGGACGAGGATATGGTAGCGGTTACGGATATGGAGGTGTAACTGGCGGATATGGTGGATATGGATACGGACATAAAGCATATGGTGACCCATCATACGGTTACGGAAGTGGACATGGAAGTGGATATGGAAGTGGATACGGACTTGGTGGTGGCTATGGAGGACGGGGTTATGGAAGCGGTTACGGATATGGAAGTGTAGCAGGAGGATATAGTGGATATGGATACGGACACAAAGCATATGGTGACCCATCATACGGATACGGAAGTGGACATGGAAGTGGATATGGAAGTGGATACGGACTTGGTGGTGGTTATGGAGGACGAGGTTATGGAAGCGGTTACGGATACGGAGGTGTAACAGGAGGATATGGTGGATATGGATACGGACACAAAGCATATGGTGACCCATCATACGGATACGGAAGTGGACATGGAAGTGGATATGGAAGTGGATACGGACTTGGTGGTTATGGAGGACGAGGGTATGGAAGCGGATACGGTTATGGTGGTGCTCGTGGAGGTTATGGTGGTGCTCGTGGCGGTTATGGTGGATATGGCTACGGACATAAGGCATATGGAGATGAAGAATAAATAAAATTGTATACTTTTATAAATATTAATAAAATGGAGCTTGAATAAATGAAAACAGAATTTACCTAAATGTTTTCGCTGACAGTTTATGCTGTTGTTCATTGACAAAGTTGCCTTTTATAGTAACATTTTCACCAAACAGTTGCGGCAACAGTAGCAATCTCTTGTCGTGACAAATTGGTCACCATGTTTTATCTTGTGCGAGGTTTTCTTTACTTGAAAATTTGTTGGAAAAGATGTAATGAATTTTCGATTGTTTTTTTGAGCAATTTTTTGTAACAAGACAGCCGGAATTGTTACTATTACATATAACTAACCAGCTTCCTTTTCATTTAACTTTCTTGGTAACTTGAGGTATGTAAGCAAAAGATTGAACTAGGAATGTTGTTTTATAACTATACATGGTTCAGCTGTAAGCGCGATGTTTTGGCAATGCAAAATATGTCTTATTCAGTTAATGATCAAAGTACTTTTTTTTTCGCAAAATTTTAAATTTCGAAATATGACCGTTTATTACTCTTGTAACGTTACTGGTGCAACTGTAATTCACTTTTACTGTGTTCCGGTTTAAGATCTTGTTTAGTTTGTTTTCTTTTGGGAGTGCTCGTGAAGAGCCTGTAGAAACATTTACGCAACGTTTGTTTGTGCATTTTTTTTAAATGGAGGGTTGAATCATATTGTGTTGCAGTATCTATTGCGTTTTGGTTTTGTGATTTCGCTCTTGCAAACAAGATGTGCGTCATTACCGCTCTGTCTGAGTGATTTCTCGTAGCATGTTTTACACCTCGTTGAAGATTGTTTCGTTGGATTGGAGGGAGCTGCTTCATAATATAGAGTGGATGACTTGTTTTTTTATTTATGTACCGGATAAAGTCTTTTGCTTTTTTGTAGGTTTTTTGTGTTCAGAGGCAATTTCCACCTTCTTAATAGTGCTTTTGTAAGACGTAGACGAATTAGCTGAGGCTGCTGATACGCCAAATCTACTTCCACAGCCAGTTGCATCAAAATTAGCATAAAAAGCTTTAGTCGCGCGCAAAGTATATGTTCTTCGTCATTAGCAAGGGATCCACGTTTAGTACATTTATCTAGAATTAACAGGTTTATCTTCTACCTCTTTTAAAGATGAGTTTAATCATTTGTGTCCGCATTTTGGAGCTATTAAATTCCATAACGAGAATCATTTTAAATTTTGTCATGCCGGCAAGGCTCTCCCTGCCTTTTTAGAATTTCCTGCTGAAATACGTGAATGGTTAAGCAGCACTTCTGCCCTAGCGAAACCCATTTCTTAAGCATAAGGTGTATAATAATTAATTTGCTTTTGCTTCTTGGTCAGCAAACATTCCACTGCGAGATCAAGCACCTCCCTGTTTTGGAATAGGTGGTCAGTTATTCCACAGGTATGGTGCTTTATTATCCGTTCGAAATAAAGTGGCTTATTATAATATATTGTGTATTGTAGTGGCTGCCAATGCATTAAATTTGCACATCGAGAATCCAACACACGCTGATTGTAATCGCAAAACAATGCAAATGATTTAAAATATTCTTGACAGGGATTCTTCGTGTGCTGCAGCTTATAAAAACATGGCTGAAGTGGAACGCGAAGAAATAGCCAGAGCGGCAGTGGAAAACAGACAACCTTCTGTTGTAAGATGATAATGCGTCAGGGTAATGATCGTAGAAGGTATAACGAAGCTTTACATCAGCAATGGAGTTCAATGATATATTAATTAACACCATGTTGTATGCCACCACACTGCTTTAACGTCTAAGTCGAATGTAATGCTTTTCAGGAATCTGTCTCTCAAGGATGGTTTTTGAAATGGTACAAGGCTAATCGTTTGTAACTTGCATTCCGATGTTACTGATTGTTAGATTCTTACTGGCAATCGCAGTTGCCTCTAGAATGTATTGTGCATTCACCATCAAGAAAGTAAGTATATATTTGCGTAGACCTTGCTTTAACCCTGGCCAATTGTATGCTGCTTTCCACGTGCACGGTCATTTGATTCAGTAAAAGTAAAGATTTACTTACCAGCAAGGTTATGTAGGGAATAGGTGTTACACAAAACACGTTTTTTATCCAGAAGTGTTATATTAATAGTAATTACCGAAACTATCAGACAACAAGTTCTTGTTTACATCTAGAAAGGTATGCATATGTGCTGTCAATTTCGTATACGTTACAGCAAGTTATTGTTTACCTTGACAATGTTTTATGCCAATTCTTCATGAAAGCTAAAACAAGAAAGGGAAACTTTATCAGCCTGATATTCTATCTGGTAAGAAATTCATTACAAAGAGTACTGGTTGAAACAGGTTGAAACAGGTTGAAACAGGTTGAAACAGGTTGAAACAGGTTGAAACAGGTTGAAACAGGTTCAAAGTATGATTAACGAGAAGGACTTGCTTTTACTAATTCAAGAAAAATGCTTTTTTACGTAATGGGTAAAGACAATAAACCAAAATACTGCTCGAGCAATTATTGCTAAAAAGTAGATATTCTTTTTAAATCAAAATAATTTGGCGTAAATAATAGTTTCCACTCAGCCAACTGTTTGGTTGGTACGTAACCCAACATTTTGGTCATCGTCCCAAGGATGAGGGGAGAAAAATGCAATTTGGAGACGTTAAAATTAGAGAGGAAGTTTTCAACAAGATACCGAAAAAAGCACGAAAACTTGAAATGGTGTAAGAGCACTGTGTCACAAAAGGTCATTTATTCCGAAGGCATTTGGAACTGATAGATCAAGTAATAATATTCAAGGAGCATGTTTTACATTGCCCTAGTGAAATGTGTAAAGAACGATTCTCCCTTTTTTTCTTGCAAATTTGTCATAAACATAATCTGAAATATGCCTTAAAAAAATCTGGTATTTCCCAAAGGGTCTGTTGGCGAATTCATGAGTAGGGCAAAGAAAGAATTAGAAAGTAACTCAGCAGACAAAATTTAAAACCGCAGCGCTCGAATAGCAACTGTTACTAACCAAGATATAAATCCTTTGCACAAATTACTGATCGTAAAAAACTTTAAAAGGTTTAAATAGTTACAACGTTACAACACGGCTTCGATATGCCAATAAAAAATATATGATGCTATCTCATCTCGCTTTAATCAAAGTAACTCAATTTTACAAACAATTCAACAACAGCTTCTACAAAATTGGAATCCAATTGCACCTATTTTTTGAAACAGCTTCGATAATTAACTGTACATTTGCCACAAACTTTGGTCCAGATCTAATTTTTTCGCCTCACAAGCGACGAAGTGTCATGTTAGAAGATGATAGTCAATAAGAAACAACTAATTTTATTTATCCTTGTTTTAAACATAACTAAAGTTTTCAAAGAACTTTATGTTGTACAATAAAAACATTCAATGTTTACGTGATATTCGAGTTCGAAAATATATTTTTTAGTTCGAATGCACGTTTCATAAAAGACATGGTTTCAATAAAGAGATGGTTTCTACATCGTGATATTTTCTGTTGTAAAATGCATTACTTGGTAATGCTCCATATAATAACTATGTATTTCGGGCCATACCTTCGAATATTGACCTCTGTCACGTATTCTTTGACGTCGGTCAATACTGTCCCGTATTTCCCTTATTTTTTTTACTATGCTGCTTGTTTATGATGCGAGTTTTTATATTTTTTATTAGACACCTGCATGACACATTTATAGATCCCATACCTTTTAAAACCTTAGATATTGGCCATTAGTCGAAACTACCCATAATAGTCTAAGACATCTATTTAATTTAACAAAGTTAATAACTAATGTAAGGATAATAATGCAAATAAATAATGTAATAAGGTTATCTTTAGAACTTGAAACACACAAGAAAGCTTTATTTCATCAAGAGGAATCATTCTGCAAATTTTGGACACCTGATTACCTTAAGGCGTAAATCTTTGCGATCACAAAATGTTGCGGAACTTATTTTTTCAAAATCGCAAAATTTAATTCCGCTAAAACTAAAGAATTTTGCGCGTTGCAAAATTTAATTCCGCATTTTCTAAAATTAACCTAAAAGGTTGAGTAAAAGTTAAACTTATTGTTTATCTATTTTTTAGGTCAATTATCATATTCGAAAAATATTGAAAATACGATGGGATAAAATTAGAATTCTTTTCAATATATTATCTTAGTTTTCATCAGAATCACTCAGTTCTATGGCACTACTGGCAGATTTTGTTGTGTCTTTAATTTTAATTTTCGTTTTTTCGGGTTTTGGGTTTGGATTTTTTGTCAAAATATGAACTAAATAAAATACGAATATCTTTATGATATTTTTTTTGTTTTCGTTTTCGTTTTCGCTTGAAGCGTTTGGAATTCCGGATGATCCGCTTTCTTCATTTTCTCTAATTACTCCTCTAATAATTTGTAAACCCTTTTTTAAAAGATTCGTATAAAGGAAAAAATCTTCAAAATATTGAAATCGCAAAATTAAATTTCCTCATTTGTTATTGCTATTTATTATAACTGATAATTTCGCAATATTAATGAATTTGTTCAAAACAGAGGGTATTACTTTTTGTGCCTTTTTGAATTTTCATAAATGCTTAAAAGATAAGAAACGTTTACAATCTTTTACGAAAAAGAAATAAAAATGTTTTAGTAGATAATATATCTATTCAAGCTCCAATCTAGTTACAATTATAAGATACAAAAAGTTATTCTTCATCGCCATACGCCTTGTGTCCATAGCCGTATCCACCATATCCTCCTCGA
Source organism: Hydractinia echinata (assembly GCA_030067915.1). NCBI lineage: Eukaryota > Metazoa > Cnidaria > Hydrozoa > Anthoathecata > Hydractiniidae > Hydractinia > Hydractinia echinata. Next base: position 2,752,542 of record JASGCC010000020.1, read on the forward strand.
CCACCATAACCATATCCGCTTCCATAGCCCCGTCCTCCATAGCCGCCATATCCGTATCCGCTTCCGTAACCGTAAGTAGGGTCCCCGTATACTTTATGGCCGTAGCCGTAGCCGCCATATCCTCCTCGACCACCATATCCATAACCACTTCCATAGCCGCGTCCTCCATAACCACCATATCCGTATCCGCTTCCGTATCCGTATGTTGGGTCACCGTATGCTTTGTGTCCGTAGCCAGAGTACCCATGTCCTCCGTAGTTTCCGTAACCTACTCCATATTTACCATGTCCATAACCTCCATATCGGCTTCCGTAACCACCATATCCGCCACGTCTTCCTGCATAACCGCCATATCTGCCTCCATGTTTTTTGTAAGGATAGACGCTCTTGTATACTTTGTAGGATGGGTCGCCGTATGCTTTGTGTCCGTAGCCAGAGTATCCACGTCCTCCGTAACTTCCGTAACCCACTCCGTATTTACCATGTCCATAACCTCCATATCGGCTCCCGTAACCACCATATCCGCCACGTCTTCCTGCATAACCGCCATATCTGCCTCCATGTTTTTTGTAAGGATAGACGCTCTTGTATACTTTGTAGGATGGGTCGCCGTATGTTTTGTGTCCGTAGCCAGAGTATCCACGTCCTCCGTAACTTCCGTAACCCACTCCGTATTTACCATGGCCATAACCTCCATATCGGCTTCCGTAACCACCATATCCGCCACGTCTTCCTGCATAACCGCCGTATCTGCCTCCGTGTTTTTTGTAAGGATAGACGCTCTTGTATACTTTGTAGGATGGGTCACCGTATGCTTTTTGTTCGTAGCCAGAGTATCCACGTCCTCCGTAATTTCCGTAACCTACTCCGTATTTACCATGTCCGTACCCTCCATATCGGCTTCCGTAACCACCATATCCGCCACGTCTTCCTGCATAACCGCCATACCGACTTCCGTGTTTGCCATAAGGATAAACTTTGTAGGTATATGTACTAGGATCGCTTTCTTCGTCTGTGTTTAGAAACAAAAAGAAGTATATATTTATCAGCTCTGACAAAAATGAAATCTTTTTTTACCAAAATTTGGTGCATTACGAAAAACGCAATAGAAATTATTACCTTCATCCTGAGTGGGGACATCTTCTTCTGCAAATACTGAAACAAATAAAAAAAAAACTTCCTAACACAGTGTCAGTATGTCACAGGGACTTAAAAAACTTTTTGAAGTTGACAATGTCTTATAAGCTGTACTTTGTGCACTCTACTTACCAGCTAGTGTTCCAACAAGGAAGCAAGCAAGAAGTATCCAAAGCTTCATCTTGAATCTACAACAACAACAACAACAAAAATGTATATCGAGAAGCAGGATACCACTGAGTAATTTCACAAGTGAGCATCAGACGTTTTCAAAATAGGCAGATTACCAACCTGGTGTTTTCTACTCTTGAAGCAGCACGCTTATAGCTCTTTCAAGTGAGAATGATTTTTAAACAGTTTTTTCGCCTTTTATACTTTCTCGAAGAAGACACCATGCTGATTTTGGAATGAAAATAAGTGTCGTTTTGGTCGACTAATCACAATAGCATCGTTTATAACGCATGGGCCGGTCGTTTGAGGTAGGATGGGAAGTGCTATTAGGTACCAATAATTATGAACTATGAGTGCCTCAAAAATTGGCATCGCTAAGCTTAAAATTCTCTATGAGGAACAACATAACAAAAATATAAAAATATACTAAAAATAGAAAGAAAATGTGATGTATTGTTCTCATAGGGAAAACAAATAAGGCATACTTTACGTTACTACGTTTTTTGTTATAAGGTCACATTATTTTTGTGTGTTTCACTTATATTACTTGTCTATGATATTATAACTAGTCTATATTACTAATCCGTGCAATGAAAAAACAAACAAGTTTGTTTCGTGTACGTAAGAACATGAACAGTAAAGGTTGACTACCTCTGCGTTTTGTATAGTAACAATTTCAAAAAACAAAAGACAAAAAAATTAATATTTAAAAAATGTAAAATGTTCCTGTGGCTATTTCTTTAAACAAGACATCTACTTTGTCTTTGACTCACAAACAGATTTCCAATAGTTGTTTACCACGAAACTCAATGGATGAATTTTTACGATGAAAGCTCGTTCGTTTTAATTCATCTCAAAAAGAAGGTGCTTCTGATGTAAGTTGAAAACGTATTTCAGTTAAAGAAGTATGCTAAGAGCATCCAGAAGATACTATAATGCAAATGAAAAATCATATTCTGTATAATAATTTGTCACGACAATTTATCCGACTATCCAAACGCTCTAAAAGACCCATTAGCGTCTACTTTATTGCCTGGTCGTTGTCAAGAATTATGTAGTAAGAGAGAGGCAAGGACGAAACTTTTGACACAGGGCCGTCGATGCTGGGACCTAGAGAAGGTCCATGGTTCTTCTTTTTTTTGCCAAATAATTTTTTTCTTGAAATCAGGTATCACTATTATGCTGTAAATTTTTAAAATGAATAATTTACGTTATAAAAATGGTCTATAGATCATGTAAGCAGCAATATTGTTGTTTAAATTTTCAAAAAGGAACACTTTTCTTATTCCCTCGCTGTATTTTTATATGATTTTTAGAGTAACAAGAATTCTAAAGGTCTGAAAATGAACACTTCAAAATTGCATAAAACAAATCGAGATAGTTCTTTTCTTGCATTCAAGAAGGCTAATTTTTTTAACTCCCCCTTAGGGCGTCGGAACCAACTGCGATTAATTCTCTACCTAATATGTCCCCTTCACAGCCCTATAAAAGACACACTAAAAACTGGAAAACAGATTGAAATTGTGCGCAGTGGTAAATAGATTATGTACTTGCAATTCGAAAAAATAAAAACAAAAAGTTACTAGTCATTATTTTTGTTGTGTTAACTATTATTGACCCACCTGAAACTATGATCAGAGAAGTTGTGCATAGGCCCTGCGAAGTAATTTTGAAAGGGGAGGGAGTAAAAAGGTTTAGTATGTAAGGAGACCACACCATGATTAGGGCTGACAAGTGAGAAAATGTTTCAAATTTGAGCTCTTTAGATTGGCTAAAATTCAGTCTAAATTCTATGATGCTTTTAGGTTTCTACAAAAAAACTAAAAATATAAGAAATAGAATGTTCGTGTTTAAAAGATGTGTAAGGATTTTTAACTCAAAAGAAGGATGAAATGCAAAATATAATTTAAACACCCTTCGGTGGATGGTCGCAACCAACACAGAACATTTCTACATGCGCACAACATGTTTTCATATTTCACAAATAGAAAAGGCGCGAAAAAATATTTTCTTGTCTTGCTAGAAAAGATGAATCCTTAGGAAAAAGATGGGGCGGGTAGCCGCCCCACCCCAGATTTCACCGTGCCTGGTCCATTTACTTTATTTAATCACTACAAAGCGTAAACACGGAGACCATTTATAACACATGAGTAATATGTACATTTATGAGAGAAATTACATTTCTTTAATATTATGCAATATTTTTTCACAGACGTAATCTATTTTTTAATGTTTATTTATCGATAACACATGGCAATTAAATCCAATTACCTTCCGAGTATGTTGATGTTGATTTTAGTTCCTGTTGTAGATCCACCAAATGAACTATAATCTATTATGAGACTGGATATCCCAATATCATGTCTGGCTAAACTTAACTCACCTTTTACTTGTAAAGAGATATGAAATCTATTGCAGGAAGTTATCTGCAGTGTATATTATGACAGGTAATCCTATTCAGGCTGGACTTTTTGTGCTCTAAAAAGCCGGGGTATGAGCTTTGATCTGATCGCCGATGAGTCATTTCGACAACAGAGGCTACACCAAAAATCTTTCGACTATCCTGAAGTTAATTAAAATGATGAAAAGTCACCAGATTTCAACCCCTGAAATAAAGGTTAAACAATAATAGTGTTAAACAGATTTTGAAAAAATTAAGAGTTTTTTTATCTTTACTGACATATTGGTGCCAGATTGGTTAAATAATAGGGTATAGATTATCAACACAATATTGATATTAATTTAAATATACAATTTTGATAAAAATTAATATTAGTGAAAATATATTATATACAGTATACCCTCGATAAGTGATACACCGGATAACTAGGACGCCCACTATGTAGTACACTTTTTCTCGGTCCCTTGAACTTGCTTACCCTATTCAAACAAAAAAACTTCGCATAACTGGGACCCCGGATAACTAGGACGCCCGCTATGTAGTACACTTTTTCTCGGTCCCTTGAGGCAAAAACTTCGGATAAGTGGGACATGCAATGGAATGACTTCATATTTTTTTCTTGAAACAGCAGACATTGCATTGATTTTAATCAAAAACTTGTCAACAAATCTATTCTACACATCCGTCAACTGAGCAGATTGGATGAAAATTTCAAAGATTTGTCTGCTAAAGATGTCGCCTCTTTCGATGACGCAGTTCCTGTAACTCAAGGTTTGATGTCCGATGAAGAGATCTTGCCGGATATTCTGGGAAATGAGGTCGAGGAAATGCAAGACGAGGAGGATAATGGTCAAGATGGAGCTAGCCCTTTGGAGAAACCAACCACATCTCAATTACACGATGCCATTGATACCTTGATGAACTACTCCATGATGATTGACACGACCGAACTGAAAGCACTTACGATCAAAGTTTCTAGAATTGTCGAAAATGAAGTAATAGCTGGTTTCAGGCAAAGCAAATTGACAGAATTTTTTTCCGTTTAATGTAGTGTAATCTTATGTTATATTGAATGGAATAGAAAAGTAAATGCAATTATCACCATTTCTTATTTATGAATTTAGCCTCAAAGTCCTTTTGTTCGCTAAGTTTTACAAAACAATCTCTCGATAACTAGGACAAATTAAGCCTTTGTATGAAAACCCTACTTACAAGGAAATTCGGATAAGTAGGACGCCCGCTAAGTAGTACACTTTTGTTCGGTCCCTTGAGTGTCCCACTTATCGAGAGTATACTGTATATACGGAAGTGAACTGGTAAATTATAATGTTAAGATTATTAGGTTTTATGTACATAGGTTTTCCGCTGAATAATTTGTAGATTAGCCAATCAAAACACAAAATTCGACCTCATTCAACTGATGATCAGCCAATTTAACAAGTATCTTGAGGATAAAAATATAAACAAAATTCCATTAAAATACTCAATTGCTACAACTGTAACAATATGAAAAAAATTTAACATTTAATAATTTATTTCCATTGAAGGCATACTGTCTCGGTTTACTTTCCTTAACACAAAGTGAGAGTATTTTTTTTAATAAGTTTTAAAAAGGTCTAAGGTCTCTAATTGGTCACAACAGCAAGTGATTCCAGAAAATAATAATATGAACAGTTAAAGGGTTAAACAAGCTTGACAATCCCGTTATCTGTGTGGCAAAACAAACATACATTGTACAATTCTGTAAATTTCAGTGACTTTTTGTTTTGTATTTATTTCATAGGACGTTTGTAAGAGGTTTAAAAGTGTATTTAAAGGTGTTTCCATTCGCTAGCTAATTGTTTCTACCATACTTGACGCATGTTGCCATTACAACAGCGAGGTATAAAAAATGATGGCGGCAATCGTAGCATTAATAATTATTGTTAATGTACAAGCACACGGTGATAAAAGTTGTATAACAGCTGTGGTTGGCTTCTCATCAGGCAAAACAGAATTTTTGACGGGAAGAGAATTCTAAAAACATGTCTTCGAATACCTAACAGCAAAATTCTGCTGACTTATTTTTGGTTATTTTCGTTAAAGCTTCATGCTTGTAAACTTGTTCAGAGTTGTGCATTAACTTGGTAATAAAAAGTTTAATTAGGTCGGCCTTTTTACTCCAATGTAGTCTTAAGTTTTATTGGATAATCCTAACAAAAGTTATTGTATTTCCCTGATTATAAAAAATTCATAAGAGGTAGTTTCGAGTAATGGTCAATATCTAAGGCTCTGAGGGGCATGGGACATAAAAATTTGGCATGTAGGTGTCTGGTGTTAAATTTTAAGTTTTTATTCCTTTTCAAGTAGCTTCAAAACGGACTTAAAACGCTTGGTATGATTTTACGTCTGTTGCCATGGTGATTTATAGGTTAATCAGTGGTCAAGGAAGAAAATCTAAACTTTTTTACCTTAAGGTTGCACACATAAATCTAAAGTTTAAATAAGATTTAGATATGCAAGGGTCTAATTGTTCTCTAACGTGCTAACAAGCATTTGTTCCTCGTCATTTTTCATTAGCCCCATTCTTTATTAGACCCCACACCCGCCGCCGCAATAATCATTCTACAGGGCGGAAGAGGCAAATAATAGATGGATACAAAGTGTTTTTTGTCCTTTTTGCCCCCTTACACTAAACATTGTCTTCTCAAATATTCTCTTGATTTTGCAAATCACACACATTTCAAATCAAGGTAGCCTTTCTGTAATAGACCTATTTCCATATCCATTTGGTTCCGCGAAATACGCATGCGAAAACGCAGAATAACATGGAAACGAGATTGGTTATGAGCAAATTTCGGGATGCTGGTTGTTTACATGCAAGTTTGAAGAATGTATCAACAAAATGTTGCCTTTTACAGCTTTTAACTGGCAGTTTCATAAATCGTAGTTAACACAGTTATAAAGAGGGTTTTGGTAGTGGTAGTGTGACAAAAAAAGTTAAAATATTGCAGATTTTAAGGGCGTATCTTTTTATATATGTTAGCTATAGCTAGCTAGCTAGCTAAACCTTTAAAACCTAGCCACGTTTTTAGAATAATGTGAATACATTTTTAATTTACTGTTTCCTAATAAATTTAGAACTAAAACTCAATATACAGTTTACTAACGCTCAGTGGCACTTCATATTACTCTGAGCTGAAAATTAAAAATTAGCTTGCTAGGCGCTAAGCCAAAGTAGCTAGCAGCTAGTTAAGCTACAACCCTGGAAAAACATATTGTGAATTTAATTTTGAGCTCTCCATTCCCCCCAAATTAATATTGAATATTGAATATGCTTGACTGATGGTAACAGGAGTACTCCATCAGCCTGAAGTACAGAGAAAAGTAACATTGACTTTGAAGAAGAAAAGGCGAGGAGACAGTAAAGAGATTTCAACATCAAGAATAATGAAAAGGCTAGATTTTTTATCACATTTTCAAAAAGTATTTTTTCCAGGGTTTTAGCTATAGCTTAGTTGCATGATTAATCAACAAAGCATTTTTCAACATTTTTTGCATACAATGATATTTAAAATTAATATTTTCAATCTATTGGCTGTTGTGATTATGTAACTCGCACTCCCTCTGTCACCACTCTCTCTCTCTCTCTCTCTTACGGACTGTCAATAATCGTACATTTGTATCAAACATTGTGATGGTTAACATTAATACTTACAGTTTGTAAGTAATATAAATTTATAGAGCATATCATAAATCTCCATATATAGAAAAAGTAAAGTCTTTTTTTTAAACGGCACCCTATTTTTTTAGGTTTTTATCCAAAAAAAGGGAAAATAAAATAATATACTTTTTCTTATAAGAATTTCAGCTGTAAATGTGCTTAATTTTCGGCAAAATCTCAGTCTCAATGTTCTTAAAAACCAGGTTCTTATGTAATTTGTTTTTTGCTTACATGCAATCTTGAAAATAATCTCTTTGAATTTTTTCCATAGTGTGAAATTGTGAAAATATAAAACCAAAAATTTTGTTTCTGACCTCACAAAAAAAATTCACATTGTTTTCACTTATTAAAGTTCGACATGACAAGCATTTTGTGGACAAATTTTTTTTTTTTCTAGGCAGTATGTCAGTAAACATTTTGTGTTTTTTTCAAGCAACAATTTTTTTATTGTTTTGTGAAGTGATCCTCTCAAGTAAAAATTTGTTTTTGACCGAGCAAAATCACTGGACAATTTCATTTGCCTGAGAAAATACCAAGATGCTAACTCTTTGAATACAAAATTTAAGAATTAGGATATCATCCCTTTTGTCAACCTTATATTTTGGAATTTTAAATATTTTTTTTACCAAATACAATCTACGATAGACACAAAAAAGCAAGAACATTCCAAGAAAAGTTTAAAGTCCAACTTTTCCCACCAAGTCTAATTAGTATCCTCATTCTGAAATCACAAATGTGTAAAATGTAAGTTAGAAATACTTCCAAAAATACCCTCACTTGGAAAAAATATAAACGAGTTAAAGCACCCACAAGGTCAACTAAACTACTATTTAAAACTACAGTCGGTAAGCCTGGCTAATGTTATTTTCACAGATGTTGTTTAAAAAATAAGGTCCACTCAATAACTGGAAACACAGGATATATACCAGCAACATCACCATTTTAGTAAACAGCTTGAAATTTCACGTTTGTTTGGAACAAGTCAGACAGCCAACTAGCTAGCTACTCATAGCATTATATTCAAAGCTAGCTAATACCTAGCTCATTTAACACCAAGAATAATAACAAAAGCCTTAGAACGGCCCAATGATACATGCTATTATCCCATATTGTCACTAACAATCTGTATGACAAATTAATTTTGCAAATATTGCAAGTAAACAAACCACATCTGCACTTCTTCGCTGCAAACTAAATATTTGCTCATAACTAATCTCGCTTTGCATGCTATTCGGTATTTTGGTATGTATATTCCGCGGAACGAAAATGGATATGGAATAGGTCTATTTATTTAGATTTATGATACGTTATCAGCAAAAATAATGAGGGAAATGTAGGGAAAAGTAGGAAATTAAGAATTTCTTTTTTTTTTAGGTTAATTCTTCATTTTTCTAGCAGCAAACAAGTTCCCGTTATTTTTTCCTCTATATATTTATTTTGTCTGGTAATATAAAGTATGTTTGTTTAAATAAGTGCTGCCTAATCACAGGAACAAAAACTTGGGCAGCGTTTCACTTACAATTCCTTGCTACAATTAGCATCATAATATCGAAAACATAATTGTTTAATATGCAATCGTTGTTGTATTCATTTGACATGCGGTTGCTAATGAAATCATTTTATCTCCTCATAGAATACACTTGAGTGAGTTTTGTATCTTGTAATGTTCTCTAGCGCTGCTAAATAAATATATTTGTTAATAAATTTGATGTTTAGGATGCCATAGTCAAAAATATGAGTTCTAATGTATAGAAGTATTCAACTGTCTACAGCATTTCCAGGCCAGTGAGCATTAAAATCGTTTCTGAATATCGATAACAAAAAAATCGCGAGCCTTTTGCGCTATAGCGAAAAATACAGTCAATTTGAAACAACCGTTTACAAATCATTATGTCTGATGTGGTAATTAAAAAACAGGAGCATAAACTTCTTTCCTAAAAACGGAGTAACTACGGGTTAGATCATGGATTTCTTATGGAAGTTATTTATTTAGAGACAAACCCTTAACTTTCTTGAGACTTTTTTTTGTACGAGCAAAATACATTACACAATAACGGCACAAGATGAGAAGTTGTTATGATTTGTCTTGTGGTATTTAGACCAACAGAACAACAGAATTGGCTCCAAGCTATTTGCCTTCCTTTTTATCAATAATAATCACGGTAGAGAAACAAAATAGTTGACTAAATGTAATTTTCCTGGTTGTTATATAAAAAAAACGTAATTGCATTTATTTTACTATAATAATTCTGCAAGTATTAATACTCCGGTCTAGAAAGATGTGACAATTGTCATATTTTTTTCTTTATAATAGGAATAAAAAACAAGTTAAAGATTCATTTCCAAGCACTAGTGTTCTGAAAGTAATTAATGATTTAGTAGAGAAACAGAGAAAAGTGACAGTTGACCGGTGGTTGGTACAAGCTCTGTTTCAAACAGGTTCTTGGTACAAGCTCTTTTTTAAACAGGTTCTTGGTACAAGCTCTTTTTCAAACAGGTTCTGGCCCCAATAAGTTTATAGGAGCAACAAATATATATGCAACATGCACACACGACAGGACAAGATGCAAACACATCACCCAAGACTATTTTAAAGTATAAAAATAATGATAATTCGAAAAAGCCAACAAAAATTGTTCTGTTTGATAATTGTTTGTATGGATAGATAGAAGTTGTCAAAAGAAACTTTACATTAATATCATTTAATTAATTTGATGTAGTTAAATGTTCAATTTTTGAAGAAAATATTTCTGTGCTGATGACAAACAATTATTCGCAAAAATTTGTTAAGCAATGTTAGTGAAAACAGTGAGCCAAAATTTGTTTCCAGAAGAGAGTCCAGGATGTGTGGCAAATTTCAAAGTATATAAGTTCAACTGCTGGAGGCTCGCGCCTTTATTCGAGATAACAAAAAGGTGAAAATTTTGGATAGTTAGGACAAAAGCATTATCTTATCATTTATAGCTAGGTTATTTAAAAAAATTGTTACATTGTTAAAGGACAAAATAAAGGTGTGATTTAGGCAGGACTTCATGTTTTTATAATTTTTCATTGTACATGACTTTATTTCGCAATGTATATAGTCCTTCCCTTAACGACATGCTATTATTGAAGTAATGTCTAAGAGAAATTACTAATTAAGCAATTACTGGGCAAGTAATGGGTAATTTTAATAACCAGCGCATATTGCATAACATTCATCGCTATAATTATAACACAATATGAAAAAAAGAATTGTCTTTTTTAGATGAATTTATAATGAAATAAAAACGCATTATGGTCAATACTTACTGATTGTCTATTCAACTGCCGAAAACACCACCTACTTCAGGAATGTCTATTGACGTGACTGTCCACATTTTGGTTGAATTGTGACTCATGATATTGCATTTTTTATATAATGACTCAAACAAGTTTAGTATCTAAGAATAAGCTGAGAAAAACTCTCCCAGTTTTTCCAAGAATGCATGACCTTTTAAAACAATTTTTACAAAATCGCCACTATATCTAAGTTGAAGTCATCAAAAGTAATCCCATCTTAAAACAGGAACGTTTACACGACGCCCACATGCCTGTCCATCATTAAATTACTTCCCCTCTTCAGATGTACTGCATACTATGCAACTCTTTGTGATTTCTGCTAATGTTCCAACTATTCTTTATAGCGCAGTTAGACTTTATGCGTAAATCATAGCACAGTAGATTCTATAAATCCATGTTTTATTACTGTAACCTTTCCTTAACTCAAATATCTTTCTTATTCGGACAATTATTTTAGTTAATTACTTCTTATCTTTGTTTTGACATGCATTAAGGGGCTTACATGATTTAAATTTTAGTTTACCAACTTCATACTTCATCCAGCGAACAAATTGTTTATGTACGATTCAGATACAATTTCGACATTGCAATAATTACGAAACTTTCATTACTTTCATTACTCGAACTGCAACTATATTTTTCAACGCTTTTTGATGTTCGGATTATAGAGAGTTTACTTTCACATCTATGGTTCGTGAACAGAGGATTGTGTGCGTGTGTGTGTGTGTGGAAGAAGGAGAGAGGGGCGGGGGCGGATGTAGTGGGCGGGTTGACGGATGGATGGATTGAGAAAATCCATCAGTTGTAAACTATAACATTCTAACCAAAGATACTTTGATCAAATTAGACGGATATTTATAAAACAAAAAACGAAACAACAAACAAATAAAAAAGCAGTACTATTTATGTCATTAAGGAATCATACTGTCTGTTCCGCCACAGATTAAATATTTTAAGAGGGAATCATAGAAAAGCCGAAGAAAAGGTGAATGCGCGTATAAATTTTTTAATGTTGACAAAACTAACGTGCTTTTAACCAACTCAGTGATGTAAATTATATTAAATATCGGCCAAACTCTTAGGCGAAAAACTAATTAGTTGATTTTTAATTACTTCTCGACTCCTGTTAATTTTCTTTTTCTTTTCTTTTTTTTAATACTTTAATTTAATTCTATTGTAATCCACTATTGCTTAATTTCACAATCTGTACAAAGCTAGCAACTTTATTTTGCATAGATAAAAGGTGCCAGGAAAATTTAAAAGCTATTACCTAAAGTAACTAGCAAAGCCACGGAAAACAAGCGCGTCTAATCTCTATCGGGCAATCTCTCAGACACATTTTATTGTTAGGTTAATTTGTGCATTTCCAATCCCCCTGGAACGTGTATCTATTATCTAAAATATTTCTTTCCTCGTGCGTTAAGTAATCTTGCATCCTTCTTTTTCGCTTTGTGATAATCAAATTCATTTCTGGTTTTGTGGTAGCAAAGCATGCTACTTAATAATAATAAAAAATCTCATTATGAACCACGAGGAGCATGCGTGCAAGTAGCTGCCGATTCGTATCACCTTACTGATGAGTATAAATGTCCGTTTTAATTATATTACTCATCTCTATATTAGTAATACCCGCACTTTGTTCAAAATCGTATCCGAATATCTAATTTGTGTTACGGATGCACGAAATGGCGATGCCCGAGATATATGCGCCAAAGGAGGATCTGATGACCGTTAAACGAAGTGCAACCGTGTTGATACTTCCAATGGCTAACGACGCATTCTGTGTCTGTTACCACATCTAATTTCCTGTCAGTGGACGCACGCAATATTTACATACGAAATCAATTTGCCTGCAATGCCCTACGTGAATGCCGGTGGAGATTCCACTTGTCTTTCAGAAAATTATTTTGTCGTTACAAATTGGTAAAGGTCTGCTTTGTAGAAAACAGTTTATATGACATATTTCGAAAACAAGTGCAACCTAAAATAAACAAAATTGTATATTGTCAGGCATACTTCATTGGTAGTGGTAAATGCTTTTTATGCCTAAATATTGTGTTCGTAATAAACTGTTCGTGATTTTCTGAGCAGGGAGATCTTAGTCTTTTTTCTTATTGGTAAAGTAGAATGTTGATTCTAAATCATTCTGAACAGTTCATGCTAAACACTTCTTAACTGAGGTCTAGAGAAAAAGAATTTAGCTTGGCATCAGCATTAGATACTTACATTGAAATTAGATAGAGTTTCTACACTGTCCACAACAGCATTGTCTCACTGTCTTTAAAATTTTAATGAAACAAAACGTAAGATTGGTTAAATAATGGATACCATAATTGAAACTGTAACAGAGAACCATGTTTATAACAGTCTTTTACGTTACAATTCTGTTTTTACTTGAAACCGTGGAACGACATAATACACCTCTTCACAGTTGTTCGCTCGTTTTCTGTATTGAAAAAAGGGAAGTAAACAGACTAAATTTAATAAGGCTTTGACCATGGACATTATGAATATTTATCATTTTCTGAAGAAATAATTAATCTCACGGCATGAAAATTTAGTATGTTATTGGCAGTAACCCTGCTTAAATATCTCCAAAAAAAATTATTTCACTTTTTTGCATGGTCAGAGCCTTCTTAATTCATAACAGTTTACTTCCTTTTTTTTCAATTCTCATTAACCCTATTCGGTCCGGGGTTTTCGAACATACTATGACCGACTCCGCCCCCCCTCAATAACTTTCATAGGGTTGTTCAAATTGAATCAAACTTGGCACACTTATAGTACGTCATAAAATGTCAACAAAATGGCTGCAATAAATTTTTGCTTGCGTCAGCACATTTTCTGTGACTTCATCAGAAGCTTGAAATTTGTTAAAAATGCTACTATCTGTTTAAAATTTAATTACTTTTGTTCCAGAGCGAATTTATCCATTCTGTTTGAAGTTTCTGAAAGCTAAATAAAAGTTATTTAACATATTTTACGTTTTTTACGTGGATCGCATAAAAAATTGCCAAAAATTGCCCGAAAATCCGTTTTTTTCCGATTTTCGGGTAAAATCCGACAAAATCGGGAAATCGGGTTAATCACGTGTCCAAACTATGCAAAATGATTCTTCTTAATAAAATAAAGTTGTGTTGCAAGTTTCAAGTTCTAAGGATAATCTTAACAGGAGTTATTAAATTTTCCCCATTATAAGGATTTCATAGAGATATTTAGGGGTAGTTTCGAGTAATGGCCAATATCAAAGCCTCTGAAAGGTATGGGACTTAAAAATTTGGCATGCAGGTGTCTAATAGATAAATATTGAAACTCAGTAAGTTTAATAGCTATATAACATAGCAATAAGGAGTTATTAAAAAAAAAACGTCACCCCCCCCCCGGACCGAATAGGGTTAAGAGCGTTGTAACAAAAGAAAGATTTATTTAAACAATGGTTAGCTGAAACTGTGAAATCGTGTATTTACTGAAGTCTGAGAGGGTTAGTCGTGAGCAACGCATGTCCTTCAAATAAGTGTATCAATGAGTATGAGTGTAACGACGTGGTACATGCAGTGTTTGACTGTTTTTACAAAGCTTATGCTTGGGAAAGAATTTTATGTACCGTTATGTGCGTTAGAAGATTTTATCTCAAAGCTATTGGATACATTTATGCCCAGCAGTGCAGCAGTACAAGTCAGATTAGCAATATCGATATAGCTACGCTGCATAAAATAGCTGTTTGTCGCGCTACTTGTGCAGAAAAGTACGAGGACATTTATGTCATTTCCGTTATTGAATTATTCCTAAATTAAATGACACTTGTCCACAGACTCTAATTGGTTTCACATAAAAATGACATCATCTTTTTTTTCCCCAACTCATCAGTTCTAACTACTACTCATTCAAGTACAACTGCTTAACTTTTTGTGACGAGAATTTAGTCCCAGAATCAAAATCGGTGCTTTTCTTAACTTGTTTATTTTCTTGTTTATATATGTCTTGTTCATAACCGCAGGTTATGAACAAGACACGATGATATCCGGATTTACTGCATTGCATTCAAGACAAGATGGATTTTTTCAAGAAAAGGTCGGTCAAATTGGTTTGCTTAGAGTTTAATCTGGAAACTTTGAACGATTTCAATTCAGGGGTACCAATCATCATAAGTTAGTGTCAACCAAGGTGTCAATGTCATCACGTAATTGAGATGTGGTTGGTTTCTCCACAGCAGGAGCTGCATCTTGATCTTCACCTTTCTCTTTTTGACTTTTCTCGATATCATCTCCCAAATCAGCCACTAAGATATTTTCATCAAACTCTAATGGCTGAGTTACAGGAACCGTATCATCAAAAGAAGCGACATGTTCAGCAGACAGATCGTTGAAATGTTCATCCATGCTAATCAGTTGGTATCTTTTAGTGCTGCAAGCGGGTCGTCGGATGAAAATGTGTCGTCGTCAATCTCAGTAAAGCATGCTTTTTGAAGCAGTCTTGACGGTTTTCTCTATAACGTTATGCCAAACTAACACCAACGTTTTCATGGCATCTAACAGAGAAATTTTGTTGTTGATTGCATCAATCATTTTTCGGATCATTTTCACTCTGCACTATGCTTTCAAAGGACCAATTACTCATCGGTCCATCGGCCGAAGGGCGGATGTTGTGTTGGGAGGAAGACAAAAAGATTGCTTTAGTTCTCCAATTTATGGATGAGGAGTACAATTGTCGATGATAAGAGCAGTTTTTCGGTCCTTCTTCTCCATCTTGTTATCAAACCCATTCTTCAAAAAGTTTGGAATCCATCCAGATTTTCTTTTTACCCCGATAACGACAAGGCAATTGTTTTAGATTTTTAAAACATCTTGGTTTTTGTGATTTGCCGATAACGAACATTGGGAGTTTTTGCCCTTCATGTTAGCTGCAACCAGACCAGTTACTCTGATCTAATTGTTTTCACCTACAAAACATTTTTCATCTTTAAAAATGAGAGTTCTGTTCGGTTATCTTTTGTAGCTCAAAATTGTAATAACAGTGTGTTCTTCCAAGGGTAAGTCATTTCGTCTGTAACATCCTTTCCTTCAAATGAATAATAAAAGTAAATGTGTAATGCCTATAATACACAAATCAAAAAAAAAATAAAACTACTATTTTGCCGTTCTTAAAAGTTTTTTTCTAATTTGCCCCTAGATTATGATTATAAGTTTCATGCTTATAAAAATGTACTGGGATAATTGGATTCGAATATCATTCGAATGCTTTGAAAGTATTCAAATTTTGAGTTGATTTTGGAAATATAAACATTGTTAAGTGGGTGATATTCTTTTTTCATAAACGAGTACAGGTAACATGGAAAATTTATCAAATGATACACAAGTTTCTATTGTTCGTAAAAAAGAAATGAAAATGAAATCATTTGTGTTGGGTTTTCCAGGAGTACGGCAAGATTTGGGCACCGATGTGAAATGATGTCTTGCACGCCGGCGTGAACAAAAAAGACAGTTTGGCTGATTCAGTTCACGGAAAGAAAAATTCCATTGCTAGCCATTCAATGAAAGGCAAAAATGAAAGATTTTTCAAAACGATTTTTTTACTTTCCACAGGCCAGTGAATATCATTATTGTACGGTTCATGTCACCGGAAAAGTACCTAAGCAAGGAGACGAAAAAGGCATAATAGTTCCATGTTTATTATCGTTTAAGGGTCAATTAGGAGAATACACAGAGGTTTTAAATGTAGAACTTAAAAAACATATAGAAATGTATATGATAATATGTTAAAATAAAAAAGTACCTGATTATGTTTTGAAAAAGACGCTTTTCATTTTCTTCCAGCGATCGAGCCATATTAGTCAAGGAGCTAATTGGAGCAGAAATTGTTTTACCTTACATTCATGGTAAGGAAACAAAACCCACATAGAAATGATCACAAGAACGCCATATATTATAATTTCTCTACTGGAATGCACAAATCCAAGCAATCTGTTGAATATGGTCCTTAAAAAATTCAAAAAAACAACCAAACTTTATTTCATACCAGGCCGCCATTTTTCTTCTCAAAATTAGCACGCGATGAAACATGAAAAAAAACAAATTAATTATTCAGAAAACATATATTTTTAAAAATTGAAGATTCTATTCATGTTCTTTTTAAAAACAATATTAAAAGGCATGTATCTAGTTCTTTTATACAAAGGAGTTTATTTCTGTTTCACCTAAAAAGTTACGACACTGGCGCTAAAATCGGTACTTATATAATTACCGGACGTGGTGTCCGGTAATTATATAAAATTGAGCTTAAATAAAATTGAGCTTCTCTTCAGGAGAGGTAAACTGTTAATTATACACTTAATTCTAACTCGTGTTTACATGATACTTAAAGTGTACATACTTTTTTTAAAAGTAATGTCAAAAGAGGAAGAATCTTTACGCAATAACCATGAAGAAGCTATAACGAAGATCTTCCTTTGCGCCTTACATGTTGCTAATCGTGGCATAGAAAAATCAGTAATATAAAGATGTAAGATGTAAGAGTAGATCCGAGTCTTCTTGAAATCAATGGCGAAAAGTTCCAACAACGCATGGCAAACGACGGAAATGAATCAAGACTGGATGTGAGTGCACGCAGTTTCTGGATTCCTGACCAAAAAGTATTTTTAGACATAAGGGTATTCAATGCCTACGCTCAGAGGTACAGGGATATGGAAATAAGCAGAACCTTCCAGAAAAACGAAACGGAAAAGAAGAAACAGTATAACGAGCACGTACTTCAAGTGGAGAATGGTTCCTTTACACCTCTTGTATTCGCGACAAATGGTGCGATGGGCGATGAGTGCAAAGTCTTCTTTAATCGCTTAGTCGATATGATTGCTGAAAAACGGTCCATTCCGGTATCTTTAGCAACGAATGTCATACGAACAAAGATATGTTTCTCGCTGCTACGGTCGACAATTCGATGTGTTCGGGGTTCTAGATCGACGCTAGATAGGGACATTAATCTCAATGACTTTGCGTTGGCGAATAGAGCTTCCATTTACGATTGCATCTAAATGTACTGTTAAATCAATATTAGTTATATGTCGTTTCGTATTGTAATGTCACCCTCTCATTGTTCAAAGTGTTATCTTTCCACGTATAATGTCTTTAAGTCATTTGTGTTTTATATTGTAAATTCTAGGTTGGTTTATGTTAATAAATTTGACTTTGACTTTGACGAAAAAGCAATAATAACCACTGCTGACAGTGACGTTACTTAGTAGGCTTGTTACTACATTGGACGTGTCGTTGTATGTCTCTGTTGGTATCAACGAACACATAAACATCGCCGAAATTGTGTCAATGCTTGGAGAACAGTGTTGCACAGCGTTTCTTTCTTTACATGCTTTTACAGGAAATGACTATACCAGTGCTTCAATTGTTGTTGGAAAAAGCTTTCCAGTGGGAGATACATTTTCTTTTAATTCAGCACTTTTTCCGTCGTTAGAAAAGTTTGTGTGCGTTTTGTACGGTACAAATAAATTATCCGGGATCCCACTTAGGCGAATTTTTTTTGCTTTAAAGGGTTAGTAAGTTCAAGGGACTAGGTAAAAGTGTACTACTTATCGGGCCTCCTAATTATCCGGGGTGCCACTTCACGAGAGTATGCTGTACTTTAAATAGCACATTAAAGCGTGGTATAACCGGAAAGCACATAATATTCATTGTTGATGTTACCTAGAAACTTAACAAGGCTACATCGGCGACATCGGCGATATCAATGTTATTATATTTTTACTTTTAACAAACTGTGCCACCTCTCCTTAAATGTTACCGGTCAACTCTGAAGGCTCTTAGCTCTTAAGTAACATTAAAATGTGAGAAAAGACAGGAGTTTAATGTATATAAGGAAATTTCAGTACGGTTGTCGTTTATTGCTCTCTTTTGCGTTTCCAGAAAGTTTTATTTATAACAAATATTGATATTAACTGAATATTAAAGAGAACAATGTGCAGTTATTATTAAAGGTGAGTAAAGCCCTGATCTGCAGCAACATGATTGCTTTTAAATGGCTACCGCTTAATCGGTAGAAATGATGTTCATAACCCCTTCTACGACTTAAACGTCTATTGGTATAGTTCAAAACGATCGTCTTCCCCTGTTGCGGTATAGAAGACCAAAACCTTTAAAAGATTTCTTGAAAAATTAAATAAATGTGAATAAATTTTAAAGGAACAACCGCCATGTTTTTACCCTTTGACGGGACAAGTGTTAAAATCACAAGGGTTTTCTTTTGGAAATTGAAAAAATCACTCTTTAAATATTCGAAAATTAAAAAATTCTTATTAAAAAGAAAGTTTTAAAAACAATCTAAAAAATGAATGGAAAAAAACGATAAAAATTGGCTAGGTTAAGAAAATATTTGTCTACACGAAATTCCAATTTCGGACACCACAAGTAAGCGACTAACAACCATCCACTTTCAAAAACGACAAATTGACTTTGACTCTCCCACTTCAAAATTCGAGGCCTTGGCTGAAGAGTTGAATAGCATTAAAGCGAGATCGAATAATTTCGATATACAATTTCACTGAATTGAAAATCAGTTTTAACATCCATTTTAAGATTCTTTCTCCCCGCCATTCTCCTTCTTTGAGATTATTCAAAACAATAGAGTGCTTTTTCGAACGAAAAAGCGGAGGAGTGTATCAAAATAATTCCCATATTTGATATCGGATACCTAAAATTATTTAATTTTGATATCTCATTCCACCTCATTCGTTATCTGTTTAATATCCTCCTTTAATATCCTCTTCATAACAAAAATCTTTTTCATTTCAGAAGAAAGCTTTGGAATAATGCAAGAAAACAAGTTCTGGTGTCTCAAGAAAACAATCAGAAAGATATGGAAGCTTTTGGCACTTTGTTTTAGCCAATCAAAAAAAGTAAAACAAATCAGCTTTCTGCAATGTAAACTTGAAAAATCAGAAAAAATTGCACTCGTTTCTCGGTATAAAATAAAAAAATAGCATATATTTCGCGTACATTAGCCAATCAAAGTCCGAGAAAAACTCAACCATACGTTAATACTACATACCAAATTCAAAAGCAATTTATACTGACAAAAAGTCACAAAGTTTTATAAACTAACGACTTTCAAGGTTTCCTTCACATTGCAAAAAATTATTTTTTGCAAATCAACAAAGCGAAAGACGTAACACTTTACTATGCTAAAAAGAATGGCCATACAATCAGGTGTTTACAAAAACACATGATTGTCTAGGTAGGTTGACATCATAAACAATTTAATCCTATAGCCCTTGAAAAAACCCACTTGATTAGGAACGCCAAACGCTACAGAATTAGATTTTATTGATGTTCCTAACTTTAATAAACGAACAAACAAAAAAATTCGTAAACATGTTTCAAAAAAATACAAAAACATCTAGCAGACAGACGGAAAGAGAGTAAAATAATGTCAGAGGAAAAATAAATTAATAAAATGGTGAAGAAAAATAACAAATAACAAAATAATTAGCAAACAAACGAAAGACAGACTTGACGTTGCCAGTCCATAACCACTGCATGACCACGGCACTGGACATGATACTTGTGAAATGTCTATTTTCTTGGTTATATCTCAAATGGCCAAACAGCATAACTTTGCCGGTACTCTACAGCCTAAAGCTTTATTTGGCATGGGGTTTAGGTCAAGTAACGAACGAAGGTGTGTTAGCTGCACTCCACGACCCGGCATGACCTGAAGAATCGTGGAATTGGGGCGTGTCAGCTAAAAAAGTACAGCATTGGATATAGCTGATCAAATAACCTAAGAGCCGAATTCGTAAGATCAAAGGCTCCTGTGAACATGTGAAAATTGGCATAGATAGATACGGCTTTCCTTGTTGCTTGGGCACATGATCTTCAAAATTTTACTTTCCTTTTCATTAATTCATGTACGGCGTTGAAGTTTCCCACACAAAAATAATTTGTAATCAGTTTAAGAGAATCCACATAAATTTAATTAAAATAAAAATAACTTTTATAACTGATGGAAACATGCCAAAGAAAAGTAAAGTATGAATAAATTTTCCTGTTTAATCTGGTTGAGCAATTGTTTTGCTTTTATGAATTTCAGATATAAGATCAGAGCTTGGTATACACTAGGACACCCTTCGTAGTACCTCACTGTTAACAGTATAAATAGGACTGAAGAGGCTACCCTGAGTAAATACCTGTAACAAATAAAGAAATAAAATATAAAATATAATAGGAAGACAAACTGAATCAATTCAGAGAGGCGAACTTATGGGGAGAGATTGCAACCATGGAAATCTCTCCCGTTGGTATTTTGTTACTGGATCAAATAACATACTCTTATATTTAGAATTCCATTCATGCTTGTCATTATTCTTATTTCTTTATTGTTCTAAACAAACGTTTTTAGCCTGAAATCCCAGTCTGACATTCTTAAAAAACATATCCTTATAAGAGAAAAAGTGTATAACGCACGTAGTCTAATAACTCCAGCAGTTTGTAAATTTTTTTTACAACTCTTACCGTATGATTAAATTTTGACTGAATAACATCGATTTGCGTTTTGAGATATTTACAACTATTTTCTGTCTGACCATTTTACATTGCATATTGCTTGCAACACTATCATAAGAAATCGGCAATTCTTCATTCGCCACCAACATAATTATCCTAATTAACTTCAATTCCTCACATATGTATTTTCAATTAGCGGCTTGTTATGAGTGAAATTATCCTTTTTTTCCTGGGGTCAGAAAATTAATTTAAGCGGTTTTTGGTCGGCGCGTCAGGGTAAACTATATGATCTGTTACCAATGAAAATATATCGTGTTAGAGAGCTGCTTTTATTAGATCACGTGCATTGTGCTTTTTCTCTCAGTTTCCGGTTGCTTTAGTTGGAACACGTGTTGTCTTCTGGTATGTTCAAGATGATTTATGATTATTCCTTCATTTTCTAATTTTTTAATATATTTTTTATAAACAATAACATCTTGCTGGTAAATTTTTAAAATAATAATTTCCATGGCTCAGAAGTTTTTTTTGCTATTATTTAGGCGACTTCTGAGAGCATTCTGGATAATCTCATTGCCTAGATAACTACAGGCTGATTTTGTTAGCTTAGTATGTATTAAGATGTTTAAGTCAACAACTAGTCAACTGGCAGCAAAACGTATAAAATAATATGCTTACCAGTAGCTAAATCTAAGAATGTGTTTAAAGAATAAAAAGTTGCAGAAGCATTGGACCAAATTTGGGTCATATCAGTCGAAATATGTAACTATATGCAGAAGTTACTGCGCATAATTAACTTTTTTAATTTTGATTTTTAATTCATATATTAATTTAATAAAAAAACAAAAAAACGCACAATCCATAAAAAAACGAAGAAATATAAAAAAATATAAAAATGAAAGTTTTGGAGTACCTCTATGACTATACCTTTTCGAAAACACGGCAACATGCGCGGATTTCATCACGACAATTGGTGACACGTATGTTGATTCATGGTACTTACTTTGTACACATTTTTCTAGCATCGGAATATATGAATAGATATCACAAACTGTAGTTATAATAATCCGGTTCTCTTGTTACTCGTATATTTGTCATATATTTTGTATATTTGCCACTCGTATATTTGGCAATCCTTTGGTTGCATAGCATAATTCATAAAAAGTTTACCTACACTAACTTTCCTTCTTAAAATTAACAACATTCGTACTCCATAATCTATTTTTTTTACAACTTAAATCAAGTAATGTTTTTATTCCCTTTTTGCATTTACCAAAGATTTTGATTTAACTTCTATAAAATCCATCTTTTCACCAAATTAACTTATATTTCAGCAGGAATTCATTTTTCCATTCATTAAAACTTTAACGTAACTATTACTTAACATTAATAGTTTTCTTGCGCCTATCTTTGGAAAACTTTCTCGTCGTAAACACTAGTTCTGTACCGTATAAAGACTCCACACAAACTGATGTGTAATTTACGCGAGCACGGTTATAAACATATAGCGTCACGGTGAGATAAAATACAGACTCGCGAACCCCTATACGAACTTTGAAACATAATGACTTCTAATTGCAGTTATGCACGGTATTTTTATCTCGGCATTGTTTCATTGTGTATCCATGGTAATTATCACAGTATTTTTACGGTCAGGTGAAACTGAAATAATATTTTATCTCTTCGGTTATCTAAGGTTGTAGTTCTAGCAATCAAAATAGCTAGCAATCAAAATATTGCGTTTCGTGATGATTTATGTTTTACGCTCTTCATCAAATCTTCATTTCTCTGTATAGCTATTTTTTTCAGTGTCTAATCGGTGAAACATTTGTGACCATACTTGAAGGAAAATTGTAAATAAATACCCTGCAAGCCTTATACTTAGAATTATCACAACAAACTGCTCCCAGGTTTTGTCGAACGGCGTTAAACATGAAATAGAAAGAAGCTGGGTAAAACTATTGTCAGTAACTTGCTATTGCATTGGTTTCTTGAATTTCATGTTTATTGATTGTTTTTGTTGCCTTTGGATTCTATATTGCTAAATTAGCAGGCGTATAATTCTAAGGGTATTATTGTAACGGTAAAGGTTTCAAATTTTACCCTCGGATTACGAGCAGAGATCAAATATAAAATAATAAACTCCATTAATGCACCAACATGGGAACATGACTCATCAAGGCCAGCCATACAAGAGCAATGTGCTGTTCGCACAGCCACCCATGGTGTATGACAGTTATCATTAAGGCGTTGCGATGGAATTACATCTGAATTAAAAATGAAAATCGAACGATTAGAAATAGGGTAAGACAGAAAATCTCGTATCAAGGTGAATTAGTTATGTGCCTCTAAACATGTCCTGTTCTTTATTGATTCTCGAGTGTAAAGACCTGGAGAGTTAACTAAATAGTCATAAATTCCTGCCCACTCGACATCAGGTAATTCGTTTGGATCATTAACCTAAACATCAGCAAGAAGCTGATAAGGGCACCCTGTTAACCCACAAATATTCAGCTTAATGCGATATCGTTCTTTAGCTTCTGCTTGTAAATCTAGTGTATTATAAGAAGCCATAAGTAACAACAAATGATTGAATCGTATGAAACCACAATATTGCAATACTTACTAACAACATGTCTCAACCTATCTAAACGCCCTTACTTTCCCCGGCAGATTGCAGGACACTGCAGTTTGTTTTCACTGCAACAGATCGCGCATGATTATTGGGCTTTCCGATTTCCCGAAATATTCTAGTTTTATAGCTAACTCGGAACAGAGAATAGGAAAAGGAGTCAACAGAGGATTTCAATCCTTTTGTTTTATATAATATTTAACCTGAAATGGTATTAACCTTTTTTCCCTTTTAGGCATTGGGGGATGTATTTTGACAAAAATATGTAAAATCCGATATATGTCATATTTCGAATTAGAATCTCAAAATCCGGGGAAAAAGGATTAAATAGGTAGCAAAACTTGACCAAACTGAAAACATAAGCACGTTGTGACATTTTTGAACTCGCACAATTATTTCATCACAATTTGAACCATTTGCCATTTCGGAATGGTTTAGAAATCTGCACATAAGCAATCTTTGTTGTCAATGTTGGTGTGTGAGAGACTGAATGCTTTGAACAGAAGTAACAACACCAGTTTCGTCACTTTATTTATTTATTTTGACGACGTTTTGACCGTAAACGGCCATTATCAAGTCATATTTACAGAATATTACAAGCTAGTACTATTTAAATAATTAGATCGCACGATACAATTATCGTACGATATACTAATTAACGAATAAGAATAAAGAAACTGATGCTATGTTCCTACTAAGAGTAGGTTTGTCCCTATGGATTATTAAACTTTCATTCAGATCTAAGTCATAATTATTTCTAGCGGTGGAAAGTATTTAAAAAAATTCTCTAAACGTCGCCTCGTATGACAGTATATCGCGGGAAAATGTGGAGTTTTGGTGACTATTTCGGTTAAAGCTGAAATGCCCATATCCCCATGTGCTCACTTGCTCGTACTTTCAGATGCCGCAATGTCTTGCCTATATAGATAGCATCGCAATCATCCTAGCAATCATAATCGGTATACTTAGAAATTAGAAGACTCTTACTTTACTTATCTTTAATAATTCGGTTTCTTTGCGGCATGTGGCTGTGGCGGCCGCACAAACTCTGTCCATGTATAATATGTACAAAGCGTTGCTGTTCCAACTTCTTGAAATTTGAATTGCTTCATATGTGACCATTTTTTATCGAGAGAACGTGTCACTTGTTTGAGTGAAACTTAATTATTGCATTATTGCAGAAATATATTTTGGCGACAACTAAACAATCCTAATATCACACAAGAAAATTACATCGGCTTTACTTCAGACATGACGTCATATAAAGGTTTTGAACGCTCATTTGTAGTGTGGATTATTTGGTCAATCTGTTGTTTTGTTTCTTATGTAAACAGTAGAATAAGCCGGATATTTAAATTAGCATAGCCACAACATGATTGCAGTTGAATTTGTAAAAGTAAAGAAGAATTTGTTTGAACTAAGTACGTTAGTCCTTTTAATCAGCCGCATAGACATTATGTTTAATACTTTCATAATCAAAGAAATGATCGATAAAAATGTTATTTTTTCTATGTTTTTATTTATTTTTATTTTACTAATTAGACTTTCCCACATTATCGGTTCAAATAAAATCCAAAGTTTAACTTGTCATTATTCCGTCATAGCTTTAAAAGTCATGCATCCGTTTTACTTTCCCTAAAAGACCCTATATTAATCGAAGAAGAAATAGTAGCATCTTACTTACCCACAGTTAAAAAAAAAAATTGGATAACACTGAAAATTAATATGGGACCCACAATCTTGGTCAAAATATGTTGACCTCGACATGACAAGTAATTGCATTGTCTATTTCTATATTATATTCATGCATTTCCTTTTCCAACTGCTATTTCGTTTTTTTTACAGGAAAAAAATTACTCTTGGCAAATGAGCACTCAAGTTGGGGTTAAATTCTCAAAAAAACCTATTTTTCATGAATGTCTGTATAAAATAAAAATATAAAGCTAGGGTAATCACGTTTGGTAACAATTGATATGAAAATATTATACTAACTTTCGGCTTACCAAAACACGTAAAATGATGTAATAACAAAAAATCTTACCCTTGGTAGATGCATCTCGAATTTGTAACAGTTCAAGTTATTCGCGATTAACTTTAATTAAACAATTACATCCAAATGTTTAAAACACTATAAATTCGTGCCGTGTCTAAACAACTATCTTCAATCAAATGTTGTTAAGTTTGTACATAGACCTGGGTATTAGCCGACGTTTGATGAAAAAGGGGTTAACTATGAGAAGGTTAATGTTGTGAATAATTATTATTTTTTATTTTACATTTACAAAAACAACATTTCAGAACTGACACACTTTAGGCAAGTTTGAAAAAATATCTCTACTTTTGTTTGCCATCAAATTTAAGTTAAAAAACACGATCCGTACCACTCCAGAAGAAAAAGTTTATTTTAATTGAGCGCACGCAACTTTTAATGATTTTGACGTCACGCATAATTTTATTTTAAATGTTTTTAGCCAATCAAATCCTGACACACGACCACATCGGATTGTTTTGTTTTTTCGCACAGGCCAAACCGCTTTAAATAAAAATGTCTTGATCTATGAGAACATTCTACGCGACGGTAACCTCGTTTAAAAAATTGATAAACCTACTGTTGTGTTCGGAGTTTGACCATGCAATAAACCCTTAAAATTGTAAAAAAAGAAGGAAGATATTTAACTATTTACAGATTCGTATCTGATGAATAACTAGAGCGACTTCGTAAGAAATAACGGTTATTGCGTCCTAGACGTGAGACTTTGTTTTGAGCAAACGGGCCCACTATTAATTATACTGCCACTTTTTTACTTAAAAAGAATAGAAAGTTTTTATGAGCATCACTATCACAGTAATGAACAAAACGTTAACACATTACACCAAGATTTAAATCAAAGAACAAGCTTACAACAAAGATTGAGGGCAATTTAGTTAAAATAAACCAACCGTTTCGGCAGGAAGTTCTACGGCAAATTACTGATTTACTTGACCTCTACTGGGGAATATTTGTTCCAATTATGCAGAAAAAGTGCTTACTTTAATCTCTATAATAATAGCTGTCGTCTGTCTGTCTGTTCAAAAGGGTTACCGATATCCCTTTGATCTTTCCGCGAGTTTTTAGAAAACAGGGGGTTGTTTAATTGAAAATCGTATTGTTGATTCAAATAAATTTCAGAAATTAATTTATTTCCTGAATTAATTTAATTACTATAATTTATTAACCTTAATAAAAAAATAAATTAAGCGACTAAAATAAATGCATTATGTTAATACGCTAAATTTAATCATAATAATTAACCCCCGTGATCTCAATCGCAGGCGGACGGAAAATCCCCGCGGCCCTGCTGCTTTATTTTGGATCCCCGGCAGACCCCGTTTTTTACGGCTTTGTTTTTACAGCCCACGCGTTATTAATCAATCACGAGGCTCGATTGGCACTAATAACCAATCCAAGTTCTTCGCGGCCTCAGCATGCCGACGGAGGACCCATGCTTAACTTACAAGGTCATTTTTGGTTTAGCAATGATGTTGTGAGGTTTGTAGGTCTCCTTTTGATCCTTTTCTCTCTAAATACTTTGTACCTATGGGAATATTTATTTTCTGTGTGTTTTCACATGTTAAGGTTAATATTTCATCACGTTTTCTAGCCATGTATAAATCTTAAACAAACCAATTTTAAGTGTTTAGCTAGCTAGCTAAAAACGTAGATTTTGAAACAACATGCTTAAGGCAGCTAGCTTTATTTATTCCTACACTTTTAAAGTTTTTATTCAGTTTGGTATATTATTATTTATTTTTATGTTGAAGTTGGGTCTACCTAGCTAGCTCCTCTTTTAGCTACATCCTGCTAAAAAGAAGTGAAAGTAGACAAATGCTGTTTGACTGCAACACAATTCTATGTTCAGCAGTTAGGCAGCTACCAATTTTATTACTGCTATGAAAACTTGTGCTACAAAATTAAATTGCCAAGAATTTTTTTAACCGAAAATATGATAACGACAGGCGGTTTCCTGAATTTTTTTTAACCGAAGTTGCGATAAGTTTTTATAAAAATTGTGTTACACCTATATACCCATGTGCAACACGGTTTACCTGAGTTTCACGATTAATTTGTTACTGTTTACTGAAACTTATTCTGCAAAATAAAATAATATTGACTAATTGCTTTTGCTATGACGGGGTAACAACGGTACCAATTTTATTACTGCTATGAAAACTTGTGCTGCCAAATAAAATTGACACAGATTTTTTTAACTGAACATGATAACGACAGGCGGTTTCCTGAATTTTTTTTAACCAAAGTTGCGATAAGTTTTTATAAAAATTGTGTTACAGCTATACTCATGTGCAACACGGTTTACCTGTACTAAGCGCTAAGTCCACCGTCACGATTAATTTGTTATGTTTACTGAAACTTTTTCCGCAAAATAAAATAATATTGACTAATTGTTTTTGCTATTACGGGGTAACAACACGGGTTGTAAACTGTGCTTTTATTTTGGCTAAAGTTGCAGTAAAGTTATATTTTCCAAAATACATTACAACCGAAACACTATAATATTATGTGCGCTTTACTCGATTCACAACATATATACTGCATACCTAAAGCGCTCCACCTAAATGTGTGACACTGTTTGCCTTTTTTATTATGCACTCCACTTGGCCTTCACCGCTAGGCCGCACAGTTTCACGACATACTATATAACCGTACTAAAGCGCTTCACATGACCGTGTTAGCGGTTCATATTAAGCGCTTCAGGGCGTTCAACAACAGTTACTTGTGGCTTACCCCGGCTTCTCTATTATAATAGCCGTCGTCTGTCTGTTCGTGCGTCAAAAGCGACTTGTGTTAACCACGTACGAAATACTAGCCCGCTAGCGCAGGGACAAAAACCCGTCGGCCCCCCGCTTGCACAGGGACGGGTTCCCGCTGGTCCAATCAGGAGCGGAGTTTTATATAAATGACCAATCAGAAACTAAAGCTCTTTATATTTCTTAGCAACGATTTTTACGTTATCGGTCCGAAATTTGGCAAGCAGATTGAACCAACTCATGCTGGAGAAAGAAAAGTTTCTTAACTGTTTGCTTTATTTTTTCTTTCTGATACTTTTATTTGTATTCTAACAAGATTGCAGTTTCTTTTAAAAGTACTTTCGGGTATTTTTTCTATTTGTTTACATGTTTATTCACCTATACTTTATAGTTAGCTAGCTAGCTAGCTAGCTAAGCTACCTATTCAGCTACCTAGAGGTTTGTATTAGTTTTATTTGCCTCTTACTGTCACGTTCTCTAGCCATATATTAATCTTAAACAAAACCAATTTTAAGATTCTGGCTACCAACGTAGATGTTAGCTAACATTTGTGATTTTTGTGTTATCTTCGCCAATCTGATTTTTACTTGGTTGTGACTGGGGGGGTTAGCTACCTCTAACTAAAATGTAAAAGTAACCAAATACAGTTGGCTGCAACAGAATTTTTAAGTAATCTTTTTCATACTAAATGCAATTAAGTAGTTAGCTACCACTTTACTGTAATATAAACTTTAGCAAAAGTCAAAAGTTTATTAATGAGACATGGAGTACCTGTGCTATGTGCCTATCCCGTGTTGTTAAACGACGGTCTGTTTCCTGTGTTTTTATTTAAACTGAAGTATTTTGGAAAAAGCTATTAAACTTATAGGTATGTGCGACACATTTTACCTGTACTGTTTTTGGAAAAGGCTGTTACGCCTAGGCGCATGTGCGATATGGTTTACCTGTACTAAGGGGTCAGCCCACTGTGACAATTAATTTTTAAACTTCCTCGGTAATCACCCCTGTAGGGATGTGCAACACTGTTTACCTGGACTAACCGCTCAGCCCTATGTTAGCAATGGACTGTTTATTGTGTGTTTATTAAACAGAGTCTGCGAGAAAGTTTTTTTCAAAAGGGTATTATCCCTTTTGTGTGTACAACACCGTTTAACTGTACTAAGCGCTCAGCCCGGTGTCACGATTAATTTTTGAACTTTAAAAAAAACTTAATCTACAAAATAAAATAATATATACTGATTGTTTTTGCTATGACAGGGTAACAACGGTTTGTAAACACTATTTTTATTTCAGCTACCGTTGCGGGAAAGTTATTTTTTGAAAAATATGTTACAGTCGCAACACTATATTGGTGTATGCGCTTTACTTGATTTACGACATATACTGCATACCAGTACAAAAGCGCTCCACCTGATCGTGTGGCACAGTTTACGGCTCTTATTAAGCGCTCCACAGAGTGTTCAAGTCCAGGTAACACCTTGACTTGTGGCTTAACCCGGCGTTTCGACGCCGGGTCTCCCGGCTAGTCTCTTCAATAATAGCCGTATTCCGTCTGTCTGTCTCTGCGCAACATGGCGTCGCAAGTAGCGAAACCCGCGGAAATTGGCCAATCACGGGACTCGATATTTACTAATAACCAATCCAAGTTCTTCGCGGGCTCAACATGCTGACGGAGGACACATGCTACGCTTACGAAAGCCATTTTTGGTTTGAAAGTGATGGTGTGAGGTTTGTAGGTCTCCTTTCCATCCTTTTTTCCTCTGAGTATTTTGTATACTATAAGATTATTTAGTTTCTGTGTGTTTCCACATGTTAAGGTGAATATTTCATCACGTTTTCTAGCCATGTATAAATCTTAAACAAACAAATTTTAAGTTTTTGTCCAGGTAGCTATAAACGTAGATTTTGAGGCAGCAAACTGCTTTTTAGGCAGTTAGATATAGCTATCTATATTTATTCCTATTCTTTTAAAGTTTTTATATTGTTAGTTTGGTATATTGTTATTTATTTTTATGTTGAAGTTGGGTCTACCTAACTAGCTCCTTTTAGCTACCTCTGGCTAAAAAGTGAAAGTAGCCAAATGCTGTTTGGCTGCAACACAATTCTTAATTCTTATGTTAAGCAGTTAGGCAGCTCCCAATTTTATTACTGCTATAAAAACTTCTGCTGCAAAATAAAATTGCAGAGTATTTTTTTTTAACTGAATATGATAACGACAGGCGATTTCCTGAATTTTTTTTAACCGAAGTTGCGATAAAGTTTTTTGAAGAATGGTGTTACGCCTTTACTCATGTGTCACATGGTTTACCTGTACTAAGAGCTTAGTCCAATGTTAACAACGGGCTGTTTCCTGTGTTTCTGTTTAACCAAAGTTGCGATATATAATGTTGTTTTTTTCGGAAAAGGGTATTACACTTACCTATATTGATGTGTGACATTGTTTACATGTACTAAGCGCTTAGCTTGGAGCAACATTTTTTTTGAATTTTACCGGGAACATTCCCTGGAAAATAAAAAAAGATTGGCCAGCTGCTTTGCTTTGACGGCGTAGCAACGAAGTGTAAACCGTGTTTTCATTTCAGCTTAAGTTGTGAAATTTATTTTTAAAGTTGTGCGCACTTCACTTGATTTACCACATAATATATAGCTGTACTAAAGCGCTTTACCTGAATGTGTGGCACAGTTAACGGTTCTTATTAATCACTTATCCGGGTGTCAACGTCGGGTAACATAGTTACTTGTGGCTTAACCCGGTGTGTCAACAGAGTGTATCCTGTGTTTTGTAAGCAAAAGCTGTAATAAAGTTTTTTGAAAAGGGTATTAAGCCTAACCGCATGTGCGACACAGTTTACCTGTACTAAGCGCTCAGTCCAATGTCGCGATTAATTTGTTAACGTTTACTGAAAATTATTCCCTAAATAAAAAATATTGACCAATTGATTTTGCTATGACGAGGTAACAACGGGTTGTAAACTGTGTTTTTATTCGGCTAAAGTTGCAGCAGAGTTATATTTTAAAAAATACCCAAAACACTCTAATGTTGTGCGCGCTTTACTCGATTTAAGACATACTGCATACCTGTACTAAAGCGCTCCACCTGATTGTTTGACACAGTTTACAGTTTTTTATGAAGCGCCCCTCTGTGTGTTTAACGCCATTCCGCACAGTTACTTGTGGCTTAACCCGGCGTTTCGACGCCGGGTCTTCCGGCTAGTCTCTTTAATAATAGCCGTCGTCCGTCTGTCTTTTCGTGCGCCAAAAGCGACTTGTGTTAACCACGCACGAAATACAAAATACGCAGGGACGAGAAACCCGTCGGGCCCCCACTGGCACAGGGACAATTCTCGCTAAAATAAAGGTCCAGTCAGGAGCGGAGTTTTATATGAATGACCAATCAGAAATTTATATTCCTTAGCAACAATTTTTACGTTCCCCTAATATCAGTCGGAAATTTGGCAAGCAGATCTGACCAACTCAGTGCTGGAGAATGGAAAGTTTTTGGACTGTTTGCTTTATTTTTTGATTTGCGATACTTCTATTTGTATTCTAACAAGATTGCAGCTTATTTAAAACTACTTTTCGGGTATTTTTTCTGTTTGATTACATTTTTATTCACCCTATGTTATAGTTCGCTAGCTAGCTCAACCACTTGAAGCTTTGTATTAGTTTTATTTGCCTCTTACTGTCACGTTCGCTAGCTACCAACGTAGATATGTAATTTTTATGTTAGCCAATATTATTGCTTTTTGTGTTCGCCAATCTGATTTTTACTTAGTTGCAGCTGGGGTTGTGACTTATACAGCCAAATACAGTTGGCTACAAGAGAATTTTTAAGTAATCTTTTTTATACTAAATGCAATTAAGTAGTTAGCTACCACTCTACTGTGATAAACTTTAGCAAAAGTCAAAAGTTTATTAATGAGACATGGAGAGTACCTGTGCTATGTGCTATGCTAAATGCAATTAGCTAGGTAGCTACATCTTTTATTATTTCCCTGAAAACATTTTCTGCAAATAAAATGCCTGAGCGATTGTTTTAGCTAGACAGGTAACAAAAGGCTGTTCCCTGTGTTTTTATTTAAACCGAAGTTACAATGAAGTTTTTCTTTAAAAAGATATTACGCCTATATGCCTGTTCAATTCTGTTTAACTGTACAAAGCACTTAGCCCAGTGTTAACAACATACCGTTTTTTTAAAAGGGTGTTACGCCTATGCGCATGACATGGTTTACTTCTACGAAGGGTTCAACCCACTGTGACAATTAATTTTTAAACTTTATCGGTAATCACGCCTGTACGGATGTACAACACTGTTTCCCTGGACTAACCGGGTCACTGACTATAATAATTAATTATTTTTAACTGGCACAGCAAAAGACAAAAAATAAAATGTAAAAAAATGAGTTTAAGTTTGTAAACACTGCTTTTATAAACCTAGACGAAACGTATAAATCAATAAAAACAACTGTTTTTGATTTATTTAGTTTTTTAAAAAGAATTTTAGCTTGTCGGAACTCCTTGTGAGCGAATGCAAATCTAGCTTTATAAAATTTTAGATCACTAAAAAGACAACAAACGACCGTTGCAGCTTACTGGCGATAACAATTAAACATAAAATAATAATGCAAAACGATTTATTTGTAAAAATAATAGGTGTTTGTATCTTGTTCAACAGGGTAGTTCTGTTATCAAAACTCAAAAACTAATAATTTACGCACCGCTACACTAGACTGGTACACTTCCGTACTTCACTAGTCTCGGTAGTAAAGACTGCGGCGAAAAAGGAGCCCATTTTAAAGTTTAACCGGCTTGAAAGTCGTAAAGCAATTACACTACAAACGTAGATTTTATGAGAGATCTAGGATGCCATCTAGATAGCGAGCTATCTAACCTTTGTTTATTATGCTATTCTTTTAATATTTTAAATCAGTTTGGTATAAGAGTTTTGTTTATCTTAAGTAACATTATTTTTTTTGTGCTGTGATTGTGGCTAACTAACTAGCTAGCTCATTAGCTACATCTGGCTAAAAAGTAAAAGTAGCCAAATGCAGTTTGGCTGCAACAAAATTCTCAATCAATAATTATTTTTCTAAATGCATGCAACAAGTTTTTTCATATAAATTTTGGCAAGCAAAGACTTTATTTATTATATGAGACAACAACGTTCATTTTTTACCCACAATTAATTTTTTAACAACAGGCTTATATCACGAAAAGTTATTTTGCAAAATGAAATTGCCGAGTGATTGTTTTAACTACACGGGATAATGACGGGCGGTTTTCTGTATTTTTATTTAAGCCGAAGTTTTTTGGAAAAGAGTACTTTACCTATAGACCGCACTGATATGAGCATTCTACAGATATGTGCGACATGGTTTACCAGTACTAAGGCCGTCCCGGTGTCACTCACGATTAAGTTTGAACACATATTTACTTGTGGCTTAATTCGACTGGTCTCGCATTTTGTGTGTCGGGAAAAAGCGGATGGTGCTATCCACGCAAGATATCTTTAAACTACTATTGTATAGTTAAACAATCGAGACAATGTATTACGTAATGTAAATGTGAGAGTCAGAAACAAATAACAAAATGCGGCGACTAGTGATTTCCGTGGCCATAAGTGGTTGTCATAAGTGCTCCACTAGATTTGTGAAACAGAATATACCTGTACTAAAATCCCCTGACCCGGATGTGCGGCGTGATTTACCTTGGTATTTATTAGTATTTTTTTACTACGCTGTAACCAACTATAAACAAAGAAAGAAATAAAAAAAAATAAAAAAATACCTGTCTTGAAGATTCTTGTATATTCTTGGAGGAGTATAAGTACTTTGCGGGTATTACTTTTTGAAAATAAAATACTTGGATATTTGGAAATAATAAACCGTCGAAAAGGCTATATTTTAAAAACATTCATTCGGAAATAATATTAAATTAATCGTAAGCCTGTGGAAAAATGTGCGGGAATTGGCCATCACTGTTCGCAGCTACCATCTTGGTCTCACAGAATATATTGAAATTATTTTGGAGGATTATCACTGTAGTGTAGCCTCTAAAATATAATTGACTAGGACAAATATTAATTTTTTTTAAATATTACTCAAGGATATTTTTCTAAAAGCAGCAAACATTGCTGCCAGTCACTATTTCAGACATCACACTTTTCGATGAAAATGTTTGGCGTCGTCAATCAATGAAATTATTTTGAAATTTACCGCTGTTTTAAAATTTCCCGCTGACGTTTTAAAATTTCCCGCTGACGTTTTAAAATTTCCCGCTGACGTTTTAAAATATTCCGCTGACGTTTTAAAATTTCCCGCTGACGTTTTAAAATTATCCGCTGACGTTTTGAAATTCTCGTTACGAATATATTTCGAATGTTTGAGCACTTTTGTTGTATAAGAAAATTGAAAACATATGAACGTTGAATAGTTTTTAAATTTATAAACTATAAAAATACCTGTTGCGTTGTAAATGTTGTTGTTAAAATTTGTTGTTGATACAAGCAACGAGTTCCATTTTACTTTGGCTGTTTTCCATATAAAGTGTGATTAACCAGTAATCACATCTTTGCTATCGTGAAATTTTAGGATAAATTTACCTTGCTTGATTTTTGAAATGTTTGAAATCTCCCTCGTTTCACCGGGGGGAGATTTCTAACATTTCAAAAATCGAACAAGGTAAATTTATCCCAAATTTCCCTCTCAAACTATGCCTGTGGTTGATAATAGTGGCGACAAAATCGAACGACAAGATCTTATTTTTTGTTCCCAGACATCACCCATGTAAATTGCTGTAGAGGTCTTGAATTTCTAACCAATCCAATCCGTGCCTTTTTCGGAGAAGAAATTCAGCAATCTTCTGTTGGTTCGTTTCTTTACTAGCTTTCTTTAATTCTACTGAAGCACCAACAAAATTCGTTCCGTTGTCAGACCGCTAATAAAACGATGGAGGGCCATAATGAAAAAATCTGTCTCGAGACTGTTTTTACTTTTCAAATAAATTGCAAGACTAGAAAAGCAGGTGAACAAAGCTCCACACTGTTTAAGTTTCTTTCTTTCTTCTTTGATCAAAAAAGGACCGAACATGTCGACTTGTGAATACGTGAAAGGTGCAGCTTCTGAACAGCGCTCTAAATATAAGTTTGCCTTTTTTGTTCATCGTCCTCTAAGCTTTCTGCATGTTACACAATTGCAAATTTCCTTCCGAAAACGTGAACATACATTGACAATCATAAAACCTTTCTGTCGTATCTCGCATAACGTTGGATCTCAGCCACCGTGGATCACCTTCTTGTGGTGATATCGTAACATCAATTCGGTAATAGAATGACTTTTTGGAAGAATAGTAGGGTGCTTTATTGTCCATTCCAGACTTGATGAATTTCCAATTATCCCACTGACTCCTATGATGGAATCTTCGTCCAGAAATACATTCAGACGAGAGAGAGAACCTAACTTCGTTTCCTGTAATTCGAATGTAAACTTGTCAATTTTGTATTAAATGCACTTCTTTGAACAAGTCTGATGATTGCCAGGTCAGCCTTCAATAGGTTATCAAAATCAATCTTCTTCTTCTATTATATCCACGTCGAAATGGTGGAATCCGTTTCAGACAATACCAATTGAAAATTCGTCTTCTGAGATGGTTTTTAGTCCTTCACTAGGCAGGTCCATTTGCACCGCAGTTGCATTAGGCTTTACCTTCTTGACTTCATCGTCGACACAATGAACTAAAAAAGGTTTCAACTGTATCCCAGTTCACTGAGCATTGAATTAGGAATTTTGGTCCAGATAGCCAACGGTCATTTTTGACAAAGTTTTAGAGAGTTGGACCACGTGATGTAACGTCTACTGGATTTTGCGCAGGCGGAACGTAATGCTATTGTTTAATACTGGACAACTAGTTGATAACCTGTGCTATGTTTCCTATGAACAAATAAAACTTCCTTGAGTAATTTGTTATCTAACCTAAAACAATTTTACTATCTGTCCAAAAAAGCCCAGACGATAATCTAATGTTAATTTCCCTTTTTATCTGCGTAGCTACTTTGATTACTGTGTTGAATACTGATAACTGGAGACGTGGAACAGTTATTGGTTTCAATGAAATGAATCTGGCCTTGCTCGTCATAAAACAACAATGAGTTATTTGGAAATACAATACTTGTTTCTATTTACATGTCGAAGAATCGAAGAAATGGTGAAGTGAAACATCACATTCTGGTACAATGCAATATCATATGGTTATGTCTTTTAACACAGGTAAGATTTCTCCCATATTACTTGCTATTATTGAGAGATTTCATCGTCCCAGTCTTTTCCTCCACTGCAAAGTTGTTGTAAGAGTTGTTTGGCTGGTCAAAGAAATGGGGCTCTGAAACTAAGAAGGTCATACACAGAATTAATTCATGAAAGAATATTTCTTCTGGTCATTGAACACAATTTGGAAGCAAGACGATTCTGTTTCTACGCACCAACTGACACCAAGGGCTCTTTTGATTTGGAAAGCTTGACAATCGAAATCCATGTCTTCTAAATCTTAGGAACCGTTAGACGAACTTATAAAAATTATTGGAACTAAAACACACACAAGAACTGAACAATAGGCATAAGGTCCATTTCCTTAACTCTGAAGGATATCCAGGGGTACGGGAGCTTCAGAAAAATTGGCGCTTATCAATATGCCTATTTCTGTCTCAACATCATTTTGTTGAGGAAGTGCTTGTGAATCTCATAGGCTTGTCCAAACTGAATCAAAACTTGGGACACTTATAGTACGGAACAAAATGGCAGCAAATTTTTTTGCTGATGTCAGCATTTTTTCTTTGACGTCACAGGAAGCTTGAATTTGTCAAAAATACCACTATCTGCTCACAATTCAATTGATTTAGTTCTAGAGAAAATTTTCACATTCTGTTTAATGTTTTACTTATTTCGCATGAAAAAAAACGCCAAAAATTTCACATAAGTCGGCCGAAATAATCGGGAAATTGGATCAAAACATCTCCAAACATTTTAGAGTGATTACCATTGATGAAATAAAGTTGTGTTGTAAATTTAAAGTTTTATATTCATAACGATTACCGATTATAAAAATTCCATAGAGTTTTTTATGGGTAGTTTTGAGTAATTACCAATATCTAAGGCTCCGAGAGGTATGGCATCTAAATATTTGGTATGCCGGAGTCTCAAGGAAAAATGTTAAATCTCAGTAATTATCAAAACCGTGCAGCATAGCAGAAAAAGAGCTATTAAAGAAAAACCGGCAGGGAGTCCACCTCCTCTTACCCGGAACCGAATAGGGTTAAAACTTATCACTTACACTTGAAGTAATTGACACCTAACGATTTTTTCATCAATGAAACCTTTCTTTGATTCGGCAATCATGTAGACGGGTAGGGTGGGAAAAACGAATATTTTTGCTGCGGAATGGTTTAGGCATCAAATTCTTTACCATTATCCGTGAAGCAATGTTTAGTTCCATTTAAACTCGTTAGCATGATCTTCACGATTTTTTTTAACTCAAACAATGCATTTTTTGAGAAGTTATAATCATTAACAAGCATTATTTCCACTTTCATAAAATTTATAAAATCACCAAACCCTTCCTCGACTTCATGGTTCTTTCTAATTTGATAACTTTTCTTATTCCTTCTATCCTGAACGGTGGATGGCAATATCAACTAAAGCTCTTAAAGAAATTCCGGACTATCGTAACGTTGGAAGTTCCTAAGGGACATCATCGTTGACTTGTACTTCATCAAATACACTTGAGTTGCAAGCAAGACTATAATACTATTCTATACTCACCAATATTTCGCTACTGGCCTCCATAATTCTTTTATCTTTTATCAGCTGGAAGATATACACACAACTTAACTAGTCTTTTTCCTTTCCTCATCTTTAAAATACTTAAGTAGTCTAGTTAATCTACCTCTCAAATCTGGTATCCGGATTTCGACAACTTCACTGAATGTTGTAATGAAGTAGGGATAATCGATGCAGTTTCCACCAAACCTATTGATCTCGACTGATAGCGCTTTCAGTTGGTGTACAAGGCGGTTAAATCATAAGACACTTTCCCTTCAAACTCAGAGATCTTCACGCTTTACCATTATTTGTCATTATGTGTGTGGAGATTGGACGTAGAGGCTCATCTGTTATCTAGTCTCGCCTTAGTTGCAGCACACTTTAATTTATCAGACTCGCCAAAAGGAGATTTTGAAATTATCTGAGACCGATTGTCTTCTTTGATGTACTGGTACGCTTCATTTTAGCTTCTGTCTAGGCCAATTCTAGCTTTAAACTCAGTGATTTAGACTGTTGTTCTAACATCTGCTGCCTCTCCATTAATTCGGCTTCCACTTTAAATTCTGCTAACTCTCTAACGCTCTCTCTTTAGCCATTTGACTCAAAATACTCTTTAAAAAAACATTCTACTAGATCCATATTTAACTGGTCTACGCGATATTTTCTCTAACTTCTATGCTTCTTCATCATCACTGGCTTTATGTAAAAATCACCTGACCCATCCAATACCTCAGCCACTTGATGATTTATTCTTACCGAGTTTATACAGCCTTTTCAGCGAGATTCCTTAACCTGACTGGTCTACCTGGCTGTGTGTATGACATAACAAATCCGTACTAATACAACAATAACCGATTACCCCGGACTCTACTAGAAAACATCGTCCGAGGTCTATGTGCCGACCGAGCTTGCGAGATCGGTGCAATGATCTCTTATTATTATATTTGTTAACCGTCTTAGTTAGATAAAAACAAAAAATAAGAAGTTTGGTTTAGTGTTGTTATAATATAATTTACTACTTTCGGTATCACTTGACATAAGAAATTCGAAACAGTCCTGTCTAAAAAGAGAATATTCTATGCAAAATTTGAAAGTCGATATCGAATAAATCCTTGTAAACAAAACATTACGATGTTCGACACTTACAAAAGAATGTGTAAAGTTAAATGCGCAACTAAAGTTTAGTTACAGCGATTATTGCAGTAAATCTTTCGACTAGCTAGCCAAGAATAAACATGGGCTTCGACAATTTCTATATTGACTGATTAAGCTAAAAGCTGAATAAACGAGTCTGAAAATGAGAGGGACGCAAGTGTTATAAATTTGTCGTCCTGCATTTAGTATTTTTGATAAAACTGGATATCTCATCACGTTTTTTAACTAGGTAGTTAGCTAACTAGCTATGTTGAAGAAGCTTTCAGACAACTTTATTGACGCAAGAAAACATACAAGAAAAACAGATACTTATTAAACACGAAATTCTCAAAACTTCATCTTTGCATACGTACATCACGGCACAGATACTTTTACACACTAACGAACAAAAAACGCACACAAAACACGACAAACACGCTATACCCAAGAGACAAAACACAATAAAACATAGCACACAATAAACAAAGACGAACTGAACATATAAAAGTATATTTATAAAATACACAAGAAACGATTACTTTTTGGTCCGTCGTAGAGTTTAAGTTCCACTATCGCTCAATGCGGAAACAAACCTCGTCCCCAGCAACTAATTTTCAAATTAACTTGAATTCAAAACTAAATGGGGTGAAGGGTACACGCATAATTAACAATAAACACATTAAATTTTTGTGTTTTATTATTATTTTTATTTTTAACCATTATTCAGTGCCGCAAAAAAGAGAGCGGGTGAAACGTTTGGGATAAACTTAATACATAATGTAGATTCGATCATACCAATCGAATATAGGACGAATTTATCCCTTAAATTAAAGCGAGCTTTACCAGACCAAAAAGGTTTTTGAAAATAAGTATTACCTTTTTTGATACTTTGCTTTACCTTGCCGATGGCAATTGCAGTTACATTATAACAAAGATATGAGAAATATAGCGAGGAAATGATAAAAATTACTCAGGGTTGTTTTCTTTCAGGAATAAGAAAAAGTTCTTTAGACCAGAAAATCAAGTCAATCAACGATTCAGATTTGATAATTATGCACATTAGACACATTGCCACTTCTTGCCTGTCAAGTATTCTTTCAAACAACTGCGCTATCAATACAATGCGATCGATATTTTGATCAATTCTGCTTGAAACATTTACAGTGTTTATGCCTCCCACTATGCATTTTTATCAATAACTGTTGAAGATAAGTATACTAATAAACAAGCTCCATACACAAATGAAACAGATGGAGATTATTGAAGATGTAGGCAGGATTACAACTTGCATTGAACAACAATTGTAGTTCTTAACGTTATTTATACTAAGAAGGATTAAAGCACCAACTCTGCTTATATTGGGCCAAACCATTATAACGTTTAATATTTTTCTGTTTGGTACCTCAAAAAGATCAGAAAAACGCCCATAACTATGCCACGCATATACGAAAGAAATCCGCAACCGTTTCCGTATTACAACGTACCAATGTTATTTAAGTACGCTATTACAATTAGTTACATTCTTTATAAAGTGGAATGCAATGCCTAGACACTACCTAATCTGTGTTACAATCTGCATATAGTTTTATAAGAATTCGATAAATGTTAAGAAGTCAAGGTTTACTGCATTGTACAGTACCATTGCGTGTCAGCAATGGTTAAAAAGTGGGTGTTTCATTACAATTCGTTCACGATACCATGTCTTCCTTTCTATTCTTACAATCGGATAATACATAACTACAAATATCGGAGATATTGGTTACATCTAGTTACATTGGTTAGCTACTGTACGCATCATGTCAAAATAGATTTGTTAGACCAAATCTATAGTTTCTCATTATTTCTAATCTGACTACTTCCACCAATGTCAACGTAGAACATTGACCACGATGACTCCTCATTAAAAATAAGTATCTTTGAATCAAGTGAAATGAATATGTTGGTCAAAAAGGCTAGATCTCACGCTTCTCCCATGCACTGTTTTCAAATTGACAGTTAATTCTGGCACTTTTACAGAAACTTCTTTCGCAAAATAAAGTTTATGCGTGTCTATTTCAGCTAAAAAAAGGTAACGACAGGCTGTAGGTTGTGATTTCATTTAAACCGAAGTGCGATATAGTCAATTAATTTTACCAGTTTTATTACAAATATTCTACAAAATATATTTACTGGCCCACTGTTCTAATAGGACGGGATAATGAGAGGCTGTTACCCGCGCGTTCTTATTTAAGCCTCAGTTGCAATAAAGTTATTTTTAGAAAAGGACATTATGTCTTGAATGGTGCACTGTTGTAAGCGTTTTACTCGAATTTGCGACACAAGTTACTTGTATTTAGCGCTCAACGTAGTCTTACTAACGATTTTCATCCGCACCAATCATTAATTTAATGCTATACTACATTCCTATCATAAACATAGCTGAAGCCATTTAAAAGTTATTTGAGGTGGTTAGAAATTTTTTTTTCTATAATTCTATGTGCACTCAATTTTAGAGAGCTATGTATGAATTCGTTGTTGGTGTACAAGCTTCCGGTGTAAATTTATCTGCAATACCACCCTAAAAATAACCATGCTGTTTAACGTTCCTGTGTTCATTGTCTTTTGTTCTGAACGTTTCA
Organism: Hydractinia echinata; assembly: GCA_030067915.1. Classification (NCBI taxonomy): domain Eukaryota; kingdom Metazoa; phylum Cnidaria; class Hydrozoa; order Anthoathecata; family Hydractiniidae; genus Hydractinia; species Hydractinia echinata. The sequence goes on from JASGCC010000020.1 coordinate 2,794,779, forward strand.
TTAATACCACAATGACGCAATATCACTTTGTGGGTTTTCTCAATTTCTTCGCCGCACGTGGTCTCGATGGTCGACAATGATGGCATCCTTTTGGATTTTAAGTAAAATGTTTTATTTATTTCCTAATGCTACGTATAAATACATTGTAAATGCTCTTTCCGTATTAATTACTACCATTTAAACTTAGGAATGAGAATTTATAAGCAATAGCTATGTCTTGGAAACCTAATGACGAATCATGCTCATTTAGGGAAAGTAGCTATGTTTTTATAACGCAAAAGAAAACATCTTGATTGTGATCTTGTCGTGGTTCTAAAATGAACTACAGCTTATTCATTTTAACAGTTGTTTCTTCAATAAAATTCTACTATAAATATCTCTATTATTAATAATAGCCTTAGTCTGTTTGTCTGTCCGCAAAAAACGTCGTATTATGGAAACACGAAATGTGATACCCTGTGGGTGACCGACTAGTCTATAATATAATATTTGTTGTTTGTCTGTCTGTTTGTGAACCAAAGTATACCAACATCTTCCTTGAAAACCGGGAGTTTTTTAATCGAGAACGTCATCTGAATTGCTCCTGTAATTATAGTAATAACCCCCGTCCTGTTTGGAAGTTTGTGTAATGAAGGTCTTTTTTGCAGAATTTTCGTTTTCTTTATACTTCCACATTTTTAGGGAATATTTCATAGCATTCTTAGCCATGTATCATTCGTAAACAAACCAACGTAGATTGTGATCAGGAGCCAGTTGTGAGTAGCTACAATTTTTATGTTCCGTTTTTAGCGTTTTTTAATTCTTTTTTCTTCTTTACTTATATTTTTATATAATTTAATGACCTTAATTAATAATAAAATTAATTAATTGAGATGAAAACAAGGTCTCGTTTATAAAGTCTCAGCAAATAAGTAGTTGCATGTAAAAATTAATAGCTGTAGAAAAATTATGTCAAAATTGTCAAGACTCTCTTCAGATGACTAAGGGTTTATTTAAAAGGTATATAAGAACAAAAGTGATCACCAAGTTATTCCAATCTAAACGTATAAAGGCTGATCTCCACGTGTTGAAATAGTTCCCGGACAAGAAAATTTTCTTGAGATATTTTTCCCGGGCAGGAAAATTTCAATTCATTCAGCCGCCATCTTGAATGCAATGCTTATCACAATTTCCTTCAATGTTTATACACGTGATGTATTTTTCTCATTTTTATTAGCTAAAAAAAAATTTTTTCGGAGAAAATTCTAAAAAAGTTGAAAGTTTTCAACATTCAGAATTCCTTCCAATCCATGAAAAATTTCCGGATAATGCTGTAAACTTATTTTAATGCGGACGCCCATGTTGGAAATTTTTCTTGTCTAGGAACTTTTTAGCAATCATGCTTCATCTTCACATTTGGCAGTAGAGCAAAAATAAATTATCTTGTATAATTGCGTGAAAAAGGGTAGAACAGTCTTCCATCAGCCGGAGAAGAAGAGAGGGGGTGGTTATAAATTCAATGCAGTTAATCTATCTCCCTAAAAGTTTCTTGTAGCTGAAATAGAATTATAAACCAGAAATAATTAATGTTGCGGTACTTGTACTTTTATATCTTTTGCAAATTTTATTAATGTTTGGAATAGTTTATTAACCTTTTTTCTTCTGAATGTAAAAATGTTAATTCGTTATCGCTGTTTCATAACGCATAAAGAAAAAAGAATCTCTTTGAAAAAGCATAGAGATATTAAAAGGTAAAGATGCGCATTAAATTCTGGGATTTAAATTTTTGTTAAATCTGTTGGAATATCACAAAGTTAGACAGAAAATATAGATCCCCCTCTTGCGGATTATCTGGGAAACAAAGTCAGGTCTAAGGAGCGGATATTTCGACATTGCTAAACAGAAGTGTGGGACCTTGTGTCACGTATTTAATTGATTTTACAAGAAAAACAAAGAAAAATTTAAGTTACTTTCGGTCAAGATTATAAGATTATATGTCTAAGTAACTAGGATATCAATCTTCATGCAAAAGTACGATGGCTCCTATGGCTCACTTCTCTTCTTAATAAAAAAACTTCTCTTCTTAATAAAAACACTTCTCTTCTTTTCTCCATAATCTTCTCTTCCATCCGAAACACTTCTCTTCCAAAGTGAGAAGCACTTCTCTTCCATGAACTCAAAAAATTCCCAGACCCAATTCTGGTCCGGAATATTGATTGAGCTGGATTTTGATGACTCAAGTTTTTGAATAAATGATAACCCTCGTCCCCAGGCATTTTCGCCTTTTAGAAATATAATGGATGACGGCGAAAATCTCTGGGGACAAGGATGAATAAATTACATACCGGCCATGAAAAAGATCAAGTGTTCTTAGTAATTAATAACTCTAAAATTTTGTGTGTAGTGGACCAAAACACATACTTTAGATAAAAATATATTGTGATATTCCGTTTGAGGTATTTCTTTATCTTTTTCAATACACACTTTTTTTACATATAAGACTAAATTCTAACCAGGCTGGTCAGTATTCTTATTTTTCTTTTGTTCTAAAGAAAAGAACTATTGTTTTTAACCTAAAATCCCAGCCTGATATTCTTATAAAGCACAGTCATCATAATAAAGAAAAAACATGTGATTTGCTTGGTTGACACGACCATGATTTTGAGGACTCTGGGCAGCCATTTATTTTGCCATTTATTGTGTCTATTGATAAATAAAATTAATTACTCTGCTACCGATCTGAATTGATTCGTGATATTATTTTATTCATGCACATGCTTCGGGACCTGCTGCAATAAGCTGTTCGTAAATTGAGCACGTGTTAGCCAAGTATACTTCTTGCGAAAAGTGAAAAAAATATACAGACCATGGGTGTAAAATTGCAGACTTTAGTTGTGAAGAGAAAGTTTGGGGCCACATGCAGAGGAGTGTTAAGTGCGGAAGAGAAATGTGAGAATACAGAAGAGAAGTGTGAAAATGCAGAAGAGAAGTGTGAAAACATAGAAGAGAAGTGTTTGGATCATAGAAGAGAAATGTTTTTAAATTTGAAGAGAAGTGAGCCATAGGGGCCATCGCACAAAAGCTTCATTCGACAAAATCAAATGTGTCTGATACAACAAAGTGACTTATGAAGACAGTCCTTTTTTAGTTCTTCCTTACATTGCAAATATATTTTGTTGGTAAGTCACCTTATTATATTGACGCAAAAGACAATTTGGCTTTTTTTGTGCTTTAATATCTAAACTAGTGTAGCTGTGTGGAAAGTATTTTTTAAGTGCACTGAACAAGATTACCTTACAAGGTCGCATAAATATTTTGGGTAAAATAAATCTTACCATAGTTATCTACAACTTTACAAATAATTATCACGTCAATTTCCAAGTGATATAAACTTTTAGGAAGCCAAAGTCTTGTTTTTAAGGAGGATTATCAGAAGTTTCATCTAGCTGAAGTTCGTTTTGAAAAGTTGCTTTTATTGGTTTGAACTATCATACAGACAACGTTTACAAACTTACAGTTTTTTTTTTGTTAATTCATATTATATTTTTCGTCAGTTGTTAAAAATAATTAAATAGTAGTAAATGTGAACACACTCTGTACACAAATGTTAACCGTCTACCACTCAACTTTCGGTTGGATTTTATCCTCCTGCTCTAGTACCTGCATAAAAACTAAAATTTACGCTGATCAAAGGTGACAAGTTTGCAAAAATTGGGGACACACATACAATTAATATTTTTCTTGACAAAACAGACAAAACGGAAAATTTGACAAACCATAAAATCAAGAGAGGTTCAGCATTATCAAAACTTTCTCATGCCATGAAACGACAAAGTAATCTTATATCGAATTACATCTACAATTGCAGATGTTATTATCTTAATAAAAACTTTATTGCTGTATTCATTACTGTCATTACATTGTGCAATGTCATTCTGCAAGGAAATTTTTTTGACTCACAATTACCTTTACGAACTCCGTTTATCAGTCATTTTTTCACAACCTGGAAGTATTTTTAATCTTTTTTTGTTTGTTCCTGACCACACTATCTTTACTGCAGGGAATTATAGCTTCTCAGCAAAAATTAAACCACGAGGCCTGATACAGAATCACCACAAATGACACATCATCGTCTAAGGAATGAATCAACATACACGTTGGATATGTAATTAGGCAACTAGAATTACATCTATTGCTACATAATCTACCATCCCAAAATATATAAAAAGGCCCTTTTCTGAATTTAGATTCATTCTCCATCGCCTTGCAAAGCGTAAAGAAGAATAACATTACAGATAGAAGGTAAAATGTTCTTACAATACATCTCACATTAAACTTCTTTAAGTTTGTTTTTCCGTATAGTGAGAAATAACAGTATATATATTGTTTTAGGTTCATCATGAAGTTTTTGGCAATTCTCCTTTGTTTCCTTGTCGCTGCACTTGCTGGTAAGTACTTAAACGAAGTTTGTTCCCCATTATGTAGTCAAATGAAATAAGCAATCATGCTTAGAATGGAAATATTATAATATGAGCTATGCCATGTTTAGTTTATGCAGCAGAAGAAACACCAAAAGAAGAAATTCAAGGTATTTATGCAAACAAAGAAAACTTCATATTAAATTCGTTCAAAAACATTTCATCATACTGGAAAAGCATTTGAATCTTTATATTACAGCGCAAAACTAAATAACAAAGAAATACATACATGATGTGACATATCAAGTAAAGTGTACAATGTATTTTAGATACCGAAATTGAAAATGAACAAACGGTTGCAGATGAGAGCAACGCTGACCAAGAAAATGATCCACGTGTTTATCCATACCGTGGAAACTACAGATCCGGTAAAAGATATGGAGTTCGTGGATACAGATATGGGCATTCTTCCAGATACGGAGGTCTTGGATACAGATACGGAGGTGTTCATAAATATAGTGGACGTGGACGTCGATATGGAGGATATTCTTACGGACATGGAGTAGGACGTGGCAAATACGGGAATAAGGTTTATGGAGATGCCACATATGGTGGGCGATATACTGGACATGGACGTAGATATGTTGGACATGGTCGACGATATGTTGGACACGGACGAAGATATGTTGGACATGGTCGACGATATATTGGACACGGACGCAGATATGTTGGACATGGACGTAGATATGTTGGATATGGTAGAGGTTATGGCCGTGGCGTAAGTTACGGACGTGGAAAATATGGACACAAGGCGTACGGAGATGCATCATACAAAGGTAGTTATACGTACGGTGGACGTCGATATGGTGGACACGGGCGAAGATATGTTAGACATGGTCGACGATTTGTTGGACATGGACGAAGATATGTTGGACATGGTCGACTATATATTGGACACGGACGCAGATATGTTGGACATGGACGTAGATATGTTGGATATGGTAGAGGTTATGGCCGTGGCGTAAGTTACGGACGTGGAAAATATGGACACAAGACGTACGGAGATGCATCATACAAAGGTAGTTATACGTACGGTGGACGTCGATATGGTGGACACGGTCGAAGATATGTTGGACATGGTCGACGATTTGTTGGACATGGACGAAGATATGTTGGACATGGACGTAGATATGTTAGACACGGTCGACGATATGTTGGACATGGCCGACGATATGTTGGATATGGTAAAGGTTATGGCCGTGGCGTAAGTTACGGATATGGAAAATATGGACACAAGGCGTACGGAGATGCATCATACAAAGGCGGTTATACGTACGGTGGACGTCGATATCGTGGTTACGGACGAAAATATGTTGGACACGGACGTAGATATAATGGACATGGTCGACGATATGGTGGTCACGGACGAAGATATGGTGGATATGGTAACCGATATGGAAATCGCGGATATGGTCATAAGGCTTACGGAGATGAGCAATAAGTGGATTTAAAAAATAATAATTTGATTTCGGTGTTAGAAAAATATATCATATTCATACTACTTACATTTTTTTATTATTATAACCACTCGAAGATATTGTACCTGACTGTTACAAGTCTGTTATAAAAAGTACCCTATTAAATGTGAAGTGTTGCAAGGGACTTAGATAGACTTTGAGTGAATTTCGTTTGTAATTGGATTTTTAATTTCTATTAACACGTGTAAGGTCATAGGGTAAGGTTTGAACGTGACAAACCAATGTACATGGTTCTTTGGCGTTAGCATGAATAAGGTATCGAAACTGCAGTCGACAAGAAAATCTGTTAAATTTGTTAAATTAATTTCTATCTCCTATAATAATACAGAAAGTGTGTGTCTGTGACAGGCAAAGTGGATGTGTTCATTTTCATTTGATGTAGCCAAAAAGTTTTGTCTAATTTGTTAATCTCTCTGACGTTACGGGGCAACGTTAATGCATTTAGACTGACGTCAATGCGTTTAAGAAGATTGGAGAAGCTATTGTATTGCATTTAGAACTTTGAGGCTAAATAACTTGGAAACGAGGTGTTGACGTCAGTCATTTTTCACCGGGTGGGTAACTAGAGACCACCTGGGACCAATTTGGGCAAGTTTCCCAAACCTGGGTCCCCGAATTCGTTTCGGAATAAACGGGTTAATGACGTCATCAAAAGGCGTCTGGATCCCAATATCTCTGCAACAGATCGTCAAAAGTACATAATCCTATACATTTTCTTAATCAGCGTTTCAAGATCTATATGATGGAAGGCAACAGGTACACGAATTTAAAAAAAAAATTTGGATTTTGGTAGGTCCTTGCTGACGTCAGCAAAATTTTAAAACCCTTATATCTCCTTATGCGTTTGTCGGAAATATAAGATGCTATACATTATTTTGATCAACGTTTCAATATCTACACATTACAGGCAACAGATAAACTAAATTTTGCAATTTGTTTTTGTTTTTGTACATGCAATGCGGATGTCAGCAAAGCATCTAAAACAACGTATTTTTCCATTGTCCTTCTGCCTAGGAGGATTTTTCCACGGCCTAATTGACTAGTTTTTATATATTATAGAAATACTTTTTTTATTGCCTTACAATTTCTTCTTCCTGCAATTTAACTTTCGGCTGTTTTGTCGTTAATAAACCGTAATTGTGACATTAAATATAACCGAAAAAAAATTACCAACACGACATTTAAGTTCAAATCTGCGTTTTATCATCCCTCCCTTGTATAGAAATGACAGTAAATTTTCTAAGCAAAGAAAGTTCAAAGTTTTACTAAGCTCCCAATAGAAGATGAAATCATTTATTGAAAGTGTTTGAAGGCAACAAGGAAATGTATTTTGATAAAAAAATATTATTAATTGACTACTTGAAAATAAATAACGGTATGTTTATAACAATACAGAGAAGATAGATATGTCTAGAAAGTGGTTATTTAAAGCATTCATTAAACCGTTTGTTGGTAATACTTTTATTGAAGGTCAACATAACTCAGTTTTTAAATCCAATAATGTAAAATACGCAGAGATAATTCACGACTCCTCACGTTTTTAATTACATGACCTTGTTCTGTTGCACTCAGAAAATTTGGAGGAAACCTATTTTTGTAACCGATCATATTTAAAAAAAGAATTCTGAAAAATTTTAATCAACACGAAAAATTGATTACTATGGCCACACCTCAGGTCCATAAAAAAGTTATGAAAAAGAATTGAACAGGCTTAAATAGTACAGCAGTGAAGCTAAAAACTAGTTCTACTTAGCTAGTCATCGATTTATAAAAAAACAATTTAGTGACTTCGATGAAAAAATTGGCTGTACTGAGGCTTTGTAAACGCTATAGTAAACGATTTATTTAATTGGAATATTTTTGCTTACAATTCTGCAATATCTTATTATTTTTATTTTACAGATGCCAAATTTTTAAATTCATTTTCGTAAAGAACATGTTAGCTATTTACACATTAAAATTTTGTGGAGAAAGTCCCTTTTCATTTTATTGACAGATATTTTTAGTGTTTTTTCCTTTCTTGCTAGCTAGTCACTTTCCACAAATTCATTAATTTTTATATTTCAGTCCAGGGGCGGATCTAGCGTACGTCAGAACCGGCAAGCGACTGACATCTTTTCAAACCTTAGAAATGTAGATAAGTGAAAAATAAAACAAAACGCCGGTCAACCAGCAACCGATATTACGACATTTTGTTCGGCGCGTGTGGCGTTCGAATTTACGTGGTCTGTGTACTAGGTTGTGGATGGCGTATATTTGTCTTCTGCATTTCGCCGTTTCTGCCGATGTAAGTCAAAAAGCGACTGGAATTCGTATATTTTTGTTGATTTGATTGGTCAAAACGGTTGATTTGGCTGTTCTGATTGGTTGTTGGGTTTTGACTGACATTCCTAATTTCAAGGTCAGCCGAAAGCAGTATTACTTCTGCGCGAGTATAAAATTGTGTAAACATAGAAGAACCGATACCGGTTGTGTTATCTTGCGGACCCGTCAGTGGCCAAGAACTCTCCCACCCTTGATTAAGGTTATATGTTCGCCCTTCATTTTATTCTTTTTGTTCAAACATGGCTGCCGAGAGCATGTTTGAGCTGGTCCGTCTAGCTATGCATGCATGATTTGTGTTATATACAAGATATATATTTGAAATATTGTAATAAAATAAGGAATCTTCCTTCGTTCTCAAACGAAGATGTATTGAACTCAATCAATAACAACAACATATTGAGAAATTTTAATGCTGAAGTTTATCTTCCAAAGATTTTACGAAAAGACCTTAACAAGTGTGCAGTAGCCTTGTGGTAAGGGTGTTAAGTTTTTTGTGTCATAGCTAGCTCTAGTAGGTAACCATGGATATTTTTTTAATCTTTTAATTATTCAGCTTGCTCCATTGCTTTTATTTAAAGTAGCTAGCAGCTATCTGCACGTCACACAGTGATTATGGGAACAATAAAAGATCATTAAATTTATACAATAGATCTTGTCACCTAATATTTTGATAAGAAGATTTGCTAAATTAATGTAAACAAACTTCATTCGCTCTCCATCACAGTGCTTGCTAGCCTTTGATTTGTTAAATAAAAGTTTAAAGATGGGAGCTATATAGCTATAGCTTTGACAAAGCTCTTGATCAAGACTTATGTTTTTATTTAGCTCTGAAAGTACTGGAAATTGCTTGTACAGTTCTGCTTCCATCCTGCTTGTTGGTGACAATTCGTTGGTTGAGGATCTCAGAATTTTAACGTCATTGGAGTTGTTTCTGTGTTCTGAATATTACAGTAGGCACCCTGTTTTGTTGTCGTTATTTGAAGAACACAAAGGTAAGGTATTTAAATCTGTTGATAGCATTTTGCGAATGGTAACATCTTTTGAAGCTCTTGATGCTTCAGGTTCTTCGTGCTCTAATAAGTTGGTAAAAAATGAAGCCATTGGTACCTGTAAAAATCAAAAGTGGTGTAGCTTACTTTGCATATTTGTTTTGTCGTCAGTGTCATTGGCCAACATTAATACATATTTTCCGGATTGTGGTGACTCAAGGGATAAAATTTTATTTAATTGTATAATCAGTCCAAGAAATCCCACTCCTTCTTTAAGGACATTGAAATTTCTATTTTGTTTACAAAGTTTTAATGTTGACTCAAGTATCACCTTTAAGCCTAATCATTTTGTTCCCCTAATTTTTGTGCCGAAAGTTACCGCACATCACAAAAAAAAAAAAGTCTTGTGTGCCTACCAAAAAAATTTCAGTTCAGTCAAAGCTCAGTTTTTGGACTGATAAATGTAGTGACACTTTAATTTTTCCAAAAGTTATGCCATTAATAAATGTTCATAAACCTGTTGTGTCAAATCCTTTAACCATCACACCAAGTTTAGACAGCAATAGTCTCATTTTTGAATCCTCGCATACAATTTGTCATCCACCTGTCCCATCCCATGTTGCAACAACAAGCATTGTCACACAACAGATTTCACAATCAACTGTAATTTCAGAAGCTTGTGCAGTTACAAAAATGCCCTTTCCTACACCATCACCTTGTAGTAACATGCCAGACAGTTTATTACCTGTGAATAGATTTGATGTGTCATTGTACCGTGAAAAAATGAGAACTTTGAAAAATGACACTTCAGCAATTCAAGACCTCATTAAAAACGTTTTTAAACCAAATAGCAATTATGTGTTCCCAAAAACCAACAGATGCTTTCGTTTTGAATGGTTAAACAAATTTCCTTGGTTGTGTTATTCACCGGCAGTTGATGGTGCATATTGTCTTCTGTGTGTTTTATTTGGAGAGAAATTTCCAACCAAAACCAACAAAATTAAAAAACTGTTTTCTGAGTCATTTAGATATTGGCCAGATGCCAATGCTCATTTCCTCAAGCATAATTCTAGCACTGGACTTCATGCTGATACATCAGCTGTATTTACTAGCTTTATAAGTAATTATTTTGGTTAAGTCCCAACCAATTGACATTCTTGTTGATAGTAACAGGAGAAAAAAATTTGCTGAAAATAGAAAAAAGCTTGTCCCTATTGTTCAAGCAAAAATCTATTCTAGTAGGCAGGGCCAGGCATTAAGAGGTCATCGAGATGACTCCCGGTATCACGGTGAAGTAGGGGAATTTTCTTGTGGAAGGGTGGGGAATTTTGTGGAATTGTTGAATTTTAGGGTGCAAGGTGGAGACACTATTTTTGCTGAGCATTTGAAAAACAGCCCTAAAAATGCAACCTATATCTCCAAAACAACACAAAATGAGTTAATAAGTTGTTGTGGTGAATTTATTTTGGATACATTAGTTTCTGAGATAAAAAACAATGTGTTTTATTCTATTCTTACTGATGAAGCCTCTGATTCATCTCACAAAGAGCAAATGTCTTTAGTCCTGCGTTTTGTGGATGATTCATTTAACATTAGAGAGGAATTCATCCAGTTTATCCATTGTGATGAAGGACTTTCTGGTAAAGACTTACAGTCTGTTTTATGCAAGTGTTTAGAACATTTGAAGTTGGACATAAAAGATTGTAGGGGTCAAGCATATGACGGTGCAGGTGCTGTGGCTGGTTATAAAAATGGTCTCTCTGCACGCATTCTTAGTCTTAACAGAAAGGCCATCTATGTTCACTGTAACAGCCACCGTCTAAATTTATCTGTGGGAAAATCTTGTACTGTGAGCTTAGTTTCACATGTTATGACTAAAATTAAACACATTACTTATTTTTTTAAATTTTCTGAAAAGCGACATCAAGCTCTTTTGGATAACATTAAAAAATATTGTCCATTAGCTACTGTCACTAAACTTACAGATGTTTGTCGCACTAGATGGGTTGAAAGAATAACTGGTTTAGATACTTTTCAGGAGCTATATATTGCAATTTATGTTACCCTGGAAGAAATGAAGTTAAATTTAGAGAGGAAATACAACCATGATACTTCAAAACAAGCAGTTGGTTTTTTTCATCAAATAGCCAACTTTGAATTTGTTGTCACTCTTGTAATTACAAGAAGTATTTTTGATGTTACTCTGCCTGTGACACAACTGCTTCAAAATAAATCTATAGATATAATGGACTCAATAGATTTAATAAAAACTTTACAAAATGTTTTAAGACATACAAGAAACAACGTCGACCATTTTCATGACTTATGGTACAAGGAAACTCTTTCTCTCTGTGCAAAGGTTGGTATAGAAGAGGAAAAAAAGAGGACTGTTGGAAGACAAATTAATAGGGATAATCATCCTTTCACCTGTATGTCTGACTTCTACAAAAAAGCTGTTACTAACCCTCTCTTAGACCACCTTAACAGTGAAATGAAGTCTAGATTTGAACCTATTGCACTTAGTGTATATAACGGCTTATGTATTGTCCCTGCTAAAATGATAAACCTTCTTTCCAATGGTAAGGTTAATTGGAAAGAAAAATTTACATCTTTTTCCTCTTTTATGAAGATGATCTTCCTAATGCATTAGCTTTAAGTGGCGAATTAGAACTATGGGAAAGGTACTGGCTAGATTTCAAAGGTACCAGGCCTGAAACAATTGCCCAAACTTTAAAGTCGATTGATTTAAAAGTATTTGTAAATTTAAATGTGGCACTGCGTATCTTAGCCACTATACCTGTCACAACATGTGAGTGTGAGCGCTCTTTTTCATCCATGAGAAAATTAAAAAGCTATACTCGCATAACTATGGTCTCTGACAGACTTAATGGACTTGCTCTCCTGTACATACATAATGAAATAGTGCCGGATGTGCATCAAGTCATAAATAAGTTTGCTAAGGATAAAAGACGTCTTGAACTTTTATAATAAATTTCAAATAAATAATTAGATACAAATAAAATACTTACCTTATGTAATTACTTTACTATACACTTTAACTATATATACTTTTCTACCCCACCCCTGCTACTTCTTTTTCCTTTCTACGGGTTCAGCTTGCTCTGGCTGATAGCACCTGTTCTAGGAGTCTCCTGTCAGGAGCTTTATGGCAACTTTTAACTACCTATTAAGTTATTTTATTTCGTTTTATATCACCTCCACACACTTTACCCCCGGGTTTAGCTTGCTCCTGCTAATAGTACCCGGTTTATTGGAGCGCTAGCTGACTGTACTTGTCTGGCACACTAAATAATATATAATGTTATTGAATGTTGCCTAGGCAAGCTGATGAGCCCTGATATTGGGCGAAACAGTCTGATAATATATAATTCCTACCGTTGTTTTTATTATCCCCTAACTTTATACAACAAATACATTTTTCCAAAATTAACGCAAAAGAGTGGTTTTTCACGTTAAAGAGTAAGAGGAGATTGGACTTTAATTTAGCCTGTTAACGCTTTAGAATGCCGTAAAAAGCAAAAACTTCCGGGGCTTCGCCCCGTACCCCATTTGGGGGGCTTACAGCGCCCCCCAAAGCCCCAAGCTGTTTTGGCGCAAAATTTGTGACTGACATAAAAAAAATTCTATATCCGCCCCTGGTAGCTATATTGAACGTGTCATTACCCTTTTGTCAGTCCGTAGCAAATAATTTTTCATGAAATGTTTAAAATGTTTCACATTGACATTAAAGACAAGTTGTGAACAAGGCGCTTTGGGAGGAATAATAAAATAGCCACTTATAAGCAATGATTTACACCATGTGTTATTGCGTGGAATCTGAAAGTACTAACTCTAATCGATTATTTGAAACACACAAAACCACCTTTTTTACGTTCTCTCAAGGTTGTAGCATGCCAAAAATAAGGCTATTTTTTGATGTAGAAAAAAACATTTCTGACATGATTTGGTGTAGATTAAGAAGTGATGATAACACTTATGATTTTATCCGGCCATTTGGAAACGAAATAATCTTCCTTACAGCTGTTTCGTAATTCTGTATAGCAATGTTTTTTAAGTGCACTATTGCGATTAATAACTTTTTATACAGCGGGAAGATGCAACAATGTCTAGAAACTGCTTCTTTTGTGTCCTAACCGTCATATAGTGATCCAGGGATCATATAACTAAAGTGTTTCATCATACCGACTGGTGGCCTTGTGGTAGAGCGTTCGCCTACAGTGCGGAAGATCTTAGGTTCAAGCTCCGGCCGACTCATGCCAGAAACTACAAAAACGTAAATCGATCCTTTCTGCTTAAGTTTCAGCATGAGAAGAGGATAATATCTTAGGCGGTTGTCTATTTGAGCAGCTGTTGTGCTTACACGCCTTCCGTAGCACAAATGATAGCTTCAAATGCACAACCCCAACTCCCTCCCTCGCAGCACCCTTATTGATAACATTTCTATTTAGACCTAAAGAGGAGATCCCGGGTAAAAAAATACTTACGATAATAATAATAATTGAACATGATAGCCTAGAAATTTGATATGGTTCACAGAACATGAAAAGAACGCTGTTGTCAAGTTATAGTAGGAATGAATTTAAACTCATATCATTGTTCTCACAACTAAGAATTACCTAAATCTGTATTTTGCCATTAAAAAAGAGCGATTTGAGATATATGAATTCTCTTGCAGTTCTGTCTCAAGCTAACAATTGCTTAGCTTGGGACGGAACTGCAAGAGACGAGAAAAGATTCTAATGTGACATTTGAAAAGAGAACAAAATAAAATGTATCTAATACAACAGAGTGACTTATTTGCAAAAATATTTCGTTGGTTAGTCCCCTTATTAAATTTACGCAAAAGTTGCCTGGACTTTAAACTGGGCTTCCTTGTGTTTATTTTACTATCTACACTAGTGAAATACCAGTGTACTGAACAAACGTACCTTATTAAACAAGGTCGTATAAGTATTTTGGGTTAAAAAGGTCTTAATAGCCATCTACAACTTTTCAAATAATTACCACAGCATTTTTCCGGTGATCTAAACTTTTATAAAGCTAAACTCTTGTTTTTTAAGGAGGATTCTAAGGATTTTCAGCTAGCTGAAGTTTGTTTTAAAATGTTGCTTTATTGGTCTTGGAATAGTATAAACACAACGTTTAGAAACTTAAAGTCTATTTTTGTTAATTCATTTTGTTTATTTCGTCAGTTGTTGAAAACAATTAAATAGTAGTGAATGTGAACACACTATGTACACAAATGATTGCCCGGCTACCCATGAACTTTCGGTTGAATTTTATCCTCCTGCTGTAGTACCCGCATAAACACTAAAATTTACGCTGATCAAAGGTGACAAGTTTGCAAAAATTGAGAACATTAAATACGATTAATGTTTTTCTTGATAAAATAAAAATGGTAAAAGAAAATGTGACAAACGATAAGATCAAGAGAGATTCAACATTATCAAAACTTTCTCATGTCTAAAACGACAAAGTATTCTTCTATCGAATTACATCTACAATTGCAGATGTTATTATCTTAATAAAAATTTATACCTGTATTTATTACTGTCATTAAATTGTGCAATGTCATTCTGCAGGGAAATTTTTATGACGCATAATAACCTTAACTAAGTCTTTTTTTGAGTCATTTTTTCACAACCTGGAAGTATTTTTTATTTTTTTTTGTTCTGTTCCTGACCACACTATCTTTACTGCAAGAAATTAGAGTTTCTCAGCAAAAATTAAACCATGAGGCCTGATGCAGAATCACCGCAAATGAGACATTCATCGTCTAGTGAATGAATCAACGTACACGTTGGAAAAGTAATTAGGGAACTGAAATTGCATCTATTACTTCATAAGCTACCCTCCCAAAATACATAAAAGGACCATTTTTGAGTTTAGATTCATTCTCCATCGCCTTGCAAATCGAAAAGAAGAATAACATTACAGATAAAAGGTACAATGTTCTTACAGTACATCTCACTTTAAACTTCTTTAAGTTTGTTTTTCCGTATAGATAAAAATAAAAGTATATATATTGTTGTAGGTTCATCATGAAGTTTTTGGCAATTCTCCTTTGTTTCCTTGTCGCTGCACTTGCTGGTAAGTACTTAAACGAAGTTTGTTTGCCGTTATCGTCAAATAAAATAAGCCAGCGTGCTTATAATCGAAATATTATAATATGAGACATACCTCCTATGTTTAGTTTATGCAGCAGAAGAAACACCAAAAGAAGAAATTCAAGGTATTTATCCAAACAAACAAAATTTTATAAATTCGTTCAAAAACATTTCATCATACTGGAAAAGCATTTGAATCTTTATATTACAGCGCAAAACTAAATAACAAAGAAATACATACATGATGTGACATATCAAGTAAAGTGTACAATGTATTTTAGATACCGAAATTGAAAATGAACAAACGGTTGCAGATGAGAGCAACGCTGACCAAGAAAATGATCCACGTGTTTATCCATACCGTGGAAACTACAGATCCGGTAAAAGATATGGAGTTCGTGGATACAGATATGGGCATTCTTCCAGATACGGAGGTCTTGGATACAGATACGGAGGTGTTCATAAATATGGTGGACGTGGACGTCGATATGGAGGATATTCTTACGGACATGGAGTAGGACGTGGCAAATACGGAAATAAGGTTTATGGAGATGCCACATATGGTGGCCGATATGCTGGACATGGACGTCGATATGTTGGACATGGTCGACGATATGTTGGACAAGGACGAAGATATGTTGGACATGGTCGACGATATGTTGGACACGGACGCAGATATGTTGGACATGGACGTAGATATGTTGGACATGGACGGAGATATGTTGGATATGGTAAAGGTTATGGCCGTGGCGTAAGTTACGGACATGGAAAATATGGACACAAGGCGTACGGAGATGCATCATACAAAGGTAGTTATACATACGGCGTACGTCGATATGGTGGACACGGGCGAAGATATGTTGGACATGGTCGACGATATGTTGGGCATGGCCGACGATATGTTGGATATGGTAAAGGTTATGGCCGTGGCGTAAGTTACGGATATGGAAATTATGGACACAAGGCTTACGGAGATGCATCATACAAAGGTAGTTATACATACGGTGGACGTCGATATGGTGGACACGGGCGAAGATATGTTGGACATGGTCGACGATATGGTGGTCACGGCCGAAGATATGGTGGTCACGGACGAAGATATGGTGGATATGGTACCCGATATGGAAATCGAGGATATGGATACGGTGGTCGTGGTTACCGCTATGGTCATAAGGCGTACGGAGATGAGCAATAAATTTATTTTAAAATAAAAATTTGATTTCGGTGTTAGAAAAATATATCATATTCATACTACCTACGTTTTTTCATTATTATTACTGCTCAAAAAAATTGTACCTGATTGTTACAAGCCTCTTTGTGATTGGGTTTTAATTTCCTTTAACGCGTGTAAGGTCATAGGGTATTTTTTGAACGCGGTAGAGCAATGCACATGGTGATTTGGCGTTAGAATGAATAATGTATCATAACTGGAGTCTACAAGAAAATGTTTAATTTTGTGAAATTTGTGTAAACATTATACTGTTAAATTTCTACCTTTATATATTACGGAAATACTTTTATTATTGCCTTACAATTTCTGCTCTCTGTAATTTAACTTTCGGCTGTTTTGTTGTTCTTCTTAAAAAATCATTAATTGTGAAATTAAATATAACTGAAAAAAAATTACCAACACGACATATAAGTTCAAATCTGCGTTCTAACGTTCCTCTCATGTATGGGAATGACAATTAATGTTCTAAGCCGATACTGGCCAATAACATGGTGGCGAACGACATGCCTATAGTCAATATATCTAGTTTAAAAAATTTAAGTTCAAAGTTGCTCACAATAGAAGATGAAATCATTTATTGAAAGTCAAAAGCTGAGGCAGCAGGTTGTTCCCAAATTTCGTCTTATGATGGCAACAAAAAAATGTATTATTAACGTCACATTAACGGAAGTAAGAGTAACACACACTTGACAAAAAAATATTAATAATTGACTACTTAAAAATAAATGGACGGTATATTTGTAACAATGTAGAGAAGATTCATATGTTTAGAAATAAAAAGTGGTTAATTAAAGCATTCATTAAAGGTTAAGGACGTACCTACAGTAATCAGTTAACATTGCTTGAGAAACCGCTTGCTGGTAATATTTTTATTGATGATCAACATAAGCCAGTTTTGAAATCCGTTAATATAAAACACACAGATATAATTCATGACTCCTCAGGTTTTATTTACATGACCTAGTCCTATTACATTCGGAAAATTTGGAGGAAATCTGTTTTTCCAATCAGTCATATTTGAAAAGAAAATTCTGAAAGATTTTACACAACACGTAAAATTGATTACCGTGGCAACACCTCTGATCCATAAAAAGTTATGAAAAAGAATTAAACAGGCTAAAATAGTACAGCAGTGGAGCTAAAAACTAGTTCTACTTAGCTAGTCATCGATTTATAAGAAAACGATCTTATTTTATGGTAAGAACATTGTGGCGTCACATTTATTATTTAAGAATTAAACCAACAATGATTATTATTTCTTTATTAACAATATATTTCGGTTAAATTTATCCATCATCAGGTCTAAAAGCAAATTAAAACGGTTAAAAAACGGTATAAAATATTCACAATTCCTATATACATATATCATACACCATATCATAACTACATCCAACGTTATGATGAAAGCTAAATTAAATTTTGATTACTAACGCTCGGCTTCTATACTCATCTTTTGTATTCAAAATAGGTTTTATATAATTGATCATTAACGCCTCGAGAGTCATTAAATGATATACGGAGCGTGTTGTGGAGCATAAGATCGACATATGTTCCATTGATAACATAGAATTACATTCTTTAAAATGTTTTCCCACAGGACCAACTCGATTGTGTTCTTTTAGCCGCGTGGCCAAATGTCGGCTCCTTTGTCCAACATAGAACGATTCACATCGTGGACACTCTATTTTGTAAACCACACGACTTTTGAAACACTTTTCGACTTGCGGCTTCAACGAAGGCAAACACGTTTTCAACTTTCTCGAAGTGTAGATGACTTTGCACGGGACATCTAGTTTTCTCAAGGACTGTTCGAATTTCTCTGAGACTCGTCCGCGATACTGTGTGCATATCAGCGTCTTTTCGGGTTCTTCTTTCACAGCTGTTTCTACTGGTGCATTCATATTGTTAGTATCTTCAACAATTTTTGACATCGATTTTGCAATTATTGGATCGTAGAAAGACTTTGGGTATGGATTCTTCTCAAGAATTATTTTAGCCTTTTCCAAACTTTGATGAAAATTCAACCATGTGCTACAAGCTCGATGAATTCTATGAATTAAACCGGATACGACCGACCGTTTATATTTTGTTGGTGCTAATGAGTGAAAGTTCATCGTGAGGCCACTGTCCGTAGGCTTTGTATACCATTTGTACGATAAACCGTTGTTCGAATGACAAATTAACATATCTAGGAAAGGTATAGATGCATTCTCTCCTTCTCGTTCTATAGTAAATTCAAGTGAAGGATGTAGGTTGTTAATTTGTTGGAGATTTTCATCAATGTTATTACGGTCAATGTTTCCCAAAACATCATCCATATACCTTGAGTATAACTCAGCATTATCTTTTATGGTAGAATCGAACTTACTTAGCCATCCATTTGCTAGTTGTGAGGCGGGTGGGCTTCCCATAGCTAAGCCATCACTTTGCTTGTAATAACCATCGTGTGTCAACATAATCACGTCGCGGCTACATAAAGAAACAAGACTTTTAAAAGTTTCTTTATCTACGGGTGGCCGTTCGTATTTGCCTGAGTATAGCAGTTCGGTACAATCTTCTATGGCTTTATTGAGTGGTACGTTTGTGTACAAGGATTTCACATTCAAACTAATAAGTTCTTCGTTTCTACCAAGCTGGACTCGGGGTAAAAGCTCTGAGATGTCTTTCGTAGATGAATTGACATTACATTCTTCGACCACTGACAACCAATCGGAGACTTGCTTACCGATTTTACCGATCTTATTTTAGAATCCCTTTTCCTAATAATTGAGCTAATGTTTTTTCAAATGCTAGGCAGAGCCAACGCTACCGAGAGTCAGCATGCTACCGGACGGGCCAAGGGGCATAAACCCCTCCGCCCTCCTGCAATTTTTTAAAAATTTATTCTTTCTTTTTTGACAGATAAAAAGAGAGTGGTTTTACAGCTGCCTTCTATCATATAAGGATTGAGAAAAGCAGAGTGAAACCTAATGGAAAATGTTATTAAGGGCATGAACGATCAAGGACCAATATCCAGGTGAGTCCTATAGATGTAGGAAAGAGCTGTTGGTATCAACGCAGAGCGAAAGATTGTGATTTCGGCGAAGAAAATGGCTGTACCAAAGCTTTTTAAACGTTATAGTTAACTTTTGATCTAATTGGAATATTTTTCCTTAAAAATCTGCAATAGCTTATTATTTTTATTTTATAGATATCAAAATGATTTACACCATGTGTTATTGCGTGGAATCCGAAAGTACTAACTCTAATCAATTCTTAGAAATGCAAAACCACCTTTTTAACATTTTCTCAAGGTTGTAGAAATACAGCTACAAAGATTGCCAGTAAGTTATGTAGAAAAGAACATTTCTGGCAGGATTGAGTGTGGATTAAAAAGTGATCCTATAATACCTATAATTTTATCCGGTCATATAAAAAGGAAATAATATTTGTTAAAGTTGTTTTGCAATACTGTATAGCAATGTTGTCTAAGCGCACTATTAAGATAAATTACTTTTCATACAAAGTGAAGATGCAACAATGTCTAGACACTGCTTCTTTTGTGTTTCATTCAGTTACCAATGGATAATATAGCCAAAGCGCTTCATCTTTGTAAAGTTGTTGAACTGAAAATGATGGCCTAGAAATTTGAGATGGTACAGCACATGAAAAAAACACCTATGGTCAATAAATACTAGCATTGTTATCAACAAAATTTTATAAGAACGCAAGCCTAGGTGTATATAATATTATATCTGATTTTGCCTAAAAATAAGAACAAAAGAGGAACAGCTTCCTGATATCATTGTTTTCGCAACTAACAGTGACTTGAATCTGTATTTTGCTATTAAATAAGAACAGTTCAGGATATGAATTCTCTTGCAGTGTCAAGCCGTTTTTTTCCCTGTCTCAATTGTTCATAAACTCAATTCCAAAGCCTTTTTTTCTTATAAACACAATAAGTTCCATAACTAAGAACAAAATGTGGCCGAATTCTGTTGTGTTCTGACTATTAAGAAAAAAAACAAATAAGAAAAATCAGGCTAAGAAGGTCTCGAAAACAGCAAGCATCTATTTAGATTTTACTGGTGCCTATACAAAAAGCATATATGATTTCTTATACCATGCCAGGTAATCACACCAATTGCTATAATTGCTCTTGGAGCGCACCTACAACATGTCAGACCAGCTACTTTAAATATTGCCCAACTTAAGGACTTTAGCAGGCGCAAGAATCCTTTGAATTAGGATATATCAGGTCTTTAGTGCAGTGTCTGCGATTAAAGCCTACTGACTACCATAGGGGTTAACAAATTTTTTTGATTCGTACCCGAATCTTCTTTATTCAATGTGTACCATATGTGCTCTCTTTTTTACTTTTCATGCTTCTGTTTTTACTCGGTATCTACAAATACTTCAGGTCTTATATTGAGGTTATTCAGTTTTTTCCATAACTGCATTGACTTGAAGGAATGACTCTTAGTTTATCACTTGTACCCGTGGCATTAAGAATCAATTTTAAATCTATGGGAAAAGCAAATTTAAAACTTTAAATTCTAACTACACATAACACTGTAAGAGCAATTAATATAAATATGCAAAAATTGAAGTAAAAACACAATGCAATTGTAAGGAATATGTTTTAAACTATTTTTTTTCGGGAGTTCATATAATGTTTATTGAAATATATAAGATCAAAACAAAAAGAAAATCTCATATAACTGTTACAGAAAATAGTGCTTTGAAAAATATTACTGAACGTCGTTGCTGCTTACGTGAGCAAATTAGAAACATATTTGAGAGATATTAGAGAAATCGATAATAGTTTAACAAGTCCGCAAATGGCATGATTTTAACTTTTTCTTCGACAATGTGGTACGATTCGTTAAAAGGAATCGTCAGCTAATATAAGGAATATCATTAATCATTATGTGCAATGCGAAGAGATCGTTAAATGTAGATATGTCGTTAGAGCGCAATGCGCTATTTTAATCGAAAGTATGACATCAATAACCTATAGACAAAATTCATGTTCCTTTTGAGTGTGCTAACTGACTCTAGATTGTACAGGAAACAACTCAACGATATTCTTTATTGATTTTTCATACTTTTTCACAGGATAACAACTACGACGCTTTTCTCGCCAAACATTACTCGTTGTCTATCTTACAGCTCGTTCTACTTTTTCTTCAACTTTTTTTTATTATTAATGTATTTCCAAACGTTGATAGGCATTTACCAATTAAGTTGAGTTCATGCAAGTCAAATGTGTTTATTTCTAAGTTTTGAGCTTGCCCCTTTTGGGTAGCTCAAAACTTATCTGTCAATATCTGTCAAAAATATACTTAGCATTTCTATAAAACTAGCTGAGTTTTCCATTTTAAACTCCTTGACGATATTGTTAAAGAATCTTTATCATTTCTCATTTTTATCTAATTTCTTGTTTTAATTCATCTTCAGAATATATTAGTTCGTTTCTCACAACAAAAGTTACTGCCATACACATCTACCATCCTCAATTTTAGAATGAACGAACATTGTTGCATGCTATGGTTGATAATAGTGTGCAAACGAAAAAATTCATTTCATGTGATGTTCAATTTTTTATCCAAAATTCCATTCAACACACAAAATATTATGGTGGAGGAGATGTTGGATGGGTTTGATTCCAGCTTTTCACCACGCAATCGCAGCTGAGCAATCTCTTGCAGTAATAAAATTGTTTATTACACTTCCTGTAATTGACCACCCATGAGAACTTGAATTTTTGTGAGAGGTCCTAATTAAAGGACCATGCAAATTAACCCTGTTAAAAACCTAAAAATTGTCAGAAAATCAAAACACTGAAAGAATAAATATTATAGTTCGCTTGTTTCTGTGAGCGAACGGAGACATAGCAGCCAGCTTAGAAACGGGGTTTTATGTAATATACAAATTCATCATGTATATTTGTTATTAGTACGAATCCCTGTCACCCGTACACATAGAATAAGGCACCTAAACTGGACACATGCGTTCGGCATGCAACGTCATATTTTTTGGCAGGTATTAGTGAGTGGTAATGCTTTACTAGAAAAGATAAACCCTTTTTAATTTGCTTTAATTTGAAAGTTCAAAATATATTTTTATTATAAAATCAGCCAAAATTCTTATGTATTTTCAAAAAAAAAACTTTATTTAAAAATTAAAAATGTACGAAGCTTGATGAATGTAACACTGTTACGAAAAGTTTCGTACATTTTTAATTTTTAAGTAAAGTGTTTTGTTTTTTAAATACATTCCAAATATAAATTTAAATTTAAAAAATTGTTTGAAATATCAAAAATATAAAATTTGAAAAAAGTCTTTTAATAACACTTAACTTACATATACGAAATTAGGTTTAAAATGTTTTTTTCAGAACTCGATGTGCATTTAAAATAATGATTATCAAAATAAATATAAAATGCTTGAACTTTAAAAACCCATATATGACCTGGAAATTTATATAGCTACGAGTCTTATGTGTGGATTAACTTGCAGTGTCACCCTACCAATAACAACATTGTTTATCCTTACTGCACTCATTGCCTTGTTCTAAATGTGTGATAAAATAACATAACAACTTTGTGGTTTACCAGACTCCTCGCCACGCGGTCTTGATGTTGCAATGGAAATTGAAATTACGCCAATTGGGAAAAATGTTAAGTCAGATGTTGTTGTTTATTTCCTAATACATATATAAAAACCTTTTCAAACACTCATTCCACATTAATTACTGTCAATGTAATGTGACAAGGAAAGAATTATGGCCGTTAGATACTTTTTGGAGTTGCAATGGCGAATTATACCTAGTTTGGGCAATGTATTTAACGCGAAAAGCATCTATTGTGTCATTCAAACACTGTAGCTAATCCATTTCAAACCTTCTGTCGAACTTCTCCAATGAAATAAATAGAATTATAAAGAAAAATTAATGTTATGGCACTAGCAATTTCACATCTTAAACTTGTCCAATTGTGGATTTAAAATGCAGTTTTTGACCAAATAAGAGAAAGAGAGCTTAACGCATGATTTTTGCCAATGGGAAAAAATTGTCATTTTAAATTAGTTTTGCATTTTTGATACACTTATGTCATTGCGTTTAAAGCCCTTAAAAAGCAAGGAAAAGGAGATGCTAAAGCCATCAACAATTAGCATTCTTTAGGCTTCTTTAAGCTTCTAATGTTAACTTTAAAAGAAGAACTGCAACTACCAAAAAAAACAATGATTCTAACACAACAGAAGAAACTTATAATAACAACTTCGTTCAAATTTTGTTCTTAATAGCTTAACAATTTGTTTGGGCTTGTTCTTTTTTATACTTGCGCAGGACAATAGTCAGATCTTCTACAATCATTAAAAGTATTAACGATGCGAATTCAGTTTAATGCCAATAGTTGATATTCTTTCGGCAACAGCAAGATGTTTATACAGTAATGACATTCGCATGTGTTTCTCTTGTAAAACTTTCTTGTGTTTTGTGTTATGAAATCTAAATCTGCTCTACCATAACTCTCCCAAAATTACAAGTTGTATCAGCACAAAATTTAACGGGTGTGCAAAAGTTCAGAACATTAAAACAGTAATTTTTCTTTCTCGTCAACAAAAAAAGAATAACTTTCTTAGCTTTTTTGGCTGAACATTTGATAACCCATAAGAAGTACTTATGTGGGGATCCAGCAATATCAAATTGTTCCCAAGCAATAAAAGTAATCTTATAATAAATTACTCTAGAAATTGCATATACTACAATCTAAATGAAGAATTGTGGCTAGATCCATGACCGCCATTAAATTGTGCAATGTCACTCAGCAAGCAAATATTTATGAATCATAATTAATATAAAAGTCTTTGTTCACAACCTGGAAGAATTTGCTATCCCGTTTTTCTTCGTTCCTAACCACAGTAGTTTTATTGCAAGAAATGAAAGCAATTTTGGAAAAATTAAACCATGTGGCCTGACGCAGAATCACTGTAAATTGGGCATTTATCGTTTTGTAAATCAATCGACATACACGTTGGAAATGTAATTAGGCAATTGAAATTACATCTATTGCTTCATAAGCTACCCTCCCAAAATATATAAAAGGGCCATTTTCTGAGTTTAGATTCATTCTCCATCGCCTTGCAAAGCGGAAAGAAGAATAACATTACAAATAAAAGGTAAAATGTTCTTACAGTACATCTCACATCAAAATTCTTTTAAGTTGGTTTTTCTATGTGGAGGTAAGTGGAAGTAACAATATTTATATTGTTTTAGGTTCATCATGAAGTTTTTGGCAATTCTCCTTTGTTTTCTTGTCGCTGCACTTGCTGGTAAGTAGTTATACAAAGTTTGTTCGCCATTATGTACTCACATGGAACAAGCACACACTGGAATTATTGTATCTAACGAGATTAGACATATTTTACGACTAAATAACACGAATATAACTTGTAAATTTATGATGACTTTATCAAAACTGGTTAGAATTAATTTAAAATGGATCTTATTGTTTAGTTCATGCAGCAGAAGAAACACCAAAAGACGAAGTTGAAGGTATTTAATTAAACATTATCTCTAAACAATTTAGATTAACTCCATTCGACATTGATTTAATACTAACAATGCATTTCAACAGCCATAATACAGCGCAAAAGTAAATGACACAAAGATTTATACATGATGTGCAACGTCAAATGAAATTAAATTTCTTTTAGACACCGACATTGAAAATGAACAAATGACTGCAAACGACAGCGAAGCTGACGAAGAAAGCGATCCTAGTGTTTATGCGTACCGTGGAAACTACAGATATGGCTACAGACATGGAGTTCGTGGATACAGATACGGACATTCTTCCAGATATGGAGGTCTTAGATACAGATACGGAGGTGTTCATAAATATGGTGGACGCGGACGTCGATATGGAGGATATTCTTACAGACATGGAGTAGGACGTGGCAAATACGGAAATAAGGTTTACGGAGATCCAACATATGGTGGGCGATATGCTGGACACGGACGCAGATATGTTGGACATGGTCGACGATATGTTGGACACGGACGCAGATATGTTGGACATGGTCGACGATATGTTGGACATGGTCGACGATATGTTGGACACGGACGAAGATATGTTGGATATGGTAAAGGATATGGCCGTGGCGTAAGTTATGGACATGGAAAATATGGACGCAAGTCTTACGGAGATGCATCATACAAAAGCAGTTATACGTACGGTGGACGTCGATATGGTGGACACGGACGCAGATATGTTGGACACGGACGCAGATATGTTGGACATGGACGAAGATATGTTGGACATGGTCGACGATTTGTTGGACATGGTCGACGATATGTTGGACACGGACGAAGATATGTTGCATATGGTAAAGGATATGGCCGTGGCGTAAGTTATGGACATGGAAAATATGGACGCAAGTCTTACGGAGATGCATCATACAAAAGCAGTTATACGTACGGTGGACGTCGATATGGTGGACACGGACGCAGATATGTTGGACACGGACGTAGATATGTTGGACATGGGCGAAGATATGTTGGACATGGTCGACGATATGTTGGACACGGACGAAGATATGTTGGATATGGTATAGGATATGGCCGTGGCGTAAGCTACGGACATGGAAAATATGGACGCAAGGTTTACGGAGACGCATCATACAAAGGCAGTTATACGTACGGTGGACGTCGATATGGTGGACACGGGCGAAGGTACGCTGGACACGGACGTAGATATGTTGGACATGGCCGACGATATGGTAGTCACGGACGTAGATATGTTGGATATGGTAACCGATATGGAAATCGTGGATATGGATACGGTGGTCGTGGTTACCGTTATGGTCATAAGGCCTATGGAGATGAGCAATAAATTGATTTATAAGAAATAGAAATTTCGGTGTTAGAAAAATATAACATATTCATTTTACCTTCAGTTTTTTTTTGTTGTACGGCTCAAATAAGTTCTGCCTGGCTGTAACCAGTCTCTTATAAAAAGTACCCCTATTAAAAAATTAAGAAACTGTAAATATGTTGAGCGTTGCAAGCACTTAGATTGATTAGAATGACTTTAAGTGAAGGTCGTTTGTAAATGGATGTTTTCTTACGAGTAAGGTAATAGGCTAGGTTTTGAAAGCTACAAAACAATCATCAATGTAAATGGCTCTTTCCGTTAGCATGAATAAGGTACTGAAATTGGAGCCCACAAGAAAATCTGTAACGTGATAGTCCGTGAAATTTTCTAAAAGATTACATTCTTTGCGGGCCATTATAGGCATACATGGGCAGATTATATATTTTGATTTCTGTTTTTATTTATTATAACACTTTTAGCATTATATTTTGATTTTTGCTCCATGGAATGTAATGTTTTGGATGTTTTGTTATTCTTTTCAAAAGATAGCTAATTGTGAATTTAAGTATAACAAAAACACATTTACTCAAAGTCAAAATCTAAAGCAAGAAGTTGTTTCAAACTTTCGTGTTTTGATCGCAACAAAAGAGTTATTATTAACGTCATTAAAACGGAAGTAAGAGTGACATGCTGCTGATAAAACAGAGTAATCATTAATTAACTACTTAAAAATGAATGACGATATTTTAGTAAAGATGCAGAGGGGCTGGATATGCGTAGAAATATAAATCGGTTACGTGAAGCATTCATTAAAGGTTAAGCACGCTCTTACAATTATCGATTAGCCTCGCTCGAAAGCTTTTTGCTAATTTATATTTACTTAATTGCAATAAAAGTGGAATTTGTGAATGTCAATATAATTTCTAATAAAACTTGGACGCACGATAGTTAATGGTCAATAAAGAAAGTAAAACTATCTATCATCTGATTAAGTCGTTTAAGATTTGAATACTCCGTTAAGGCTAACTTTGATTGAACCATATGAAAACTACACATATACAACTATATAAACAAACTTGTCCTGGGATGTGTTTTTATTTCGTTCTTCTACTTTGTAGGATTAGAACTCTGCACTGTCAGCATGAGTGTTCGCTAAGAACACGTTTGTAGTAATAGCTCTGTCCCAGTCATTCAGCTGGTGACACGTAGTACGTCTGTGGCCTAGTTGATGTAACTGGTTTCAATACTAATCAACTACGAATTGAGAGGTTCGGGATTCAAACCCCACACTAGCCCTGCTGATGAGCCGTGATCAAGTGAAACAAGATGATCTTGTTATGTGTTTATATAATTCATGTTTAAATTACATGTGTTTTATTTGTATTAGTATTGTTCACCCGATTCAAGGAGGAGGGTGATATCCCTACCCCGAGATTTCCGTTCTTTAACTTCTAATTGCCTCACAGAATTCACGTTAGATTGGCAGTAACTGCGTTTTGAATTTATACGACATTGATTTATGAAAAAAAAGTTAAAAATTACGTTAACAATTACGCTCATTATCGAAATGCAGCAGAAGTAAGAAAAATATAATTTCCTTTTTCCTGCTGACAACGGTTGCAATTCCGGTTATTTCATTACTGTACGATCCTTATATGTTATTTCTTTTTATTCCTTCTTGCACTCTTCTAACGCCCAATCAAACAGCTGTTATATATTATTTATTTTAATTTTTGTCCTTTTTACGCTCCTCCTTTCCTTTTTCCTGCTGACAACGGTTGCAATTCCGGTTATTTCATTACTGCACGATCCTTATATATTATTTCTTTGAATTTTTGTCCTTTTTGCGCTCCTTATAACGCCATAGCACACAACATAACACCGTAAGTACGACAAATACACCAAAACAATTTTTATTTTTATCTTTTTACATTTAAGTACTTTGATGTCTAAGTGTGTGTAGGCAAGCATGTTGCGAAAAAAGGAAAATTTCAACCTATTTTTTTGTAACAGTACTGCAATTAACATGAATGGAAACTTCTTTTTTTTAAGCTCCATCACAGAAAAAGTGCTGACATAAGCAAAAATTATTGCCGCCAATTTGTTCCTTTTATGACGTACTATAAGTGTGCCAAGTTTGACTCAATTTGCACCAGCCTGTCAAAAGTTATGGAGGGGGGAGGGGCGGAATCCACCTCCCCCCCGGGGTCATAGTATGTTCAAAATACCCCGGAGCGAATAGTGTTAATGAACCACCACACTATATTAGCAAGTTCAATAGCATAGTAGGCAACCAACGATACAACATTGTGATGAAAGATTATTGTTTACGAGCCAGCAGTCATTGCTACCATACCGCGCACATAAGTGTATAGATGACTTAGCGTCTTTTATATTATAAACAATGAAGTGAAAGTTCTACTGGCTTTTGCTGAGATGTCACAACGAAGATTCAGAAAAAAAGCGAATGTTTTATTCATTGCGATTGAGCTGATGAGTAGTACCGCAAAACGATGATCAGTTATAATTTATAACAATTTCGTCTCCGAAGGAGTTTTAGAACTTAGATCCTGTAAAAATTAAATCGACCAAAATTTATTCTTGAGTAAAGGATTAAAACCCTTCTTTGTTGAAATTTTTCCCTGGCAAAATTATTTCAAAATCCCTATAGGCTTAGTTTGCATGTAGCTCTTAATCATTTCGACAAATGAATTTCTCTGGATTGAATTACTACAATTTATTTTGCAAAAGGCTGTTTTTTTGTTTTGTCTTTTCCCGGAATGGCAAAGCTGCTTCACTTAGCCAGTACTCAGCAGCCAGTAGTCTGCAAAGGTTTTACGGCATCACTTTTCCAGCAGTCAGCAGCCAGTAGCCTGCTAGGGTTTTTCTTTAGCAGGTGTGTAGGCCGAGTAACCAACGTGAAAACTGTTCTACCTGCACTTTCTGCAATGTCCGCATTATGGAACAACCCGCTCCATGACCCGAAAAAGGTCTGTGAGAGGTCCGTAGTGCGTGTTACTTACATAGAAACGTCTTTACCAATTGCTTGTGGTTACGAGCTTTAAAAATCCGCAAAAATTCAAATATTAGTTTTTAGGGAACTATAAATGTAATTACTTGTGTAAAAATGAACTCATGTAAAATACCTAATCGAAAAATAAATTTTTTATCCTGATAAACTCATTTTTAATGAATGAGTTAAAGAATGAGGAGAAATAAAAACTACGGCAGAAAACGAAACTCGTTTTACGAAGTAAATTCGTGTTGTAATTACTAATGATGAAACCACTAACCAATTTGAACATTTTTTTCCTTACTTTTATTACTCATAATGAAGGAAATGTAAAATAACTACGAAAAATTTTTTATATAGTAATCAAGTTTCATACAGTTTCCTCTTTAATCCGAAACCAGACATTAATTATTGCATCGTTGCTAATGTACTGTCTGATAAATTTAACCGCAATATCCGAGTAACAAAAAAAAATTATTACTTACAAAAAACTCTGTCCTGTTTATTAGGATTGAAAATTATGGTCATTAGATTGCTTAAAGCAGTCTTTCTAAATGAATTTAATTTTAATAAGACGCTGCAAAACTGGACATGCGACAAAATACGTGTCTAACTTTAGCAGAAGTCGACTGATTTATGCCAGTCGCAATATCAGTGAGATTTTGGTCTTACTTACTATGTTTTTTGAGGAAAACTTAACAGCATCATCGATATCAAATACTGTCGATTCATGTTTCCTGTTTCAGTCTTCATTACTCAAGCATTTTTTGTCACAGTGTAAAAGTACAATATTGCATTATTTTGAATTTTGAAATGTGTTCTAGGGAACAAAGAAAGTGACTTGCAGTGACTTCTCCTAGCCGCCATTTTCAGCATCAAATTTGGCGCGATAGCTTTTTGTGCAGCTTTTTAAGAGGCGACACAAAAAAAAGTTAATCTGATTGTAAATTTAACTAGTGGCAGTTGTTTGTGTTTCCGTGGCTTAATATACTTGATGTGTAAATTGCTTTAATGCTGATAAAAATGCTTGAAATAATGACCGCTCTTCAGTCATTTTTGAGAGTATACCCGACAGCATCAAATAGTCAATAAGCCACATCTGGTAGGCTTTTAGAGGGTTGCTTTCTGAATATGTAACCAAGGTGATTTAGTGTGTGTGTTTTTCACCCATTCGGCTGTTCTAAAACATGGAAATTACACATAAGCATTTACGTAAGGCTCCCGAAAACCTGGAAACTCAGAAAAAAATATATGCTGACGTCCGGCAAATGTTGGTACAATTTTAGATTAATTTAACCAATAAGCCGGAGATCTCTACAATAAACATTGATAAAAGGATTATGATAAGTTCAAAACACGCGAATATAAAAATAAGGTACATAATTACTTGGGGGCGAGCGAACCTGTCTGAACATATTTCAAGAGGAAGACACCTCTTAATGTGGAGTGTGGATAACTACCCTAGGTGTTGATGAAGTGTTGAAGGTTGGAATTGAACTTCTGTTATCAATCTAAGACGTCAACCCTAGAAAAGCTGTCACTTAAAACCGGAAATTTGAAATATGTGGGTTTCGAATCCCACTCTGCGTATAATCTTAGTTAAGGTCTCGAAGGTAGTACACACCAATAGAAAAATCTTCAGTTAAACCGATCAATATACTTCGGATGCTTATATTTGTTGGGAGGCTGGTCGACATAAGTTACACAGATTAAACTTGCTCATTTTGATAAGTTAAATTGAGAGAATGCGGCGTAGTTAGATTTGTTGTCTGATTTTGTCCAAATCAGTTGATGTGACATTACGTTTAATTTTAGATATACGGAGGAATTCACTTTACTCAGTAAATAATCCTCATTAAACTACCGCCTTACCAATTGCCATGGTCTAGAAACATAAACATATTAAAAACAATAAACGCAATAAACGCTAAACAAAATTACCTTGCATTGCCTTGCTATATAATTGCGCAATTTATAATGTAAGTATACTCCTAAATTACTTAAAATGTTTCACTAATTGGTTAAATCTCCCTGGCAGCCCTGACTATTTTCTAATACCATTTTGTAAAGTATAAAAAAAAATGAAAACAGTAATGAAGTTAGAATCACTGCAAAATACCACATTCGTCGTCTATCAGCAACGTTCAATATGTTTCTAGGCTTTAACAGTAAATACATAACCAACATGGCTCCTGAACAACCGTTTCAAAATGGATATAAAGGCTGTTTTTTAACACTGGATTTCTTTCGATCCTTGTAAAGATCTTAAGACCAAACTGTAGGAGCTTAGAAAGCAAAAACACGTTTTTAATGTGGTTTACAATTTTACTAGCAGCAATAAAATACAATATTAAATTTAAGCAACAAATAATACATATACGCATCAAGTATATTAACACACATTTGCTAAAAGATCAAGCCCACTCAGAAGAATGATAGAAATAAGTAACACACAGGACAATTCCTGTGATGAAACGAATTTCACTCGACAGCAAAACTACCTTCGACGTTCTCGTAACATTCTGAAGAGTGAATGTGCATGGAAAGACATGCAAGATGAGCGCAAAAAAACACGGTCTCAAAGGAACATATAACTAAAAATAGTAACAAAGAGTAGTTGTTAACTCGTGGAAAAATTTAACGGAATTCGCACGTTGTAGATATTTCACGCATTGTTATTCCGTGCACCCTTGTTTACATTTTAGCATGAAGTACTGAAATAACTTCGCGGTAGTCATGTGGTCCCTGGAAAAATCCACATTAAGCAGCGAAGTATTAAAAACTATACGTATTTTTTTTTAATAAAACCTAGTTTATCAGAACATTTTGGCTGACATTTGTCAAAATTTAAAAACAAATCTTTTAAATCTATAGGAATATTTATTTTCTGTATGTTTCACATGTTAAGATGAATATGTCATCCCGTTTTCTAGCCATATGTAAATCTTAAACAAACCAATTTTAAAATTTTAGCTACGAACATAGATTTAGTGGTAGCATCCTTGGCCTAGCCTTATTTATTACTATCCTTTTAAAGTTTTTATTCGGTTTGGTATATTATTACTTATATTTATGTTAGAATTGTAGCTATCTAGCTAGTTCTTTATTAGCTACTTCTGGCTAAAGAGTGAAAGTAGCAAAATGCAGTTTGGCTACAACAAAATTCTTAATCATTAATTCTTATGCTAAATAAAGTTCGGTAGCTATACACCTTTTTAACTGTCATGAAAACCTCCTCTACAAAATAAAATTGCTGAGTAATTTTTTAGCTGGACAGGGTAACGGCGGGCTGTTTCCTGTGTTTCCATTTAAACCGAAGTTGCGATAAAGTGCATTGCGCCTATACGCATGTGCGACATTGTTTACCAGTACTAAGCGCTCAGCCCGGTATCAATTTTTGAACTTTTACGAAAACTTGTTCAGCAAAATAAAATAATATTGACCGTTTACTTTTGCTATGATTGTAAACTATGTTTCTTACTTCCGCTAAAGCTGCAGTAGAGTTATTTTTTTGAAAAATATCTTACACTCGAAACACTATAATGGTGTGTGCGCTTCACTTAATTTACGACATACTGCATACCTGTATAACTGTATAAAGCGCGCCACTTGCATGTGTTGCACAGTTTACAGCTCTTATTAAGCGCTCCACTGAGCGTTCAAGACCCGGCCACACAGTTACTTGTGGCCTAACCCGACGTTTCGACGCTGGTTCTCCTGGATAATAAGCATATATTGAGCCTCAAACGAATAAAATTTACAAAAATTAGTATTGCGCAACTTTCTTGTGAAAAGATATACATGACAATTATTAACACAGAATTTGGATGTGTTTTTTCTAAACGAATAGTAGAAATAAAATAGTCAACAAACAAGAAAAAAACACTTACAAACACTTCTTAAAATATATTGTTCTTCTCATAGATCATAATTAAATATTTCGTCGAAATAGGCAACACAATGTTAATGCATGTAACTTTGTGCGTGCCCGTATTTATAACAATGAAACGGTTTAGCCATTCTGTATGAGAAATACAAAACTTTTCTTAATTGATAATTTAAATCCTCAGAGAAAGAATAAACTGATAAGACAATTGGCAATTTGCAGGCAGTGTTTATTCTTGTGCCTAGGGTCTCTTGGCCGTTATTACCCTGGCACAGATTGGTCTCCTGATACAAAAATGCACAGACATACTGGGCATTTTTTAAATTCGTGAGTGAATGAGATGTTAGTTCGACATCCAGGGCAAAATCAACGACAGACGAAAAAAGAAACAAAGTTTTATATTTTTATAGATGAAAGCAAAATTATTATAATATGACTGATTTCACTTCTTTCTTCTGGCTTCACTAAATTGTTTACTATTGGCAAAAAGGCTTTGTTTATAAACGACATATTCAATGGTATCATTTTTCCAGGCGGGTGCTATTTTTGAAAACATGTTAGAATTTGTGTATATGCGAAGATCTAGCATTGTTTTTAGCTGTAAAGAAAGCACAAATCTTTCTTCTAATTTAAACAACAATTTCCCCCATTTTTAAGGACAAGTTGCATTTATGCTGCTAACTTATTTGGAGTATTAAAACTCTATTTTTAGCAGATTTAGAATGTAAAATTTTTTGGGTTGGTCTTAAATATCATATATATATTAAAAATCAAGCCTAGTTCTAGAATTTCTGTGTTTTCTTGTAACTAAGACACGTAACTATTTTTTGCGAATTAATTTTTAGAGATTTTATGCAGGGTATTACTTTTAAAGTCCCTATTTGTACTTGGTCATGATATGTTAAAATATGTCGGTGGAGCATAATCAATCGCTGACCTAAAAATGTAACAAAAGATCTTTTTGGTGATAAATGCTAATACTGCGATTTTTCATTTCTTTTAAACACGGTATTTGTTATATGCAACAGTGAATGAATGAATCAAGCCATTTTTTTTAGCAATATGGATATGAAAACAGGTGTACGAAAAATTACTTAAATTTATTAATTTCTTTGTCTTTTTAAGAATATTTTGCTCATTACTCTGAGCTACTGAGATCTTTCCTTATATTATTGTAAGGTTCTGAAAAAATGATTTTTCTTGGTGCACAACTTTCTTCGATCTCGAGATCGAAGCTTCCATCTTAAGATCGAAACTTTCTTCGATCTCGAGATCGAAGGAAACTTCGATCTTCAGATGGAAGCTTTGATCTCAAGATGGAAGCTTCGATCTTAAGATGGAAGCTTCGATCTTAAGATGACGTTAAATAATGAACGTTTTAATATCGTTATAATGACGTCACAAAAATAAGGGTTTTTGTAAACCTAGTCATAAACGTTTTGATAACGAAATAACGACGTCAGCATTTGTGACATCGTACTTTTTTAATAAAGTAATATAAACACCTATGGTGTCTATTGTACATCTCCTTATTCAAGTGCATTTTGCGCCCATTTAGTAAAATATAGCTATAGTCACATTTTAGGAGATTGACCAAAAAAAACCGGGTCTTGTAAGGTAGATTGTCTTAATCAACTCTAAAACATACGTACAGCAAAAATAGTGGCGTGACCTTGTGGTTCTGGAGTAAAATCGTAATCACAAGGTCCGTGGTTCTGTCCACAGCGCGGGCATGTTTATCAAGTGTCTTTACCACAGCTACGGGTTAACCCATGCCATGTGAGGAAAATTAGGTAGGTAATGCCGGTGTATACTTAATGTATAATTAATTGCCGAATCCTATTGGGTAAAACTGAAAAAATCAAACGCCTGTTTTCGTTGTCAGCAGTTTTTCCCTTTTTTTCTTTTGGGTACAAAAATTAATTCCTGGATTTTGACTTGTCGCAGACAAACTCAATTTTTTCTTGGATTTAGAAATAT
Source organism: Hydractinia echinata (assembly GCA_030067915.1). Classification (NCBI taxonomy): domain Eukaryota; kingdom Metazoa; phylum Cnidaria; class Hydrozoa; order Anthoathecata; family Hydractiniidae; genus Hydractinia; species Hydractinia echinata. Next base: position 2,830,126 of record JASGCC010000020.1, read on the forward strand.
ATAAAAAGAAGTGACCAATATAAAGCAGATTCAATCTTCCATACATCTTATGGAAAAAATACACATTCTCACTTCGTGTTTCGTTATTCCTTTTGAAAAGAAATAGCGCCAGCGAATTAGCCTTGAAATAATTCACTAAAAGTCTATAATGCTGAAAAGTTTGAGCTGTGGTGTGAAAAATTGGTCAATTGATGGACAAAGTTGTTCTAATTGCGTTAAGCACTTTGCATTCATCCGTTTATATTTTTATTACTAAATTAATGTTTCTTACAATATTTTTTTTTGAAATTCTTATATGAATTTTTTATTCTAAAGAAAATGCGATATGTAAAAAAATTATTTATGTGATAAGAGCGAGAAAAATATTTAAATTAAATTCATTTAACGTGCCGCTAGAGTAAGAGCAATCTCACGCAAAATGGACAGCAGCTGAGACAAGGGGAGAGGCAGGAGAACGACATGAGTCGTTTTAAGTACAACGTTATGCTGTGAAAGTAAATCTGTAAAAAACTTTTAGCTATATTACGAATGAAGCGATATGCCTTACCTCAGTCCAGTAAGAAATACTCTATTTCTTGCTCATACGAATATGATAATTGAAGTTAAACAAGAAGCCCGATAGCTTGAAGAAAATGGGATTGCTAGCTACCTAGCTACACCCAGTTGGCTAAATATTAACCCAACTAAAAACTTTGCTAAAAAATGAGGAACAACAATACAATTGTAGCACAAACTGAGTTAACACCAGGTTACTATTCAATCATTGTCTCTTTAAGGCAGCACTTCAATGATTTAAAGAGGGCATTTATTAAAAAGAGACAAATCAATACTTCATGTGATGCAAAAGGTACATAAATATTTTATCATTTACAGTAAAACAATGCTAGGAATCAGTAAAACACAATTTTCGTGAAATATCACCAGAAATATAAAAAAAAAAATTTTCTTTGAAGTTTAAACTTGCTTTCATCTTAACCCTATTCGGTCCAGGGTATTTAGAACATATATGACCGGAGGCAGAGTTTTCATATTTATCTATTAGGCACCTGTATGCCATATATTTAAGTCCCATACCTCTCAGAGCTTTGCATATGGCTATTACTCGAAACTACCCATAAAAATCTTTATGAATCCTTATATCAGGAAAATGAAATAACTTTTTTATTTTTTTAATACATGAAATTTAAAATTCACAACTGTTTTATATGGGGAGTATATAAACTGCCGAATTAAATTCCATCTATTTCATCTTTTGTTGAAAAATGGTGAAAACAACGCAAAATCATAATTCCCTGCATAAGAATTGAGCTCGCCATGTTTGACTTTGATGAACTGAATGCTTGGGTACATAAAATTCTTTACAAGAACATAACAGGGAGAATATTCGAGATTTATTAAAAAAATATATTCTACAATTTTTTGTGCAAGAAATAAACAAAATGAAAACAATTAATAAGGACCTCCTAGCTACTTATTTGAGTAAGCAAGGTAATTCAAACATGCTTTAAACAAGTTTTTATTCTAGCTTCTCAAACCTTTTTTCCTCAAGGATATATAAAAAGTGTCTTATTATGATAATTTAACGTAGTTGGCAGGTGTCAGTGTTGAAACATTTATTTGCCGCCAAGCCGGTAACTAATATTAGGATCTCAGTCCCTTACCTTCTCCAACTGTACCCAAGGTATGTGTAGTTTCAAGATTGCGTCCGAGGTGGAAAAATATTTTAAACATACTGACTGTTAATTGAAGTAATTTATAGCAGCGGATTAATGACATTTCGGAATAATCGATTGGTCAATCAGAATGTTTAATTAGGGCGCTTCGAGCTGAATAATCTGGCTAAAATAGCCAGCAACCTGGATGTATTTATTAGAAAAGTCCAATGAGGCTGTGTGGTTAGATAACTTATATTTTTAGAATATTATAAAGGCGGGGTGAACAACATTTGACGTCATTGGTGTATGAAAAACGAGATAAAAGATAAAAACATTAATTGCTTTAAAATAAGTCGAAAATTTTCCTCTTTCAATTTCAAATAATCAGTTATATATTATAAATTATTATTTTATCCATTCACGCGACTTTTGTTAATTATTCAGACGTAAATCTGGCAAAAAGAATTTTTCCGTCATTCAAAACGAGAAAAAGAAATTACGCTTTAACTTCTCCTTAGTGTAGTGTACTTCCCTAACCCTTTAATTTTATCAAAGTGTCAATTTATATTTAAATCAACTGTCGCATTTTAAGAAGGAAAGTAACGACAATAAACGTATATGGACGCTACAATATCAGTAAGCGCCACGTTATTATTTAAATCATTTCTTTTCTCACGGGCTTCAGAATGCTATTGATACCGCTGTGCGCTCCTCCATTAAGGTTTTCATCGTTTATAGCTTGATTAAATATAGATATTAACTGCATTTCGTCCAAGGAGCTGTACCTCTTCCTTCTGTGCATTTTTTGCATGCATTTTCAATCTTAAATCTTAAAATCTATTAGCGTAAAAAGTCAATTTCACCTATGTGTTTCTTCTTTTCTTGCCTGTCAGGATGCGCGCGCATATACAATCTTTGTAAACATTCGCAATTCATTTATAGAATTCTGATACATACTAAGTTTTGTATTTATCACCTTGGTGCCAAATTTTTATTTCTCATGCCTCCCTTATATCTTAAGAAAACTGATAAATGGTAAAACATGATAAATTAGAACGCTAAACTTCCATCAGAATTATATTTCATCGAGCTGAATCATCGTCCATCCAATCTATTTCGCCCGTTGTAAAGAATCTTTCATCTTCGGTATTAATACATTTACGCCGTTGATTTGTTGTCTATGATTTTAAAACAATGGAAAAAATGACTCAGGAGTTTTTCATAAACAGATTGGAAACGGAAAATAATCTTCACAATGAACTAAATATTATATTATATAAATAAAATATGAGTATTTTTAAACGTTTTTTCACAAACAGAAGACCTGAGATAAAAAATGATCTTCACAAAGCAATATGTGGAAATGTTTCGTGAAAGTTATTAAAAGGAGAAAAGCATAGAAATGGGAGAAAAGATTTGTTTTTAAAATGATGCAACTCAAATAGATAAAAGTTTGTCAAAAGTAAAAGAAGAAAGCGCAGGTAACCATTATAGTAACATAATATAAACTTGATTCTTCCAAAATTAAAGATCCATGTGTTTGTAGTTTGAACAGGTTAATATATTTTTTTCTATTTAAAGAGCCAAAATGATGTTTTGCAATAGGTCAGTTCTAAATTTAAAGTTTTTTGAGAGGACATTTTTAAACTCATTTATAGTTTGATTTTTTTTAAAGCTAAGTTAGAAAATTCGCAAATCTTTTAACTTTATTCCTTCTAGAATAGTTTTCAGGGTCGAAGCTCTCTTAAATTTAGAATTTCCCTACAAGACTTTTATTTAGCGGAGAGGTCAAACGTTCACATCGGCAAAAAAAATGCGCCATATTTTATATGCCTCTAGGGCAGGCATATAAAATATTAGATAGCACGTCAACAGCAATTGCTGTGTATCGATGTTAATTAAGATGGCTGGTCAATAAACTGTTCATTGTATCAGGCTGTTTAGTTGTAGTGAGGTTTTTTTAAATTTATAAAAATTAAAAAAAAAATTAAAAATTAAAAAAAAAATCAATTTATTTTGAATTTATGAATTTATTTCATGTTCTATTTAATGATTATTAATTTTTTTATTTCATTCATTGATTTATTTACTTTTATTTACATTGTTTTAAAAAAGCCATGGAATTTGACTACATCCTGAAATCAGATGTTTGGCTTGAAATTGTTCTTATACTTTTATATTTGGTCTACCGTACATAACAAATATTTGCGATCCAAATAAAGTACAACTTTCGTAGAAATTCAACAATTGATTCTGTAAAAAATATCTGCCCTAAAAATTGTCTATGTTTATTGAGGATTTTTTTCAGTAAAAAAAGAGAAAGTCAGTAAAATTTCAGCCCTGCCATTGTTTTAATTTTGTTCTTATTTTTCAGTCATTGCAAGCATCAGGTCTCAATAAGATTGTTCTATCAAAAACGTGTACATGTATTAGTTGTTTACCCAAGTTTTGGTTACTTAGTTTGTTTTGTGTTGTTTTGGTTTATTTTCTTGTTTACTCTCTTGTAAGCTCGAATGGCCTCACTCACCCAGGCAAATATAATAAATTATTGTATTATTTAAGAGGAAGATGTGGCCACCCCCGACTTTGTGCTCATTGGTTAATTATAATTCAGGGTTTGCTATGAGGTGGATTGGAATTTTAGGGATTTGCTCTGCTATTTATTTGCGTCTAAGCTTTCGTTTGAGAGAAACTGAACATGTTTGTTTAATTATTATGTATTTTGTCTGGTTAGTTGTTTGCTTTCCTTATCTAAACTACTTTTTATGACGTTGTTACTAGGCAACCAGACGCAACGAACAGTATGTATCAACTCAAAAAGAAGACAGCCAATATTAAAAAAGATTTCTTCTCACGTTTGTTTGACAACAACAATAACCATGACAATATTTCTGCAACACTAGCTGCTTCTGAAAAGGCGCGAAAAGCAAGTGAGACATGCATCAACGAGGTAAATAAGACGATAAAAGAAACGAAGCATGATGACGGTACATTGATTCAACGTGTAGATTTGAAACTTGCGAAGCTGAAGAAAGAAGTTGTATGTTCATCGTTTATTTTGTTTATTATCTTTTGTTTTGGATTTTGAATAAATTCGCTTTGTTTTTCAAATTGTTCTAATTATTTTCCAGCACTGCGTAGATGAGCTATCAAGTTTTAACACTGCGTCTTAGGCGTAACACTTTTTCACTGGCATAAATATAGTTTCTTTGTGGAAATGCTGCGAATTTATTATTTTAACATTTAATCGGAGTGTATTCAAGTAAAAAAGGGCATCAATAAATTTAACCGCAATTTTATATCAGGGAAATACCCGTACAGTCAACTTTTACTGTACATCTTTTTAATCTACATCTTCTACTCAAGCTATAATGAGTAAATACCTAACAGCAAGTGTGAGAAAAAGACAAATAAATGCAAAAAAGATGCTTACAAACAATAATTTTCCGCCATTTAATTTAAACGCATCTTCTCAATGTTTCAAGGTTCGAGGATGGACTTGGAAACTTGAATTATTTGGCTAGATCCCAAACCTAAAAAAAAATTAATGTTTGCTAATGTAATTGTTCTATGATACGAACTTCGCAGAAACTGCACCTAGCTTATTTTTAACGTTTTTTACTTGACCTGCACTTTCACAGTGTAAGAAAGGTCATTTCCCCCAAAAAGATGAACATAATTGTAGTGATAGAGAGATCCCACGTCATAATATTCTACATCATTTGGTTCTATTTTTGATTAAACAACATGGCTGTATAAAGGTATTTAATTTTAGGCGTGTCTCATGCTTCAGAATATTTCATTAATTGACAAATTTTTGGAAGCCGATGGTTCGTTGCGTCACCTTCAAAACGTTCAAGAGATAAACATGCGTACCAAAGTTCGACCGTATACTATCGCTTCCGATACAATATATACAAAAATGAATTCCTACACGCGTTTGCATAAATGTGAAAGCTGCCATGAGTTATCGCAATTTTTTGAGTTTCCAGATATTGAAAAGAGCATAGCGATGCGCAAACTCTCGATACGCAATCGATTTTTATCGAGTGGTTTACGAAGATATATCGTCAAGGAAGATTTACTACATTCTTTTGGTTGTGACTTACTTGAAATGTTCGAAGGATATCGAGCAATGTACGATTCTGATATCGATTCAGGAAATGGAGAAGATGTGTTTGCCGACGACAAAAATAGTTTCTTTCGACAGAAAGAAATTGTAGGACCTGGTTAGTATATTTTATTTTTTATTCTCTGTTCTCTATTATAGACCCATTGCAGTAAATTTACCACTGAAGACCATTTTTGCTAGTGTATCATCCAGAAGTGGGAGGAGGACTGGTATTGAAGTGGGTGTAATATATTTTCCCAAAGCCATGTGCAGCTTGATACTGATGCAAACTTATTACAAATAATAAAAATATTTTTTTATTAGCACGAAAATTATTTCAAACGTGATTGGCTAAAAGTAGCAAGATATACATAATATTAGGAATTCAATTCTCAATATTCGGAGTGCAATTCTCAATATTCGGAGGGCAATTCTCAATATTCGGAGGGCAATTTTCAATATTCGAAGTGCAAGTCTCAATATTCCGAGTGGAATTTCCAATATCCGAAATGCAATTCTTAATATTCGGAATGCAATTCTCAACATTCGGAGTGCAAAAACTTTTCATAATGGAGGAAAGTGGCGGAGTTTAAATGTTAATCAAATAGTCAAGAAAGTGTTTATAATGAATAAGGTTCCAAATACATGTCTAGACGTCATCAAAATAGAAATCCTATCTTCTTTTAAAAGTTTGATTATTCTTTTTGAATATTTTACCTATTTTCCCATTTTATTTCATTCAATGCATATATTACCATATTTCTTCATAACTTATAAATTTTTAGTCTATATTTTCAACCTGTATTAAATCCATTCGATTTCCACGTTATATTTTACTCCCTTTGATTATCTAACAGGCCAGAAAAGCAGTGACAATCTCCATGGTGTTCCATTTCATAAAAGTAATCGGATAAAGGAGGACACTGCAGTTAAAATTGTTCAGATAAATCCAGTCATTGGGTTCGTCAATGAAAAGCAATATTCCCGACTTGATTTCAACACATGTCGATCTAAATCTGAAACAGGTAGCTATAATTGTTTATTTTATTATATTATTTCATTCAAAAATGACTTTAAACGAAAACTAAGGACATACATGCTGATATAAACAATTTTTAGTCGAAATTCATTCCTTTTGGATTAGGGAGACAAGCGCTTTTTTCAACAGCTCTGTTTTTTTGCCTTTTTAGCGCTAGACCGCGATAGAAAATACCTTACTGTCTACTACTGCCCTACTGAGACCTTGAAAGTTAATACTGGGTTTTGCCGACTGTGAGAAACATATAATTGACATTCCGTTTGTTATAACTTGCTTCTTGGTTGGCAATTACAGGCAATTGAGCAAGGAAATTTTGTAACAATTTTATGACATCTAAAAGATTGTTTGTTTTTGCATTGAATTTCCAACAGAATTTATAACCAACGGAAGGCCGGCCCTGTATAAAAGCTTCCAAGAAAGCGTTGTATTATGGTAAATGCTCGTTTTAAACACTTTTTGTGCCATGCTTCCCACTTTGTAAACAAACCAACGTACGTAATACTCACACAGTGTCTTCGTGTTTCAGATATAAAGAAAGCAAGTTGCAAAGCTGACGCGACATCTTTAACCATGGCAACTGTTATGACCAGAAGAACTCTCACTCGAAGTGTATCTTTCGATGAAACTGTTTTAGTTAATGGAGAAAGTAAAATTAGTATTAATGAAAACTGGCGAGACAAGCAGCCTCGTATTTTAGAAGGTTGCACAAACTATTCTAAATTAAATGGCAGGGAATGGTTTCGTGATAAAAATGAAATTATAGCATTCGAGACAGAAATAGTTGCTAACGAAATAACTGGTGATGTTTTAAATGTAAGAAGCGATAGATCTAACATGCCTTGTCAAAAGGAAAGGAATGGCAAAAGTAGCAATGATTGTGTGTTTACACAAAACACATCTGCATCAACATTTCCTTCAGAAAAGTGTAATTTAATGAAATCAAAGCTAACAGAGAAAGTTAAAAAGATGAATAAAGATGAAATGCAAAACGAAATAGAAGAAAAAGTAAAGATCAATGCAGACAAAAATGATTCGAAGAACAAAACTTATGTTGCTGATTTGAAAACTTTTTCTGACATTGAAATTACAAGTTTTAAGAAACATAAGGAGAAGAAGGTCACAGGTAGAATTAAAAACATGTCAACGAACAATGATGCAAAAGACATAGTTGGGCCAAAAAAATTTAAAGAACAGCCAACAAAATCAGTCAATATGAAAAAATCTACTTTGAACGTACCGTCAAAAGAAAAGATCGTTAGACAGATCACTGAAACACCTTGCACAAATAAAGATGTACAAACGTCAAATATAGTTGCATCTCAAAAGCAATCAGTACCAAACCAGAAACATTTACAAAAAGGTATACAGCAAAAAATACTTGCTTTGGAAGAGAAAAAGAAACGGAAAGACATAAACAATATTACTCAGAGAACACCGACCAAGACCATGCTGTCAATCCATAAAGCAACCGCAGAGAGTAAACATGAGACGGGTGTGAATAAAGGAAGTAGCTCACCATTTGATCATAGTGACGAATTACTGTCAGCTTATTGCTCTGCACAACTTGGTTTTGCTAAAATTAAAAGCATGAAAGAATTATGTACGGATGACGGTAATCAATCTAATTTGCAATTAAATAATAGTGAAGTTTCTAAAGATTTGCCATTGAGTAATAAAAAAATTGAGATGCATAATTTAGATGAAGTATGTGATGAAAAGGATGAGCAGTATAAACTTAATGAAGCTTTGGCAGTTCGAGGAGAAGACGATGGGTTTGCTTCCATAAGAAAGAAACATAATGTGACAGAACAAAAATGTGTTTCAACAAAACCGAGTTCTAAAGAACCTGATTTGGTATCAAGAAAAGTGAAAAGCTCTGAAAATGGTATAGCAAAGAAGAAAAAATCTATTACTGCACCAGATAATCCGATTGCCAATAAAAGTGTAATTAGAAAAAATAGTAAGGTGAAACAGATTCCAACTCCTGCTATTTCAATGAGGACATCTGGTAAGGATCCTGCATCCAAAAAAACAACGACACCAAAGCAAAACACCTTGAAACAGTGTGATCAACTCCAGGTTAAAGGTAGTACAACTGCGAAGATTAATCCCACCAAACAAGGAGTTGCATCTCGCATCATGAAGCCAACCTTAAAGGAAGGTTACAGCAAGACACAAACAAAACAAAAAGCAACTACGCAAAATGTAAAAGCAACATCAGCAGCTTTGGCAAAAGATAAAAAGATATCTCCTGATGGCATTAACTATCCTTTGTCTCAAAGTTTAAAAACAAAAAAGCAACAGGCGAGTAGTAATTCTAGTGACTCAAAGGTAACAAATCATGCGCATGGCTATTTTTCTCTTATTGGAGAGAAGAATAAAGATTTGCATGCACGAAGCAAAATAGTTTCAAAGTAACTGAAGGTACAATGGCGAAAGATGGCAAGAACAGATAATATGGCAGTTATGAACTTAGTAAGAAAGACATGTTAAAGATATGTTAGAGACATAGCCAAATTTAACTGTAAAAATGAAAAAAGAAAAAATACAAAAAGAAAAGTATATTTGAAACAAGAAGATCATGAATGGAACAAGAAGATGTCAGATTAGACCAACTCGCAAAAGATACGTCGTATGAATAATTTATTGCGTTACGATAAAGAAACAAAAAAAATAACATTGATTTTAACAAAATGAATAGCAGTTGACGTCAGAAATACAATACAGTATTTGGCGCAATATGTTTTATAAAGACAAAATGTTTTAAATTAATATAGATTGATTATTTACTCTAAAAACTGTCCATCTCTGTAATAATAACCGTGGTCTGTCTGTTTGTCTGTCTGTTATGGAAAAACGAAATGCGATACATAAAGGAGGGGCGACCTCGTAGATTTTTCCACGGGTTCTCTATAATAAAAGCCGTCGTCTGTCTGTGTGTTCAAAAGTTTTTTCTGTTATCGTCTCGCGTTGTTTTAGGAACCAGGGGGGGGGGGGAGTTTAATCGAAAACTTTATTATTGATCGAAAGAAGTTAATAAATTAATTTAGGTACTTCTTTAATGAATTAATTAATCTAATTATTTTAATTTAGTCAAAACTTAGTCAAAATAAATAAATTGAGTGATTAAAACAAATGCATTATCATTTTAAAACGTCATTTTTAATATGAACCCCCGTGAACTAAATCGCCGATTCCGCTCACGAGCCACAAAAAACAAATGCTCCAAGATTTCGAGGGAGCATTCTAAGATCAGCTAGCTAGCCTTAATTATTACTATTTAGCTTGATATAAGAGTTTTTTATCCTAGCCAACATTGTGTATTTTTGTGTTTGGGTTGTGGCTATCTAGCTAACTCCTCCTAACACTGGCTAAAAAGTGAAACTATCCAAATGCAGTTTGGCTACAACACAATTCTTAATCAATTATTTTTATGCTAAATCCAGTTAGGTAGCCTTTTATTACTGTCATGAAAATTTATTTAAGAAAATAAATTTGTGAGTGCTTTTTATAGCTGGATGGGGTACCGACAGGGTATTTCTGTGTTTTTATTTACACCCAAGTTGCGATTAAGTTAATTTGGAAAAGGGTATTTCACCTATACGCATGTGCGACACGGTTTACCTGTACTAAGCGCTCAGCTCGGTGTTAACAACGGACTGTAACAGGCAAATTCGATAATATTTTCTGAAATATTCTTTAAAAGCGCCTATAAAACATCACCTATATTTTGTAAAACTTTTGTTTACATCTGCAATTGGCTAGAACAAGTCAGGTGATAAAATAATGTGATTTCAATTACGGTCCAAAGCTCCAATTGACGGACACTCTAATTAGCGGACACCTCCTATTAACACACACATTCCTTTGCACCAGGCAAAACCACGGTCCAAACCTTACACAAAGCTTTCTATATAGCGGACAGTCAATTAACGGACAATTTTATATGCATGAAAAAAAAAGATCTAAAATTCAAGGCATTCTAAAAATATTGACGTATGCGCGTAAAATAAGTACTATGATGTAAGTCAAAAATCGTTGCAGTCCTGTCCACTTGACCTAGTTTAAAGAATTTCGAACATTAGTTGTTATGCTTGTAAATACCCTTATCTTTATATTTTCTTTAGGGCGTTCCTAGGCAACACGTAACCTAAATTAAAAAAAAAAAAAAAAAAAAAAAAGCAAAAGTTAAACATATTTTCTACTTTACTATCAAGTGGTACATTTCACATCACTTTATATTACCACCGTGTATTTGTCCCCGTACCTTACACATGCTTTATTTAGACCATACAGGTCTTTTTTTTAATATGTATTTTTGTCTAAATTGATATGCTGTTGAAAACGTTTTACCTGGGTCTGCATAAAAAATACTTTCAGTTAGCTGAAAGCGACCAGATTATTTACAATCTGTATTTTTTGGTTGAAAACGAATCAAAGCTTTTTTATTGCACGGCATAATTTGTGGTTTGTGATCGGACGCAAAACTCCGTGCGTCTGGCCTAACTGCGCTAGCTCTATCTCACTTATCTCTCCTAAAAGCTATTTTAAGGGTTAAATCAACAATTCCATTCAAGAAAATGTTCAGTTGATAAAGGAATTTCATTTTAAAGAAAGTTTGACGCAAAATTAAGGGTATAAAACTTACAGTTTAGAATGAATGCTTGTGACATTCAGGGCATATGAAGTATTAAAGTGAAGATTATGTACTGTGGACAGTAGTAAAGAATTTTTCATATAATGGCATAATTCACAAGATGAATGGAAACATGGTTTGTTACTTGTCAGCGAGGAATTGGAGGTTGCAGTGGTGTTTACAAGTAACATATAAACATAAGGTCACGTAGAGTAAATTAATTATCTACCTTTGCTATAAGCATCAACAAAAAAATTTGCCGGTAGATATTCACATGACTTCCTATCAACATTCCCTTTCAATAGATGACGTTATTGTGTTAACATCGAAGTCAAACACAGTGAACCATCGAATGACCCTTGAGGCTTTCCCTATCAATCAATGTCCACAACTAATAATAGAAAGTCGATCCTTAGTAATAAATTTTTAATACATCTTATTTTTAATACATCTTTTTTAGATGCTGTCCTGTGGGTCTTGTGGTCTGATTTCTTGTTTAGGTTTTAATTGTCTTTTACTGTAGAGATATATGAACATATTTTATCATGGGTTTTAATCTTGTTTTATTTTGTATTTTAGACCTGAAGATAATCAAATTATAGATGAAAAAATATTGTCAAAAAAAAAGCTGTGTTGGTTTATACTCATGCTACAGTGTTTTTACCAAAACATTTATTTTTAGCTTTTTGATACTTCCGACGTCTTCTCTTTCAGAGCAATTTTTTTTTAACTCTCCTTCTTCAATCGTTGCAGACTTTTTTGTTTTATTTTCTGACTGTGGTGGTGTGGTGAGTGGCCTTGTGGTTATGAAGTTCGCTTCGCAAACACAAGGTCAGTGGTTCGGTCCACAGCGCGGGCATGTTTAGCAAGCGTCTTCACCACAGCTACGAGTCCATGCCATGTGAGGGAAATTGGGTAGGCAATGCTGGTGTATAACAGTGTTTCCAACACTGTAGTAGCTATCCTATATAAATATTCAGAATAATAATATTAATAAAGGCCAGTTTTTTTTTGTTGTTTTTTTTGTTCTTATATATTTCAAATGGCTTTAAATCTTGTCTTGGATTTTGAATTCATAAGACTAAAAAGGTAGTACTGTCAGCCTATTTAAACATATATTTGACGTGAAAATTAGCGGGTTTGGAATGCAAGTGCGACTCAAAAGCAAATTGGATAAGAAGTAAAGGAAAACTCTTTTTTGCAACTTAAATCTAACTTTTATTGATAATAAAATATAGATAATTATAGATATAGATAATACAGATAATTTTTCCGATAGGTACATAAAATTTACATATTTACATTACATTACATATTTACATTCCATTACATAACATTTTTATGTATCTTTCGATACATAAAAATTATCAATCAATTTTTCGTTCCAATAAATTTTGAAAATAATTAACACCAATGCTCTAACATGTACTACTTCAAACTTCATGAATGCATGTTTTGAAATATATCTTGGCTCAGGTGGTTACCAAGCGGTTTCCAAAAGCGTTATATATGTGGATTAAAAATAACTAAATAACATTTGAAGTGAGATCTGTCTAACGAATTTACGTACTTCCCCCTAAACTACGCACGCGAAATCTTAATACTAACTAGAAAAGAAATCCATTCTCAGTTGAATCGATAAAAAAGTCCCAGGAAAACTCATTACTGGAAAGACTTCAAAGTAGATGTTTACTTTGTTATACCGAGTGCCTACATTTATTATTTTAAATACGCCACATGTTTTTCGTTTCATGTTAAAATCAAAAAGATATTTCGCAGTTAATTCGCTGTCGAATTCGCCATTCACAATTCGCTCTGTAAAAATCCCCCCCCCCCCCCCCCCCCCCCCCTTAGTAAATTTGAACATCAATTCCGAAAAGATCTCCATCCTCGGTCAATTTGAACAGAAACAGGAATTGCATTGAGATCAGCGCAATAACTACAAATGTTTTTGAAAATACTGTTTTCCTTCAACTAAATAAAATAAACATGCAATTCTAGAAACTAGTCGATGGCCGATGGAAAAATCCACGGGTTCGCCGTCCTTTTTATACAGCATTACGCGTGTCTCGCTTCTTGCGGTACCATTTTGCGTGACAGACAGACGCATACGGGTATTATAATATAGACTAGCTGGTTGCCCGTGGATAAGTCCACGAGTTCGCCCGTCTTTTATTTATTGCATTTCGTGTTTCCGTAACACGACTTTTTTCTCGCGCACAAACAGACAGACGGAATACGGCTATTATTAAAGAGATTTACAATCTGGCATGGCAATACTGATAGGTATTTGCTTGACTACGCAAACTAAATCTTACCAATAAATCTAAATAAAACAAAATTCTCAGTCGCTTGGGTAAATAACAGATGATACATTAAGACGAGCGCAATAAACACAAAACGTGTAATAATATAAACAGATATGCAATTCTGTACAAAAACAGTGCGTAGTGTATAAAAATTATCAAAATGCTTCCATTATATTTATAGATATTTTACAAAACTTTTATGCACACGTGTATTATACCTGTACACACTTGCAGAAGGAACGAAAAAAGCTCTACAATAAAGAGTTTTGCACTGAAAAAGGTTACGTAGCTATGTATTTACGAGTTTCAATACACGTTTTCCGAATTGCATGTTTTTTCAAATTTTAGCATTTTAATGTTTACTGCATCATTAAATTGGTGTGTGTATAAATTTTCAACTTAATTCGACATATGAAAATGCTGTATTGGTGGTGTTAATGTTACGGTTAAAGTCGACTTGTACTAATAAGCTTCTGTATTAAGCAAAATTAAAAAAAATATTTTAACAGATTGTTTGTTTGCTGTATGAATCTAAAGATTTCACATTTTATCAAGTTTCAGGTGAGGATTGTAAAAAACACATTCATTTTGTTTGACATAGTTGAGTAATAGCAGCGTTACATTAAAGAAAACTAATTCGGAAAAGGAATTGGCGAAAATAAAAACTGTGACGTTAAATGACTGTTTTGGCATGTTTCACTGGTAAATACAAAAATCTTGAATTCTCTTGTTAATCTCACAGTCCATGCACTTTCATGCTGTCAAATGAATCATAGTATGTAACTTGTTCAATAAATTTTTGCGCGTGTGCCATACTTTCATTTCGGTTAAATAGTGTTTACAAGAACATTTACGATGAATAAGATTTCATTTTAACCATACCGCTCGAAATCATGTAAGCATTTATAACAACAATCCAAGCTGCTCAAATGAAATTATCAATTCACCCGCGAAACGCATCTCCTATATAGACCGTCTTATTTTGGCTAAGGCATAGTGTACTTGTTTTTAGAAGGAATCTGAGCTCAATTATTTTACTACTTCTTCAACAGAAAGAAATCCGCTAATTATTGATACATGTGATGTGATTCGCTAGACACCGGTGTAACACTACACGTAAACTTGATTCAGCATACCTTTGTTTTTATTTTCTAAATAAATATCCGCCTGGGCGTTTTTAGCTAGGTTCTAATCGGAAAAAAATTTCTTACCTGCTAAAGTTGCGTTTAAAAAGAGGGAAAGTCTTTTCTTCCGTTTAGTATCAAGTGATCACTGAAGGGCTGATCTGTTATGAAAGTTACTCATCTTTTTCCTGATATTGCTTTGGTAAATGTTGACAGTGATCTAAGCTAACATGCCATATAGCTCAAAATCAAATGATGATGATGATGGTAAATGATTTAGCTGTTTTAGATGTTTTCGGAACTGTCTCCAATATAATGAAGCTCATTCTTTCCACAGATGAGGAAAATCAACACCGAAAGATAGTATATTTGTGATTTGTAACAAAAATGACGGCAGTTTCGTCAAGGAAACGGGACTTAGAGTCCGCTTTTGATCTTACGGTGTAGCCACAATTATGATAGGAAATGAAATACTTTTTTCCACGTTGTTTGCATTTTGATATCTTTTCTTTAACCTCTTTGAGATTATATAGGGACATATCTATAATTAAAGTTTTACCCCCAAATTTTTTACCACTTTAAATAATGCACATATAGTCACGTGGTGAAGCGCTAAGAGAAAACTAGAATTTAAAAAATAGTATCATGATGTAACTACAGCAGTATCAAAGAGCTGAATTTTCTCAAAAATCACAGCAGAAAGAAGATTCATCGGATAATTCACCGGAATTTCCCTGACGCTTTTTATGTGACTACAGTTTTGCCGCTCATAAAATGTGTCACTTAGTTTTCTTAATTGAGAAATGAAAAAAAAGCAAACTGCATTTTTTTGAATAACTTTCTTTTTGAATAACATATGATAAAAAGTATATTACAAAAATTTACAAGAATAAATCTCCCAATATGTATATCTCTAAGAACCCTATTTGCAAAAATTATTCAAATATTTACTTAAAATTTATGACTTTTTTGAGAGCATCTCTGAGAAATCTATGTATGAATTTCATCAATACCCTAACCGTATTCATGCAAGAGCGAGTTAAAACAACGTGGCTGCAGCTTAAAAATACGTTGTATGTTGAAATTGGCCCGTTCAAACTAAAATTTGGTAACTTCTTTTCATGGGTTTCCTGCAATAGAATTTTACCAAAATATTATGGCAGAATTTTTATACTGGTGGAGTAGTTTTGTGTGAGGACGTTTAATAGGAAACTGAGTTACACCACTCAAACATGGCACACATTATAATTTAGACCCTACCTAACTTATTTTAATCATGAGAATTGTTTTTTTTGCACATGTATCCTTGTTGAAATTCATAGTCCCTGAAGACGGCTAAAATCAGGCACTCAGTAACTACGATAATAATGTAAATACTTTTTGGCTCAATTTCATCAAACAAGTCTAGAAACGAGTCTTTATTTCAATTTTCACCCCGGTTATTAATTTTATTTGTAGCTAAAGTATGGTTTTGAACAAGAAGTATTTTTTGTAAACAAAACCTTTTTTTGCATTTTAACTTACTAGTCGGTGACCCGTGGAAAAATCCACGTGTTCACCTGTCCTTTATTCACAGCAATTCGTATGTCTCGCTACTGCGGTTACCATTTTTAGTGACAGACAGACGCATACGGGTATTATAATATAGACTAGTCGGTGGCCCGTGGAACACTCCACGGGTTCGCCCGTCTTTTTTATACAGCATTGCGTGCGTCTCGCTACTTGCGGTGCCATTTTGCTTGACAGGCAGACAGACGTATACGGGTATTATAATATAGAAGTCGTTAGCCCGTGAAAAAATCCACGGGGTCGCCCGTCCTTTATATATGGAATTTCGTGTTTCCGTCACAGGAAGCGGCTTTCGCGGACAGACAGACAAAATACGGCTATTATTAAAGAAACTAGCCGGGAAACCCGGCGTCGAAACGCCGGAGTAAGCCACAAGTCAAGGTGTGACCCGCTGTTGAACACTATGTGGAGCGCTTAATAAGAGCCGTAAACTGTGCCACACGGTCAGGTGGAGCGCTTTAGTACAGGTATGCAGTATGTCGTTAATCGAGTAAAGCGCACACAACACTATAGTGTTTCGGCTGTAGTGTACTGCAACTTTAGCCAAAATAAAAACACAATTTACAACCATTTGTTACCCCGTCGTAGGAAAAACAATTGGTCAATTTTATTTTATTTTGCGAAATAAGTTTCAGTAAAGGTTAACAAATTAATTGTGACACTGGACCCAGCGCTTAGTACAGGTAAACCATGTGGCACATGCGTTTAGGCTTAAGACCCTATTCAAAAAAACTATTGCAGCTTTGGTTTACAAAACACAGGATACACTCTGTTGAAACGCCGGGTTAAGCCACAAGTAGCTGTGTTACCCAGCGTTAAACACCAGATTGAGTGATTTATAAGAACCGTCAACTGTGCCACACATTCAGGTAAAGCGCTTTAGTACAGCCATATAGTGTGTAGAAAATCAAGTGAAGTGCACACAACTTTACGGTGTTTCCGGTGTAATATACTATTCAAAAAATAACTTTCAACAACTTAGGTAAAATGAAAACACAGATTACAATTCAATGTTACCCCCGTCATAGCGAAAGCAGCTGGCCAACCTTCTTTATTTTTCAGGGAATGTTCCCGGGAAAAGTTCAAAAAAATGTTAAGCTGAGCGCTTAGTATAGGTAAACAATGTGTACTTTTTTTCTGTAAACAACGTTATCACAACTTCGGTTAAACAGAAACACAGGAAACAGCCCGTTGTTACCACCGGACTAAGCACTTAGTACAGGTAGACTGTCTCGCACAGGAGTATAGGTATAACACCATTTTAGCGACTTCAGTTTGAAAAAAATCAGGAAACCGCCTGTCGTTATCAAGTTCAATTAAAAAAATATATACTCAGCAATTTTATTTTTTTAAGCATAAGCTTTCATAGCAGTAATAAAATTGGTAGCTGCCTAACTGCATTTAGCATAAGAATAAGAATTGTGATTCAGCCAAACCGCATTTAGCTACTTTCACTTTTTAGCCAGAGGTAGCTAAAAGGAGCTAGCTAGGTATAGACCCAACTTCAACATAAAAATAAATAACAATATACCAAACTGAATAACATTTTTAAAAGAATAGGAATAAATAAAGATAGCTATAGCTATAGCTAGCTAGATGCCTTAAAATCTACGTTTTGTAGCTAGCCAAAAACTTAAAATTGGTTTGTTTAAGATTTATACGTAGCTAGAAAACGTGATGAAATATTCACCTTAACATGTGAAAACATACAGAAACTAAATATTCCTATAGGTACAAAGTATTTAGAGAGAAAAGGATCAAAAGGAGACCTACAAACCTCACAACATCACTGTTAAACCAAAAATGACCTTCGTAAGTTAAGCATGGGTCCTCCGTCGGCATGCTGAGGCCGCGAAGAACTTGGATTGGTTATTAGTGACAATCGAGCCTCGTGATTGGATAAAAAGCGTGAGCGGTAAAAACCAAGCCGTAAAAAACTGGCTCTGCCGGGGCTGTTGTTGTTGTTAATTTATTTATTGTCGGTTAAAATATGTACAAAAAATACAATAGCTCTAATTAAAGTGCTAATCCAAACCGACATAAAATAAAGCAGCAGGACCGCGGGGATTTTCCGTCCGCCTCGCTACTTACGACGCCATGTTGCGCACAAACAGACAGACGGAATACGGCTATACACCAATTCAACATAGCGCGAGACCGCGTTAATAAAAAGACTGGGACGAGTTTGGGGTAAACAAAACCGCTCTGGCAGTCACCTTGTGTTGTGAGTAAAGTAGTGACAGAAGTTGTTTGGCTTTCTAGTCTTATTAAGATGGGTCCTGCGAATTGTGCTGTTGTTGGGTGTATGAATAACACAAGGAAATTGGAAAAGTGGAGGAAAAGTATTTGCACAGAGCATAATAGTCAGCCTCAAACTAAAGGAACTTGTGCCTTCTGTCAACCACCACCATGTCGCCTGTTTTGTTTTCCCAGTACCAATCGTTATTTAGCTAATCGTTTGGAATGGGTACGGAGAGTTAAGAGAGAAAAAGATGATAAATCTTCGTGGAGTCCACGTCCAAGTGACAGGGTTTGTAGTGATCACTTTGTGGATGCAGAACCAACCTGCAGTAATCCGTATCCATCATTAAATCTTGTGTATGATTTTAGAGAGCCTGTTCCTCGAAGAGAACTCATTCGACAGCATCAGCCACGTCCTAAAAAGGCCAAAAAGCGTACCTTGTCACCTGGCACATCTGATCAGTTAAGTCAGGGAGACCACCAGTATTGCAGACAAGAAAATACAGAGCCATGTCTTTCTTGTATTGACAAGCAGGAAGTAATTAATTCCTTGAGTAAAGAACTTTCAGCTATGTCTCTTAAACTGAAAATATCTAAAAGGCGAGAAATCTTCAATAACAGAAGTCACAACTTTACATGGGTGCAAATAAAAACGGACAAAAAAATGGTGTTTTTTACAGGATTGTGCAGTGTAGCTGCATTCAATACAGTATTTTCCTTAATTGAGCCAAATTTACCGGCTGTGAACTATTGGCGTGGAACTAAGAGGCATCTTAGCACAAAGGTGCGGCGAAAATTTGTTAAATGTCAAAGAAAAAAATTGTCCTTTAAAGATGAATTTCTTTTGACTTTGATGAGACTTCGCTTAGGCCTTCTTAACGAAGATCTTGCTGACCGATTTAACATCTCTCCAGCCACATGTTCAAATATTTTCACCACTTGGGTACGTATCCTTAGCACTGCCCTTGACAATTGTTTGGTAATCTGGCTTCCTCGAGAGGCTATTAGGGATCATTTGGCAAATATTTACAAGAAAATGGGACATTACAAGCTGCGCTGCATTATTGACTGCACAGAAGTTTTTATCGAAAGACCAAAATCTTTAGAGCTTCAAGCACAAACCTGGTCAGATTACAAAATCCATAATACAATTAAATTTTTAATTGGAATTTCTCCTGCTGGTTTCATCACTTTTCTGTCAGATTGTTATGGTGGTCGAACGTCTGACAAGTACATTTGTGAGGATAGTGGGTTTTTTGATGCGCTGGAAAGAGATGATGAAATAATGGCAGACAGAGGGTTCCAAATAAAAGAAGATCTACTTTTAAGATTTTGTAGTTTAAGTATTCCACCAGGTGCTAGAATAAAGGCGCAAATGACCACTGAATGTAAACGTACTAAAGATGTTGCAAATTTGCGGATTCATATTGAACGAGCAATTAATCGCATGAAAACGTTTCGCATTCTCAAGTATGTGTTACCATCACCATGCTTCAACATGCTGATCATATTGTTCGAACCTGTGCTGCTCTGTGCAATTTAAAGCCACGCCTCATACAAGCAAAATAATCTTGGGGAAGAAAAAAAACGGCTTTTTTTAAAGCCACATATCTATAAAAAACATTATTGGCAAACACAAAATGTTTTGTGATTTAAATTTTTTTAATTTTGTTTTTTAAGTTTCACTTTCCTCAACTTATGCATAACAAAACCTGTTTACTTACCTTCTTACTGGAACAGTCTCAACCAAATAATATTTTTTATAAATGTGTGGCTATAAAAATAGCCTTTTTATTGTTTTTATTCCATATATACCATTTATTGTGAGAACGTGTGTTTCAGATAATGCACATAGAAGGATGACAATTTTTTTTTAAGATCGTTCCAAAACTCAGGATCAAACTGAACTTTCTCACTGAGTCCAAACGAAAAAGTTGCAAAAGTTTAAACCAGGAACTCCCATCTGCATTTGACACTGGGTAAGATACTGATGATTTTTGTTCAGAACTAACTTCCCTTCAACATATTTTAAATAGGGTAGATGAATTTTAGGATCATTTGGAGATGTGTAATTAATGGAGTATGGACATTTTACTTCTAAGCATGACTTAGGACAACACGAACATGAAATAACTCTGTCTGGACTAGCACCTATGACTGGAAAAACCTTGTCTAAAAATAACCCACATTCAATGACTTCAACATTCTTATGACCTTCAGAATAATACTCATAAAATTTATTCACTGCATTAACTTCCATTGAGCGTCCATACTTTAATGCTGGAATATTTGGACTAAGGAACACAAAACCGGAAATCTTTTGAAACAACTGCCAAAAATTTATGGTACACCTTTTGATGTACTTGAGAGACCCTTTGATTTTTTACCTCTCTTTTCAAAATCATCACGTTTAAATGTAACATCTTTGATCTTGACCGGTTTTACCTCTGTACGGTTAGGGAGCCACTCACACGGTTTGCTGGTACATGACATATTGGTCAGTCCAAGCCTAACTGCTGCTTCAAGACGAAATAACAATGCTGCTATGTGGTTGCAGGTCTCTGACACATCAGCCATGCAGTCACAATGTGCAGACTTAATTTTGCCATTACTTTTTGTCACACAAATCCAAAGGTTATGTGGAGGGTCATTTATACGCTGTGATGGTCGACAATCAGCCTTTAAAAAACAATAACTAGAGCTTGGTTCAACTTCATGGTACAATATTGGGCCAAGCCAACCATTACTAAAATAGCTATAAGCTTTTGAACTTTTGTAATCGTTCAAATCTGAACTACCAAGCTCACTGGGGTTAAACATTAGGTAATTGAATATATCAGCATACAGTATGCACGGTCAAAACTTTATGCCATCATTCTCACAGAGCCATCCAGAAGGAAGATACTTTGGATCAGGAAGTACAACACCAGATTGACTGACTGTAAGCTTAGCCTGGTAATCTTTATGTAAAGCTATCTCTACCTCCTCTGCTGTTTTGATGACTGGAACATTATTTTCGCTAGCTGCAAACACCCTAGCTACTAATTCGCATTTTCTCCCGCTAACCTTCAGACCTCTCAACCTCAAATACCTCTTTAACTCGTCTACCTTCATCTTCTCTATCATTTCAAACTCCATACTTATCTAATAACACTAAATACGTTCTCAAAACAACTTTCTTTCCTTCTTCCTTCTTGTGCAACTAATTTTCGGTTTGTTTACCCCAAACTCGTCCCAGTCTTTTTATTAACGCGGTCTCGCGCTATGTTGAATTGGTGTATTATAATAGAGACTAGCCGGGAGACCCGGCGTCGAAACGCCGGGTTAAGCCACAAGTAACTGTTGTTGAACGCCCTGAGGAGCGCTTAATAAGAGTCGTAAACTGTGCCACACGGTCATGTGGAGTGCTTTAGTACAGATATGCAGTATGTCGTAAATCAAGTAAAGCGCATACACCATTGTAGTGTTGCGACTGTCACATATTTTTCAAAAAATAACTTTCCAGCAACAAAAGCTGAAATAAAAACAGAGTTTACAAACCGTTGTTACTCCGTCATAGCAAAAAAAATTAGTCAATATTATTTTATTTTGCGGAATAAGTTTCAGTAAACGTTAAAAAATTAATCGTGACATCGGGCTAAGCGCTTAGTACAGTTAAACAGAGTTGAACAGACGTGTAGGGACAATACCCTTTTGAAAAAACTTTCTCGCAGACTCTGTTTAAATAAAAACACAAGAAACAGTCCATTGCTAACACAGGGTTGAGCGGTTAGTCCAGGTAAACAGTGTTGCACATCCCTATAGGGGTGATTACCGAGGAAGTTTAAAAAGTAATTGTCACAGTGGGCTGACCCCTTAGTACAGGTAAACCACATCACACATGCGCCTAGGCGTAACAGCCTATTCCAAAAAAACAGCCCGTTGTTAATACTGAGCTTAGCGCTTAGTACAGGTAAAATGTGTCGCACGTACCTATAAGCTTAATAGCCTTTTCCAAAATACTTCAGTTTAAATAAAAACACAGGAACCAGATCGTCGTTTAACAACACGGGATAGGCACGTAGCACAGGTACTCCGTGTCTCATTAATAAACTTTTTACTTTTGCTAAAGTTTATATTACAGTAAAGTGGTAGCTAACTACTTAATTGCATTTAGTATGAAAAAGATTAATTAAAAATTCTGTTGCAGCTAAACTGTATTTGGTTACTTTTACATTTTAGCTAGAGGTAGCTAACTCCAGTCACAACCAAGTAAAAATCAGATTGGCGAAGATAACACAAAAATCAGAAATGTTAGCTAACATCTACGTTGGTAGCCAGAATCTTAAAATTGGTTTTGTTTAAGATTAATGATATGGCTAGAGAACGTGACAGTAAGAGGCAAATAAAACTTTAGGTGGCTGTATGTGGCTTAGCTAGCTAGCTAGCTAACTATAAAGTATAGGTGAATAAACATGTAAACAAATAGAAAAAATACCCGAAAGTACTTTTAAAAGAAACTGCAATCTTGTTAGAATACAAATAGAAGTATCAGAAAGAAAAAATAAAGCAAACAGTTAAGAAACTTTTCTTTCTCCAGCAATGAGTTGGTTCAATCTGCTTGCCAAATTTCGGACCGATAACGTAAAAATCGTTGCTAGAAATATAAAGAGCTTTAGTTTCTGATTGGTCATTTATATAAAACTCCGCTCTTGATTGGACCAGCGGGAACCCGTCCCTGTGCAAGCGGGGGCCCGACGGGTTTTCGTCCCTGCGCTAGCGGGCTAGTATTTCGTGCGTTGTTAACACAAGTCGCTTTTGACGCACGAACAGACAGACGACGGCTATTATTACAGAGAAGTCGTTAACCCGTGGAACAATCCACGGGAATTAGCCGACGTAATTATTTCGCGCACCTGATATGAAATTATTTCGCGCACCTGCTTTGAAATTACTCTGCGGTAGTCATGGTCCATGGAAATATACCCGTATAGGCACGGAAGCAGTTTAAACTACACATTTTTCTTTTTTTTTAAAGTATATTTTATCGAAAGTAGTGTCACGCCGCTTTCTCGTAAAATTCATATATTTAATAATAATTTGCGCATTTTACGACCTGATTGAGGTTGAGAATGAGGCTTTATTGTTGTCATAAAAAATATAAATGGTTAAAGATGAAACAAAATTTACAAAATAAATTCCAAATTTATGTTAAGAACAAACAAAAAATCACTTACAAAATCTTTCTAAAATTTATTGTTCTCTCCTATGATCAAAAACTTGTTTTTGTTAATTTCCTTAAAAAGGCGCGAATAATTAAAACGTCTTTAATGAAATAGACAACGCAATGTTAATTGTCCGCAATTTTGCCCGCGTAGTTATTTATAACAAAGAAACTGCATCGAAGGAACAATAAAAGTTAATTAACCATGAATTTTGTATAAGAAACTTTTGTCACGAAAGTGATAACAGTAATGAACCAAAACAATGGCTTTATTCAACATAAAGAACTGGAGTATGTGTTAGTAGTACAGTATATAGATCTAAAGAAATAAAACAAAATATAAGTAAGGAAGCACAACAATTTCATAACATTCTCCCACAGTTAAGGGTTCACTGATCGTCTTCGAAACCATACATCTGAGGTTCTCTGATCGTACATGTAGATCGTCTTAAATTGTTTTCGAGTTCTTTTTCAACTTCATCTGGCCGTATCTCTGTTGCTTCTACAGTTTCATTTTGAGCAGTTTCATTTGGAGCAATGTCTACATCTTCGTTAATCTTTGGAATTTCAACGCTGTTCGTTTGGTCTTTCACTTCAGAATCCCTTGGACAGGGTGCTAAATCAGAAAGTGAAACAGTAGATTCTCGACCATCGTTGTGTCGAACGTGAGCATAAGTTGGGTTGACGTGGGTCAGCTCTACCTCTTCAACCAGATCATCATGTGTGCTTGAACGTACAAACTTGCGTAGGTAGACAGGACCTGGAGATGACCATGAAGGCAGTGAGGTTCCTTGGTTTGATTTTCGATTGAAATTGAAAAAACGTTCATGTGGTGTTGCATTTGTTGCTGTTGATAACAAGGAACGAATTGAATGCAAAACATCAGGGAGTACTTTTCCCAATGTGTAATTGGTAAGTCGGCAGATGATAGGGCTAGTCTAACTGCCTTCCAGATAACACCGTTATAACGTTCAACCTGACCATTACCGATGGGATGATAAGGTGTGCTGTGGCTTGTTGCGATGTTTCGACTAGTAAGGTACTTGACAAGATCTGACGACATAAATGATTTTCCTCTATCTGAATGTGTATATCCTGGCATTCCGCATAGAGTAAAGATTGAATCGAGACATTTAATGACAGTAGGAGTCGACATATCTGGACAAGGTATCGCAAACGGAAAGCGAGAATATTCATCGATAACAGTCAGAATATACTTGTTTCGAGTAATTGAAGGTAAAGGACTTTTGAAATCGATGTTCATTCGTTCTAGTGGAGAAGTAGCGTTGATTAACTTTCCACGCACCCCTTTGTAAAATTGAGGTTTTAGCTCTGCACAGCTTTTACAATTGGAACAAATACGTTTAACGTCTTCGGTCGAGAACGGTAGGTTTTTAGCTTTAACACAATGAAGGAGACGTGTAACTCCAGGATTGCACAGTTGTATGTGGATATCATCGAGGTTATTTGAAACTGAAAGGCAGTGAGCACGAGTGAAGGAATCAGCAACAACGTGTTCTTTCCTTTACGATAATTGACAGTGTAGAAAAATTCCGCAAGTTCCATTCTCCATGTCTGTATCTTATTGTTCTTAATTTTGGTGCGCCTTCGGTTGTCAAACATGTAAGATACAGATCGTTGATCGATTATTAGAGTAAAGTGTTGACGTGACAGTAGGTGATTCCATTTTCTGACAGCTTCAATGATTGCGAGGGCTTCCTTCTCAACAGCAGGATACCATTTTTCACTTTTAGATAACGTTTTGGACATGAAAGCAACTGGTCGATCATTTTGATTTAGCGGTGCAGATATAGCAGTATCAGAAGCATCACACTCGACTACAAATGGCGTATCTTCATCGATTGGGGCTAGTACAACTCTTCCAAGCTCTGTCTTGATAGCGTTAAAAGACTCAATAGCAGCTTTGTTTAATGGAAAAGTCTCGGCTTCTGCCAGTGGACGAACTTTGTCAGAAAATTGAGGTATCCACTTGGCATAGTAAGCGAACATACCAAGGGCTCGACGAAGAGATGCAGTATTTGAAGGTGGTGGAAATTCCAATAATGGACGTAATCTTACTGGATCTGGCTGGATACCTTTGTCACTAATTCTGTACCCAAGAATGTCTATTACTGGAGAACATTGAACAGTTTTTGAGCCATTAAGTTTTATGTTCCTCTTTTTAATCATTTCCTGGAACGCGATGTCATTTCTTTTTAAATCCTCTTCGTCGACTCCTCCAATGGTGACGTTATCAAGATAAGGGAAAGTGTCTGTTAATCCTTCCTCTTTGACCAGATCGTCCATTATCCTCTGAAAACAGGGAACCCCATTTTTGACACCGAACGGTATCACGGTAAATTCGTAAAAATCTCCAAGACATTCGAAAGCGGTATATTTCCTTTCTGATTCTTGCAACGGAATCTGATGGTATGCACTTTTGAGATCATAGGTTGAAAAGAATTTGTATTTCGAGAGATTGTTGACCATTTCGTCAATACGAGGTAGTGGGTATGCATCAAGGTTGGTGTACAAATTGATTGTTTGTGAGTAATCAACGCACAGCCTTTTACGGTGACGGTTAAATTCATCTTTCGCCACAAGAACTTGGGCTCTCCAAGGTGAATCACTTCGTTGAATCATACCAGATTCAAGTAGCACTTTAAGTTCGTTCTTAATAAAGTTTCTGTCATCCTTGTTGAAAAACCTTGATTTTGTAGCAATTGGTTTGATATTTTCTGGTAAACTCTTAAACAATGAAGGTGGTTTGATTTTTGCAACGTTTGTTGGTTCATCGGTTATTGCAGCAACATTTGTATCATTAATTTGTTTACCAGTGATAACAAGATCTGGCTGTGTTCCACGGAATTCGAATATTACATTCTTATGCTGTTTTTGGAAACCGTATCCAAGGATGACATCACTGCACAGGTTCTGAAGTATATCTACTTTGACATTCTCGTAGACATGGTCATTTAACGATAGGGTTAACGTACAGCTTCCAATCACCGCAGACTGCATCGAGGTTAGTGCCATGGACACCTTTTTATCCGAAGAAGTCATTGGGATGTTTAATGATTTGAAAGCTTTCTCGCTGATAAAATTATCGGAACTACAAGAGTCAATTAGAGCGTCCAATGAGGTACCATTAATAGTGACTTGTACTGAAGCATGACGAATATTGGATGGGCAAGCAGCTGATATGGCACAAAGTGTTGGAGAGTAGATAGCTGACAAGTTAGAATCCTTGGCTTTGTTTTTAGTTGACTGACAAACGCTTGAGAAAAGTCCGGTTTTGGAGCAATTATGACAAGTGGCGTCTCGAGCCGGACATAATGATCGGTTTGCATGCATGGCACCACCGCAGAAGTAGCATGATTTTTTACGAGTTGCTTGTCTAGGATTGGATCCTTTTCTCAATGCAGCAAGAGATGATGACGTTACGGACTCTGAGTCAGATTCAGTTTCAACGGTTGCTGCAGCGACAGTTGGTTGAATATTCTGGGAATAAACTTCAGCATTTTTCTGGGCAACATCTAGAGTCCGAGCTTTCTGGTGTGCTTCGTCTAGTGTCAATTTTGTACTTTCCAGAAGGCGTTGTCGAATGTAACTGGAAGTTAAGCCATTAATAAAAGAATCTCTTATCATTTCAGATCGACACGTTTCGGCTGTGACTGCTTCAAAGTTACAATGTTTACTCAGTTTCTTTAAATCTTCAAGATACTCATCAAGTGATTCAATAGGCTTTTGTTTTCTTGAACTCAGCTGATGACGAGCAAAAATAGTGTTTGGAGTTTTTACATAAAGTTTTGTTAAAGTTTCTACCACTTGATCGTAAGTTGTACACTCCTCAACATATTCAAAAACATCTGAAGATATAAAGTTTATAACAGATCTGAATTTATCAGGTGCTTCTGTCCCACATTCAGTAATAAAGTTATCGAATGTTCTTTTCCAGTGTTTCCATTCTTTTGCAGCTTTTGGGGAAGTTGGATCAATATCCAGACGTGAAGGTTTCAATGCTTTGCTCATCTTGTTTTATGTTGAATAAATTGTCATGAAAGTGATAACAGTAATGAACCAAAAAAATGGCTTTATTCAACATAAAGAACTGGAGTATATGTTAGTAGTACAGTATATAGATCTAAAGAAATAAAACAAAATATAAGTAAGGAAGTACAACAATTTCATAACAACTTTTTAAATTAAACTTTTGTGAAACTACGCAAAAGACAAAATAAAAATAAAATTTTAAAATAACGTAGCAAAAATATCAAAGAGCTGTGCGCAATTTCGTGTGCCCGTAACACAACGCTTTTCTTGCGCACAAACAGACAGACGGAATACGGCTATTATTAAAGAGATAACAATTGAAGACTACTGAATATGCATGAAACAAGACTTCAGTCATTATACAAATAATAAAAGCTTTTGGTATTAATATAGAAAGTACCCCGAATATTTAAGGCAGGCTTTATAACTGAAGCTGTCCCTACATATATCCACGTATTATTCTGCACCCTCTCTTCACTTCCTTATTTTTTCCATATTTTCAGAACGCCACAAACTGGATTTAAAATCTAACAATGAATCATCTAAGTTCGGCAAACACAATTTCTATTCAGGAAGTACTAGCTAATTAAATTATATCAAAGTATCAGCGCAACAACTTTTCCAAACATTAAAGACGTTTATTGCAGCTACCAACATAGTATATTTTAGTTGTGAGACAATACAATATGTTAGTACGTTTTTGTTGCTGGAACATAAAATTTCTGGCCGCTAAAGTTCCGCCATTGTTTATCGCATAAATTATCGCATTACGCATGACACGTTGCATATTCTGGCCATATATTGGCCAGAAACGCTCAATGATACCAGGGTATTTTTCGCCGCCTTGATATAAAATATCAAATAGGCAAAAATCTCTTGGAAGGAGGGTGTAATCATCAGACTGCGACAGATAAACACAGGAATACAAATTTTGTATAGATAAACAACTTTTCATATTTTAAGATGAGTCCTTAAATTAAAAAATATTTAATAAAAATTTTTATTTACAACAATATTATATTTTTCAAAATAACTAAATATTTTTATAAGAAACGTGGTGTTACGAAACATAAGGCTGAGATTACAAGTACTTTAACTACCAACTCGTAAAACCTGAAGAAGTTCAGTGACAGGACTCTTGCTGAAAAACATTTTAAAAGCACACAACAGAGCAAGACTTCCATTAAACCAAATATCCAGGCTGAAAGCAAAAAAAGAAACATAATTGTTCAACAATATCTGATAGATCGTATTTCAATGGGATGATCTTTCGCAAATCAATCGTTTCTACTATTTTGTTTCTACTGTATTCATTCAACAATGCAGCTGATAAAGGATGCCCTGGTCCTTGAATAATAGCACTACTTAATAATCAATCAATCCCTTCATTGCCATCTACAATCCCATCCACTTTGCATATATGTTAGCTGTCAATTTTTTTAAAACTAACAATCGATGCATAGGTTTCAAAAATTTTGTGCATTGCTCCAAACCTCATGCAAGCATTGTGGTTTGGTCACAGGTGGTCCAAACATTTTAATAATTACTGGTAATTCCAATAAATAATCATGTTTAGGAATAAGATTGTTTTCTATGCATAACTTTTTGACATTTTGCTGACGTATCACAATTAGGTCTTGCAGTACATTGCATGAAGCTGTAGTAATTACAGGCGAGTGAATCATTTGAACAGTATATGAATGTTCAAGTAGAAATAGATAGAACACATGATGTGTTTATCAACAATTTTTTCTAAAATGAAAGGCAATACTTTCAAAAATATACGACAGCTTTCAACACTGTACATGCGCTTCTCTCTCCAGTGACAAAAACGCTAGGCTTCAACGTCTCTGACTTGCTTCTGGAATCAATATATGTATAATTGAATATATTTAGTTGATGGTTAAATTCATGAAGTGTCATTGACCCCTGGTCAAATAATGCACTCAAAGCAGGGTTACATTCATATGGTGCAACTTCCTTAAACAATTTCGATAAAATACCATATGTAGTTTGTAGTTGTTTATTTAGGGCAGTGTTGGATATGAGATTGGAATGTTCTTCGAAAATTTGACATCAAAATTATTTCTTACCTATTCCTGAGTGGCTAGGCAATTGCTATATTTGGGAAGTGCCAAGCCGACTTTAAATCCTTCAACTTAATGTTAACCTTCAGTGTCCTCTAATCCTAACACAAGTTTCCCAAAGCATATTTTGCTGTTGTCATCAGCACCCTCATTGAACATTTCCATTTCCTTGAAAAAAGATTCTAACACTGCCTCGAATCCATATATATCGAGAAATAGTTTTTTAATCATTGCAAACAGTGTCACTGAGGCTAAAGCAATAATGTCCAAACCTAGCTGACCACAATTCCATAAAATGTTTTCTTTCTCCTGCGTTAAACTTTCAGATTTGTCAGGCTTTTTCCTGATCCCACTTTCGCACAGCATCCTGGCTCTGCCTTTCAATACATCATGCGATGAGTTAAACTCTCTGGCTTTTAAAATTGACAAATAATAGCCTTTCTCTTTCAAGTACCTCTCTATAGCAGCCTGCATCACTGCCAAGGAAGATGGTTCGTATTCAGCACCATTCTGCTTTTTTATCTCTGCAAATAAATGTTGGAGGAACTCTTTTGATGTTAAATTTTTCAATATCTTTATCTCTGCCTCCTGCGGTTAACCAAGATTCCATAACAAGTATCCAGTTCCCAGTAGCCTTGAATGTGTTGTTAATTCTTGCGTTTTTTAATAAAGGAATCGATTTTGTTACATGATACTGATGCAAATCGTGCCATATCGTTTAATTTTGACCCCTCTTGTTTTTCATTTATTTACATTTCCGATTTTATACAATTTGAAAAGGCGTTCGATTGCTATTTTACCATTTTTAATTCGCTGCGTTTATTTGGACTTTTTGTTTCTTTTATCACACTGTTTTTCGGAAAAAAGGAAATGTTCGCCAATCAGATTTCGTAAATATTAAAAGGTAACGATAAGGATATTTAAGTATCAAACAGTTATTTCTGTGTCGATATAGTAGCTATTTTAACAGATTTTGAAATTAGAAGTTCGTTATTTTTTGGTTCCTCGCGAAAAATTTATTTAATAGTTTTTGTTCGCCTCTTCTTTAACTCCCTTCGAAATTTTAACACTCTGTTGTAATTAATCTCATAATAAATTTGGGCTAAGTTACGCAGTTATATTTTATTAGCTTCCCAAAAATTCAATTTTACTTTCGTGTTGATTTCGGACTAAGTAAGTAAGTAACGGGAATTTTTAACGTCCTTGGGGATTCCATCCTAACGGTTGACTCTTCCTCCCCTACGACTGTAACTATGTTACATTACCACAGAAATACGTAATAGCCTTGCTCTAACTTGCTTGCCTGCCACACAAGCCGGTTAGCGGTCAGTATATGGCACCAAATTGGCTGACAACACTACAATTAAAGTGCGCAGGAGTGGGGACTCGAACCTGAAACCTTATGATTACAAGTTGAATGCGCTACAACTACACCATCTCCGCTATTATTATTCATTTCGGAAGACGAAATTCCACCTGTACGAGACAATTTTAAATCTTAAAACAATGTGATTTGGAACTGTTTTTTCCCTTTTTATTTAGTTATTATTTATATTATTACTATTGCTTTGACTTCTAAATGAAAATTTGAATTTTCTGTATGCATGCTTTCAAATTGACCGCAGTTTCTTTATAAAAATTAAAATTAAACCACGTTTGAGATATTCTGGAATAAACTATTAAAATGGCAGCAAACAATACTAGCAATGAACATTTGCAGGTGGGACATCCAGGCTAGAGATGCATTCAAACGAATGCAATCAAAACAAATTTTTATTTAAAAGTGTTCTCTTTCAACTATATCAAATTTAAAAATATGCAATTTTATAAATTCCGCTTAACCGTAGGTAAAAAAAGTTATTTATAAATACACTTTCGGTATACGCATGCTTATATATACAATTTCTGGACATACGTTTATCTATATATACATTTAATATAAAAACCCTTTGGTCTTTGTAATTACATAATATACTTGCACAAGTTACGTGGTTATGTGTCTACAAATTACAATTAGCAGGAATACAAACTGGGGCTAAATGACTGTTCAGCTTGTTTTTGTTTTAAATCTAGAAATCTCTTGTTAATCTCATTGTTCATACAGCTTTCTATGTCGTCAAATGAATCATAATATGGCACTTCTTCAATAAACTTGTTGTCCTGTACCATACAGAAATCACTTGAACTTGTTGGGACTGTTTCAGAAACTGGACTTGCATAGAATTTGCTTTGCGGAACAAAATTGTTGTAAATTAATTCCTCTGTAGACGTCATAAAATCAGGTAAACTCTGTTCTTCCTTCATCATTTGACCAACAAAATTGTCTCCTTGCGATAAGGAATTGTTCTGCATATTGTACTCCATTTGTAAGTTATCATGCAAGATCATCGACTCATTCGGAAGTTGTAACACATCACGACATTGAAATATTAAGTCATTTGCATCAATATATGGCATGTCAACAGGAATATTAACAAACATGTCACGCTCACAACTCAGATCGTTTTCCATTTCTGTGACTTGATTATAACTTTCTAAAAATGACAAATCGCTGCATGACGATTGACTGCTTGCATTGTCTAACCGTACTTCACTACGTTTTTCTGCATTGTTAGGAATATCAAGCAAGTTATTTACATATGCAGCAAGATTTTCATTTTTATTTTTGGAGGAATTGCCACCATTTCCTTTGCAATGCGGCGGATTTACAAGTTTATGAAAATAACTTAAATTATCTTTAACTTGTGCAGTTGTTAGGAAGTCCAAGGTATCTGCCTTGTTGGTTAATGCTTCTACGAAATTCGATGTCGTATTTCCTGAATAGTTTAGCTTATCATTCCAATTAAAAAACTTGTTTTTATTATTAGCCGTGCAACTTTCACTGCTATTAATCGGATCATTAGCAACTGACTTCAGCACTTTAGCCATTGCGAATTTAGTCTTTACTGATTTTATGAATCTGTAGCAGAATCTACGATTTGGAATCTAAAGTAGAAGAAAGATTTATCAAAAAATATATCCAAAAAATTTAATATATAATAAACGGCATAAATCTTTTCTCGACCAGTTAGAAGAGGTCAAAAAGTTGCACTGTAGACGGCACTTTGTCCTGTGTTAAAATTCCTTCGTCATCAAAGCAAGAAAAATTGTTATCATCAATAAGATGTTTTAAAATACGCTTCTTCACGGTGTTTAAAAGTAAAACGTCAATAAGTGCAGTTGTCATATACGGAATTTTATTCCATTGTAGCTATTATGACGTCTTTATTACCACGCTTTTGATTTCAATTAAGTTAATTACGTTGCCCACATCCGTAGCTCATAGGCATATTGACATTATGACGATAAGGAAAATTATGTCTTTGCTTACGTATTAGCTGTAAATGTAGCACAATGCTAAAACATCGTGATATAGAAGAACTAAGTTTAAAAATGTTTACCTTCTCAATAACACCTTTGCCATAATAATATCGAATAGCCCTGGAAAACTTTGCGTAGGTCATATTCTCTTTTCCATTTAAATGGCCCCACAAGTATGAAACATCGTGAGCGTTTACGAGTCGAAACTCTAACTTTTCCCGATCTGTCCATGTAATCATATGCTCCGCGTCCTTCATGCCAAGCAAGTCCAGCAAAAAATACCACAATGATAAACGAGAAGACTTTTGTGCTTTCTTCTCGAGATTCTTTACTAAAGTTTCACCTAAGAAATAAACATGGAAAGATTAAGTAACCACAAAATCAAAGTAGGAACGTACTTAGCGTTCGTGTCAGTGCAATAGGAGATCACAGAGTCCAGCAGGTAAATCAAATCAAAGTAGAGGTTGAAATATGTGTAGTGTTGTGTTGAAATACTGCTTTATATTTAAATATCCTTATCTTTACTTTTAAATATTTGCGAGTGTAATAAATAAGTTTTCTTACCTGCTTCAGTTGCATTTAAAAAGGGGCGAAGTCTTTCCTCTCGATTGATATCAAGTGATGATTGGAGACTTGATTTGTTATGAAAGGTACTCATCTTTACAGTTGATGTTGTTTTCTTAAATGCTGGCTGTAATCTGAACTAAAGTTACATGCCATTTGGCTTATAAACAAATCTCTGTCAATTAGTTACTTAATTAATTTTCCCTGAACTGATTGATATGAAATTAAAATTATATAATAAAGATGGCTCTCCATCGTATATGTTTTCTAATTATATCAATACCGGTCGATGCGTGATATCTGTAGTAAAAATCACAGGAGATTTTAGCAGCCATTGGTAACTATTGTATGTATTGAAAACGGAACTTAAAGTTTACTTTCAGATCCCACGGTGCAAATAGTTTATACAAGTTTATACAGATATGATTAATCGCGTATTTATCAGCACTTTCCCCCATAAACCTTACTGGAACGTCATCGCCTGGTTTTGCAGGAAAATTACGCATGCGTAGAAAGTTTATACGATATGCATGTTTTGTTTGTCGTTGCATTTTCTGAAAAAATAACGCATGAAACTTTGCACGTAAATAGTTTTATGAGTAAGTAAAGGGTTTTTTTTCCGCTGAAAACTTTATTACTTTGTATATGGAGCTAGTCAACTAATTTTGGCAAGCCTTTTCCAGCGTCCTTACATATTCCAGGCTTACATATTGTTTACCTTTAAAGAAAAGTAGTCGCTACTGCTGAAGCACCTTTAATAGCTAAAGGCAATCGAACGAGCCTACATCGCATTACATTTGAGACATTACCTGCTACATAGGTGGGTCAGGAAGGTTCGGTGACTTAACGGTGAGTTATTCGGAATAGTACATGTATCCTGTCAAGTCTTATGTCACCTATTGAAAATAAAGACTAGATCTGGACACTTTTTAGCGTTTATAGTTTGAATTCTTGGTTTAAGGCAACACCCGATTCATACTATCTCTAGACACAAGGTTTCTAACTGTAACACGACGGAAAAAACATTTGAAAACGCTGAATAACAACTGTTATGTAGCATAAAACTGGATAAGTTTGCGTCTTCAGAAGCAGTACTTACAAGACGTATCAGCATTATTTCTTATTGATTCTCTGTTTAAAGATAGATCGGGTAGAACGGTTACGCGTGATGACTTTTTTAATTAAATTTGATGGTTTGTAATTTTAAATAAGACTAGTCCTAAGTCCGTGGAAATCCACGGTCATTATTATTTCTGAATATTTTCACAGGATAGCCACTTCAGTGTTGGAAACACTGTTATCACTGTGGGTCCTGTGTTCTAAATGTATACATTAGGTTTACCCCGGCATTTTCCAATTTCCCTCACATAGCATGGATTGGTCAGTAGCTGTGGTGAAGACACTTGCTCAACATGTACGCGCTGTGGACCGAACCACGGATCTTGTGATTCTAAGCGAAATCTATAACCACAAGACCACACCGATGGGGATTTGCTTGCTACTACTTGCAGCAACAATCTTTGGCTCACTGATGGAAAGTTAGGTATTATAATATAGACTAATCGGTGGCCCGTAGATCAGTCTACTAGTTCTTCCGTTCTTTATATACCGCATTTTGTGTTTCCATAGCACGACTTTTTTCTCGCGGGCAGGTACACAGAATACGGATGTTATTCTCATGCAGATACTAAAAACCTCTTGATCAGAGAATAGATTTCTTAAATGTGTGCACAATACCGAGTGTACAATCGACATTTTGGTATGGAACTGAATAGAGTTGTTGACGTTAAATTGAATGAATGATAAAGCCAAGAAAAAACCCAAATAAGGCCTGGACGCTTGACCATTTTATCCGTGTATAAACAACCGCGCTATATATATTTTTTTATGCCATAAATTTCGATGCAGCTAATACTATTTTAATGCCACTCCGGTAGACAAAAAACGTTTTTTAATGTCTCACCTGGAATTTTTCTTCTTCTCAGCGTTTCCGTTTTCCTCTTTTCGAATGATAGAATGAGTATTGTTCACGAAAGTTTTCTGATTCAACCTTTTTCACTTCAATGGAACTTTTTCGCTGACAGGCTTGGAGAGCACAACAGGAACAAGAAACTATCGGATTTAATTGTTGATTCCAATTGATTAACGTAATTGCACCAATTCAATTCAAACAATAAGAACGCAATGTCATTCTTTTAATTATGAGATTCAAACTCTAGTGGAATACTTCTATAATTCCATAATTCTATATTCTTTTAAAAAAAAACATTCCCAGCCAAGTAGATTCGAACTTAATAAACCTAGTGAATAAAAAACATGAATCGAAGTACTGCAGAATATGCTTTCCTTTTTTTCACAACTTCGCTTGTTTCGTGACGCAACTAATTATTACACGAAATAAACCACATCATAAAAGACCGTCAGCCGTGACAAGTGTATAGGGCATATTACTAGGAATGCAATTATTGTTCGCGGGGTGAGAAGGTCGTTAGAATCCATTCCCATTATTGCTACATATATAATTTTGTAAATATGCCTCGAAAATTGTTTCTAACCTTTTGGCCTGATCAACGTTCAAAGTTGTCTAAAGTTAAATATAGACTCGTTTCCGGAAACTCGTACATTTTTGAATAGTATATCATCAACCGCATTAATTATGCTGGTGTCGAACCATAAATAGCTCGTTAGTTTTTTTGTCTGTTCTCACTATAGCGCTAAAAGGTCAGGATTTTTTTTGTTAGCGCATGCGTACTTTAAAGAAATTAGAGTTTTTATCTAAATGCGCGCGTGCTAATAAAAAATTTCGTGAGCTTTCTGTGCTATAGCTAAGAATGCGGTTCAACAAAACAGACGCTTAAGGTTCCATTTGACTTCTATATTCTGTACAAAAAGGTAGTGCTAATGTGAGCGGAATAAACTGCAAATTTCCACGTTTTAAATATACAGCCTACCTATTTGGATTAAATCGGTCTTTAAAAAACATGGGAAAAAAAGCATGGGAAACTCGCTAGTTTTTTTTTTCTACTAAATGCAGCGGTTTCTGTAGTTATTGATCTCGACAAGAATGAAACTGTGATAACGCAAACCACATAATTATCTATTACTTCTATTAAATACTATCCATAACTTGTTATTATAAAAACATTACTGTATGGTCAGGCTAGTTACATTGACTAAGGCTAGCCAGTAGGCGTGACGTTGGTACTAAGGGAGGGGAAAAGAAGAACATTCGAAAAAAGGCTTAAATTTTTACTCATCTCGCAATGCTAAGCAATATTCAGTTAAATCCACCCTGAAAGCTCGCCTCCCCTTGATCCAAACTCACCGCATTGTCGTACTGCAAAACGAAAGTGGACCACATTTTTCGTCTGCCCTATAAGGTCCTTTTTTCATGGTGAATTTCGCATTATGCGTCATATATTATGAGAGAACTTTGCGTTGTTAAGGACGTTGATAAAAATGTTTTTGTTCCTTTGAAATTACCAACATGGTTAACATAAATATGGAGATAAAAACGCCTATGCAAATTCCAGTAAGCATATTGCCATAGATACAAAACATAACAAGATAACCCGCAGGCGTAATCTGTTAATATGTCTAATCTGATAATACTGACTACAACTTTTTCATAGCTCCTTGACGATGGATTACGAAGATATAATTTTTTTTTTTTAAGACATTATTGATCACAAAGGAGCTACGTAAGATAGATCGTGTAGTGCAAACGTTTGGAAACATGAATCAGCTTATTCCTGACAGTGATCAGTAAAGACTTTTTTTGTCGGGCATCTTTTGTGCAAAGGTTCATGACGGTGATCTTAAAATAACCGACGTTACACTGTCCCTATTTGTAGAACTAGTAAATTTGGTTATAAACTGAGGTGTTTGCCAGTACGAAATCAGTTTTACTCTTTAGATAAGTATTATTATTAAACAGTTTGTTTATTTATTTCAAAGTGAATATTCCACTGGCCATGAAAATTGCAATGATCTTGTTTGTTGTTGTTGTTTTTCCAGAAAAAAGAAAAAACACAGCAAAATTTCATGCTTGCCGATGTTTCTATGTTTTTCTTTTTTATTAGCTGTTCTAATCCCATTTTTTTAAATATCTTTCTTCAAGAATTCTAATCCTATTTTCTCTTTTAAATATCTTTCTTTAACGATGGCAAAACAGCCATCAACTCTTAAGTGCACAAGTTGCATTTACTGTGCAGTGGATCTTGAACCCGCATTCAAGAAGACGAGAACCTGACATAACGTGACATTTCTGCAACCTTGCTGACGAAAAAATGTCTAATCCCTAATTATTATTCCTCGTTAAATCCAACACGAGATTCTCCTTATAAGGTTATGCTACTGCCGGAGATAAAACGTCATTGCGTAATTAATTCATTGCGAAGATTGATAACTTAATTAATTAGAGATTATAATTAATAGGGAGGAAGTTTCGGTTTCGGTAAAAAAGGATTTTATCAAAGTATGTGGGGCATATTAGCATAAGCAATTGACAGCTTGTTAGTACGTCGAAGGTAAACACAAATAAAAACGTCGCATAATTAAATCTCCGCCATGCTGCTGACATTTTACCATTGACAAATATGGCGTAATAATTGAATCCACTGAGATACTATTGCGACCATACGTTGCCCACGCTTGGGAATGCGTTAAATAGGATATAAATTGATGTCAAATCTTTCTGATTGCAGAAAACAACAACATTATTAATAATAAAATTAATTATTTTAAACTTTTTTTTAACAAACTTTCTTGTAACTTTCTGTTGCAGCATTAGGCTACAAGCCTGGACAATATTAGGCTACAACCCTGGAAAATATCCGGCTAAAACCCTGGACATTATTACGCCACAACCCCGGCAAATATTAGGCTACAACTCTTAAAAATATTAGGCTAAAGCCCTGGACAATATTAGGATGCAACCCTGGAAAATATTAGGCTACATCCGTGGAAAATATTAGGCTACAACCTTGGCAAATATTAGGCTAAAACCCTGGACAATTGGGCTACAGCCCTGGAAAATATTAGGCTACAACCCTGGAAAATATTAGGCTGCAACCCTGGACATTATTACGCTACATCCCTGGAAAATATTAGGCTACAACCCTGGACATTATTAGGCTACAACGCTGAACATAATGTTTTTGCAAAAGGCTGTACTCTATTTCACAAAATTGTCAAACGGCATCACTTGAATAGTACTCTGATGCCGGTAGACCGCTTGTGGTAAAATTTACTTATGCTTATAAAAAGGCAGTTTAACAAAAGTTGAAATTATATGTAACGAATTGTAATTGCATCATCGACGTCATAAAATATGGCCGTCGTCCAAAATAATTGTAACCGAATATGATAACTTAATGACATAATACGGATAATTAAACGCTTAACGAGCTATCGTCATTAGTTAGTGGCATGATGGTTA
This sequence comes from Hydractinia echinata, assembly GCA_030067915.1. Classification (NCBI taxonomy): domain Eukaryota; kingdom Metazoa; phylum Cnidaria; class Hydrozoa; order Anthoathecata; family Hydractiniidae; genus Hydractinia; species Hydractinia echinata. The sequence goes on from JASGCC010000020.1 coordinate 2,869,517, forward strand.
TAAAAGTCGTAGTAATGACATTATACGGATGTTGTAGTGACGTGTGATCTTGACGGTAGATTGCCAAAATTCAGCACAGTTTAATCGGCAGGATCTTACTTACGAAAGTCGTTATACGTTGAGGTAATAGAAACACGCGGTAAGTAACAACAAGTAACGGCAAGTAAGTAACATCGACTTTCTAAATATTTCTCAGTTTTCTAATCATACGTTTTGTTTAAGCACATTATTTTGCTTTTATAGATTGTAAATTTTACTAGCTATTTTTGAACAATTTTCCCCCATTTTATGTATCTTTGCGGTAGCGCATTCGGCTGGTAACCACAAAGTTTCAGGTTCGAGTCTCCACTGCAATGCATTTTCAATGTCAGCCCATTTGGAGCCGTCTACTGCCAGCGAATCGGCTTGTGTGGCAGCCAAGCAAGTTAGAGTAATGCTATACGTATATCTGGTGGAAATGTAACACGGTTTGATGGTGTCGCATCCAAGGCCTTTTTCTAATTTGCGACTTATTTTATGAGTTTCCAGCAGAAGTCAATAGCTATGACATACTGAAAGAAATCATTCTGACATGGTTTTTTTATTAGCATTTCTAAAAAAATTAAGTATAAAAAAAATAAAACGATTTTTGGATTGCGTGTTCATTCTCTCCGGTGGAGGGTTCAGAGTATCGTGTATAGGATAGGATATTGTGTGGGGAAAAGAATGACCTAAGAAACAAGGGCTTCATCAGACGCACAGGCCTTGTTTTTTGTGAAACTACTTGACCTGGCTTTAGCGGTGGGTCATTGGATCTAGGAAAAATAGATCATCTTTGAAAAATTATTTCTTAAACTGAGAGTGGGCGATTTTTAACAGATGTGTGGTTTTAGGAAAATTAACTTCTGGTCAGTGGTAATGTTAATTAAGGAAGGGAAAGGGAAGGGAAAGGGAAGATGTGTAGTCCCAGAAAAATTAACTTTTAGTCAGTGGCGAAGTTAATTAAGGAAGGGAAAGCACACACGTACCTAGAAGCACACACAAACCTAGAAGCACACACGCACCTAGAAGCACACACGCACCTAGAAGAGCACACGTACCTAGAAGAACACACGTACCTAGAAGAACACACGTACCTAGAAGCACACACGTACCTAAAAGCACACACGTACCTAGACGCACACACGCACCTAGAAGCACACACGTACCTAGAAACACACACGTACCTAGAAGCACACACGAACCTAGAAGCACACACAAACCTAGAAACACACACGTACCTAAAAGCACAACCGAACCTAGAAGCACAATCAATCTAGTAGCACACACGAACCTAGAAGCACACGCGTACCTAGAAGCACACGCACACTTAGGCGTACACACGCACCTAGAAGCACACATTTACCTAGAAGCACACACAAACCTAGAAGCACACACAAGTCTAGAAGCACACACGTACCTAGAAGCACACACAAACCTAGACGCACACAGGCACCTAAAAGCACACACGTACCTAGAAGTCATTTGGGATGAACCTATCCTTTTTATAGCTACAAAAATATAAAAATATATTGGCCAAATGCGAGTTGCTCGGCAAAGTGTGTTTTTAATATAGTGTCATGGAAGCAAATAATAGAAAAAATGATGATCCATCCTTGGAGGAAGATCCATCCATGCTTAAATGAGGGTTTGTGATATTTTTAAGATCATTTCTTGTCTTTTTAACATAATTTGGTATACTTCATTGCAGTAATTATTATCACCGCAGGCTTTAACCTCGAAGGTTTTGGAATCCGTTCGAAGCTATAAAAGACTTAACCGAGAAAGTTATTTCGCATATTTTTGCAGTGCTCTTGGTACAGCAAAACTTCTTCTCCGAAAGTTTTTTCCCTTATATCGTCACTCGTTACTTTACAGTTTCTGTTCCCTCTTAAGAATTTGCACGCCCAATATGTCTACTTTTTATGTTTGGAATTTTACGGATTAGCATCCTCTAGGCGTGTCTTTTTAGTATTAATCTCGGACACACAAAAAACAGTTTAATAAATAAATTAGGAAAAGGAAAGATTCATTTAATTTGTCTCCTTACTTTCTACTAACGTGTATCATTTTACATACTAAATATTTTTTTCCTTTTTTTTATAATCTTAACAGATAACAAAAATTCTTGCTGTTGATGTAAAAGATTACATAGAGTATAATCACACCCTTTTAATTTGAAGGATTAGGCGATTTCAACATCGTGCAAAAGTAAAAAATTATTTTGATGACAACAATTTATTATTACTAACAACTGATTTTTTGCACATCGGCCCAAACGTTCTTAGGAATTAACGCAACAAAAATTATTTAGTCGTCGTTTACCTGGGTAAGTTCACTAGGCCTTTATTTTCAAAGTATTTATTTCTTTTTTTACTATTATTTGTCACTTATTCACTCCAAACAAATTATTTTAGAAGCACCAAGTAAAATGGTTGTAATAATTTTAAAGTTTATTCTTTTTTCTTTTATGATATTTCCATATTCCTGCCTCATGTATTAAATTTTTCCATGGCCAGAAGCGTATACATCCTTGCAGCAAACCTCTTGCTGCAAGGATGTATACGAGGCGACATACTACGAGGTATGTCGCCTCGTATACTACATGTGCTAGGAAGATAACATCGAATTGATAGGGAGACAGCATGGGATCGATAGCGCAGTCGGTAGAGCAATCACCTAGCAAGCGAGAGTTCGCGGATTCAAGTTCCAACTCGATCCACCATTTTTGTAACACTTGGGAAGATGATGTGTAGGTTTACTTGTTGAAATATCAATAAATAAATAAATAAAATATGAAACGTAGAAGACAAAGTTAACTATATCGATACTTCTTATGACGCGTATATAAAGTTACATTCCAAAAGTTTTTCCCTTTTTCGAATCTCAAGAGATAACAAAAATTCCTTGCTGTTAATTTAAACAACAAAATAGAGTATTAAGACAACTTTTTACTCTAAAGGATTATGTGATTACAATATTATGCGAAAGTGGGAAATTCTTTTTAATTACCCACAAAGAAAAAAGACGGAACACGATGAAAATAATTCAGTTTCAAAATATCTATTTGTAGCGCAATAATTTTGTGCGTAGAAAGAAAGAAAATAGAAAGACATAAAAGAAAGTTCACGTTAAAGGTATGTCCTTCCATTCATTCCAATTAGAGCATTCTATTTCTTCAATAATCCAGTTAAGTCTACTTGTGTAGGAATCATTATTAACATTAACCATATACTCAATATGGAAATATACCTATGGATTGATTGGAAGTAGAAAACCGCGCAAGGGAGGGGCTAATTTAATTCGTCTCCATATTTTCTAATGACCTGTATCCATATACATATAACAAAAAAATTAACAGGAAAAAACCAAGAGGTAAACCTTGCTATTGGTTGGAGGGATAACATAGACTATAATGACAACTTTTTACTTTGAAGGATTAAGATTGCAACATCGTGCCAAAGTAGAAAATTACCGCAGCTCGAAAGGAGGTATAGCGGAAAACCTAAATATTACTTTCATAATGGGAATTTATAGAGCCTAACTAGAGCCTAGTCTTAATTAAAGGGGGATTAAGTACTAAATAAATAAGTTTTTTTGATATGCTGTTACTACAACCATAAGTAATCAAATTCATACGGTCTTACTGCTTTGTACGACTCCGAGTACGTACGCCTCAAAATATGGCTAGAAATCTCGACCCCTTCCACTAAGTTCGTAAAAAAGACTGGAATAAACGCGGTCTATGTCGTTGCAAAGTGCTAGAAAATGCACGTCTATGTAGCAACTAAACAAATTCAGCTACCAATCATCGTCATTGTTGATTATTTTGATTTAATTTATATATTTAGTTATTAAATTTATATATCAAATATGTTGCCATTTCCGGTTGCACAAGTCGTGATTTGTGTGATTAACTTCTTGCTGCTTACTTGTTATATGATAGCATTGCGTGCCTCTTCAAGCAGTTCTTGTCACAGGTCATATGGCATTGTTTAAGGGGCTGTTATATAAAGGCAAGCTGCCTCGCTTAGCCGAGTTCTCGCCATGGTTCAAAAAATCTTCTGAAAAAACTATGAATTCATTCTCCTAAATGTATATGTGAAGTGAACCAAAATGAATTTAAATTGCAAAGATTCTTCCACAAAATGGAATCCACAAAAGTGCTAAGAAATAATACTTATTTTTTGCACAACAACGCTAACAACTTTTCTCAGCCCGCCTAACCGAGCCAGCTCATCTCATATGAACAGCTAAGTTAATAATGCTACCAGGAGTTGACCAAAATAATAAAGGAAAATAGTATTTTTAAGAAGACTTCAGGATCAATGTTGAACTTAAATATGGAACTTCTTAAACCACGGGTGAAAATGTTTTACATTGTTTTTAAACAATGATTTTTTTTGCAAAACCATAAGATTTAGAAGAACATGATGAACCTACTTTAGCGTTTTCATTCACATATCAGAAAGATTTTTTTTTTTGCAAGAAAACATTCACTTTTAACATGGGAGACATTTTCTTGTTGAACCCTTGAACCTTCTTTAAACATTGCGCTCTTCATTTATGCTGTTAAATTTTAACGAATCTTGCAGGCCCTAAATAATTTTAGAAGTGGTGGAGGTAAAATAATTTAGTATCTGATGAGGCCCAACCATGGTTGGCGGCAACCTGTCAGAAATTTTTTTTCAAATTTGAGCTGTCTAGAATTCACTCTAATTTCTATAATTTCGATTACAGGTTTTCTACAAAAAAGAACTCTTATATTTAAGAGCAAAAACGGTTGTGCTATGTAATCAACAGACGTGTAACGTTTTTAAACTTAAGAAAGGATGATAAACTATCATACAAAGTACAAAATGGATGATCGCAACCAACACGGAACATTTTTACGTGCGCTTTGTCCGTCGGTCGAGTTAAGGTAACAATCTGTCTCCAAATTGCTCACTAGAAGACTTCTGTAATTTTTGTTACCAGATCTAGTCTTCTTGATTTTAGGCGGCCCGTTACAAACAGCATTCTGCTTACAGGAGATTGCTGTTAGTCAGGTGAGAGATATAGTTCAGACGCATTTCTTCAATTTTTTAAATATGCCACCCATTTTTGACAACATATCAAAAATATTTTTTTCCTAGGGTATCTTTGTAGGAACCAGGGTTGTTGGGCTTTTGTTTGAACACTGTAGCAGGTGATATACCACGATATTTCAGTTAGAGACTCAAAATATGATATTTTCCTAATGACAAGAACATTAGCTAATGTCACAGAATACAACCCCTCTTTACAACAATCCCCCTCACCCCCTCCCCCATCAACTGCATCTGCTTTATTGAAGCATACAACCTCCCAGGTAGCAAAAAGAAGGCCTAATTTCTAGTTCTTGTAACATTTTCCAAAATATATTTTCCAGGTTTGTAGCTAGCTTGCTGTACAGTTCAGTGAAAGGGTCACTAATTTTCGTCCTAATATTCCGCGAGAATTAAATTTCGCAAATTTCACGAACAAAGAATTTGATGACATTCGTTTCTCAATTTATACTGTTCTTCAAGGGCTTTTATGTAAGGGACATAACATAAGGATTGCTGGAGTTGATATTCACATAATATATGATATGCAGTAACGAATCAGACGAAAAGGATTAGTGTCAATACTTTTTTAGAATTTAATTTTCGCGGGAACTATTTATTTACGAAATAGGCAAAAACTAGCAAAAATTAATTCCCGCAAAAATTAATTCCCTGAAGGTATTTGAAATCTCGCCTATAGGATTTTAAAAATATCTACCCATTTTTTCTTTCTTTTAGTTCTAAATTGTTATCAAGGTCCTATCCGTCCAATCATTTCTGCCAAAAATCCTGTGCTTCAAACGCTACAAACAACCGATCTTCCATTATTTCTGTGTTTTGATTCACCCTCTTTTCCTTCTTCTTCGATCGCCTTCAACGCAGTACTATGAAATAAAGAGTCTCAATGCAATAATACAAATTGAATTTTAATTTCAAGTAAAGATTTAGTGAATTTGGAAATTTTTAACATATAATATACGCTTTTTTATAAGAAGTATAACAGCCTCGTCCCCAGCGTCTTGTAGCCCATGAGCTGTTATTACGGAGTGGCCAGGTGGCCGCTATCAACTTCAACAAGGCAAAATGTCCTGGAAAGGAGGTTGACAGCAAAACATATGTGCTCAGGCTTAAAGTTTCTTAAGTTTTGTATTTTACAGACTTAACTGTTGATTAATCGTGGCTTGTTGACTATCTAGTTTGAAGAAGACAAAATTTAAGTGTTTGATTGCATCAATAAAAATAATGATTTTCGTAACAACACGATGTTTCTGACCTGAGAGTGGATATACTTTCACTCACTCTTTCACTCTATACTAAGAGCGTATACACTTTCAACTTCTAACTCTCTTACTGTTGGTACAATGACAAAGCTATTAAGTTATAGACTAAAGGAATTTCTGCTGACAAAAGGTTTAATGATCTAGCTCTACATATTTCAGAAAACTCCTTTAAAATTAACCTTGAAAATTATTATTGTGGTTGTTATAATCTGTTTTCGCACTTCTTTATTTATTCATCCACTTCACGCTGGACTGAAGTTCTTTTGTTTTTTGCTTATAAAAAACATGTATTTTGACGTATTTTCGAATCGTTTTGTTGGCAGCAATTTCCTCAAAGGAGTCTAAAAAATGCACCAATCTTGTGAAGTTAGTACACGCAAAAGAAGCATACGCTAAAACTGATATGAGAATGGAGGTTATTAAAAATGACGAAAATTAAGGGAAGGCTACATCGCATCGGCTTGAATTTTTTTAATTGCTAAAATAAGGAGAAAAATAATTCATGCAAAGTAACCCCGCCAATATCTTAGTGATAAAAAGGTCGGTATGAAGTGACCAACTTTGTTTTAGTCCCAATTTTTTTATGTTAATCTTTTTACGTTAATTTTTACCACCTTGGTTCTTTCGCATATCTTTCCTATTCTACTGCATTTAAAAACAAATCAAAAGGTTGGATATTTTTTAATTTACATTCTCAGTTAAAATCGTTAACAAAATTTTGCTGTATTTTATTGTTAAAAAATCTTCGCTAAAACAAAGAGCAGTAACATTTTCAACAGACGAAATATTAGTCGCTTGTACACAATTAAGTCACTGACTGCTGGTTAAATTTTACCAACACAGTCACTTTAACAGACTAAATTTTACCAACATAGCCACTTTTACGGACAAACCTTTTAAAGTAATAATGAGAACTTTTCTTTTAGAGCAAGCAATGTTCGAAATAGACAAACAATGCAAACGAAATTTACAAATTCTCATTTTATAATGATTAATCATGTTGCTACCGAATAAGGATAAGGGAAAAGAATTTATTAAAACAAGCAATTTAAAAAATAGAAGGCGTGAAGTACAAATTAAATTTTCAGGAAGTGTGTTAATTCAAGGTTAGCCTTAACCAATATTAAGTTTAGGTAGAACCATTTTAGATACCCTTTCATAAAATTGCAGAAGAGCGTCTGATGTATTGAACTTAGAAACTGCTCAAAGAAAAGCTGCTTTGACATTAGTTCTATCTCATGTCAAGTGTGTGCCACTTTATCTTAGCTAGAGCTAGAACCTCTACACCAGAACCGAATACCATATTACAAAGCAACTGGCTAAAGAAACGACTGCCGTAAAAAAATTTTTGAATTGCTGTAGAAATATTTGTTTTTCAAATAATATATGCAAGCCTTTCCAAAATTGTGTATAAATACAGGTTATCTGTATAAAAAACGTTCTCGTGAATATAGTATTAGTCCAATTTGTTAGGCTTTTTCACTAAAGCATACACACGAGTGTATGTTAACAAGTATTCCCCATTTTTTTTTCTTTCAAACTCCAATTTACCTTCATTTTCACGACACAGCTCAATAATGTCAATTTCAGAATATACTGTGGCACTCAACCATATCAAAAACTGATTTAGTGTCGAAAAAACAAATGTATGTTCTGTAGTGTATATTTTCACAATCTCAAAACCGCATTCTGTCAATTTTTCTTCATATACTTTATCAGTTGGCATTTCTGTTTTTCGCACACAAGGAGTGCCACCTTTCTCTTCTACAAGTCTATATATCTCTTTGATAACATCAGGTATTTTTACCATGCAACCAAATCTGAACATCCCATCAGGTTTGAGTAAAGCAAAAACGTTTTGAAAGGTTTTCCATTTCTCTTCATCTACCATCCAATGCAGAACCGCACTTGAACAGACCACATCAAAATTTGGGAGATCAGTTGGCAAATCACCAGCATTCACACACAAAAATTCCATATTTGAAATACGAGAATATGTTTCTCTCGCAATGTTAATCCTGTCTTTATCAGGATCAACACCAAGAACATATCCATCCTTTCCCACAAGATCAGTTAAAAGTGAAGTAAAATTTCCAGTTCCACATCCAATGTCAAGACATCTAAAACCAGTTTTTATATCCAATTCTGATATCAAATTAATAAACAATTCTTTTTGGACAAGGTGGTTTTGGTTCTTGTAACTTTCAGCGTTATTTTGCGACATTTTTTTGATATCAAAAACCTAAATTATAAAATTTAATAACGTATTTTATATTTATATATATAATCATATATAAAAAGTCAGAAATCGCATCTTTCTATAAGTGACAAAATTTGTAAACTGATGCTTAAATCCTGTAATCAGGTAAAAATACAACTTTATTAGCCCAAAGAAACCACTTCCTTTATATAAACAACTTCTTAATTCTGTCTCAAGTTAATTTAAACTTTACCAGATTTAAAGCTATATATATATATACAAAGAGAAAGTTTTAAGTTTTCACATTTATCCAGATTTCGACTCAGCTGTGTAAACTTTTAGCCTTTCAGGTTTTTTGAGCTTCTGCCCTTAGCAACTCTAAAAAAAACCTGTATATATATGTATTATGTTTTTGAGAATTCTAACAAACACTGCATATACTGCTATAAAATTACCTTAAGGGAAGAAATTATTTGTGGAAGAAATTTGGGCGGAATTTATTTTTGCGGATGAGTGACCCAAAAATGGCATATTTTGCGGAATAATTTTTTGAGGAAAGCAACCTCAAAGGAGATATTGCGGAATAAATTTTTGCGGATGCAAGAAATTTGGTAAATCGAAAGTCGGGAAAAACCTAATTTAGTACTTAAGTGTATGAAAAACATCCGATTTATGGAATATCATCTCTCTATTTTTCACCAAAATATCAAAAAAAAGAATACTAAGCTGTAACAAATGTAAGATCAAATATCGTCACTGAAAATATTGAAAATATTTCTACATGGACCGTCCTCAATTCAACAAGCTCATTAACGTTTTTACTTCTTCCTTTCTCAACCCCCTTCTTTATTTTTGGGTTGTAAATCTAAGGAGGCCTTTAAATGTTAAGCAAAGTGAACAGATCGATTCTTTACGCATAAAGTATTTCGAAAAATTAGCGGTATGTATTTTTGCGGATAAAAAATTCCAAAAGTTTTGCCGAATTTATTTTTGCGGATTTGGGCAAAATCCGCAAAAATTAATTCCACAAAAAAGAGTTCTGCACAAATTTCTTCCGCAAATAATTTCTTCCCTTAAGGTACTGTTAAACAAATCAGTTTTTTCGATCTTTTAAGACATCACCAATCCTATATATATATATATATACATTATTATTTCTGTTTTATAAATTCTGTCTAAGCTTTAGGTGAAAAGTTCCAGCAACCCTAACAAAGGCAGCCTTTATATGGATCTCTTCATCCGGGAAAAACTATTAATTTAATACAGAAGTTTAGTTTTACGACATTTTTTGGCTAAGAGGGAGGTGGAATTAAAAGAGCAGAAATGAACAAAAGTGGAGAATGGGTGTGGTGTGGGGATTAGGTGACTTGACTGAATATAACTTACACCAACCATCATATATATAGCTATATATAAGAATAAGTAAAACAACCCTTTACTATATGACATTGTCTCTTACTGGAGACCAGAATCTGATAAATTAGGCTATTCCTGGAAATATCTTCAGCTTAACGATCTTAAAATGAGTTAGTTGGTCAGTCATGTTGTGTTGGACAAGTGGAACATATAGCTAGCTACTTTGGATTTTTATACTAAATCAAAATTTCCCTTAAATAACAGACGTGGAAGAAAAATGTCTCGATATTGGATAGTGGACATGTCTCCAAATATATCTTCTCCGTATTTAGTTTAACTCACAAACGGAGTCCTTCATGTCACAATCAGAGACAAACCGAGCTCCAGTGATCTAAATTCGCAAATCAGTGTCACGTTGTTGATGTGAGCTGCCATTTTGAGTTTACTAAATGCTGCCATCAGCAATTATGTGTGCCCAAAACATGTTGCTAATCATCGCTCTCCTTTGGCGTCTGACTTTTTTTCTACTCTTTCGGTACGCTACACTAACAAAAACCTAAGTTACAAACTTGCCATATAAAACAACAGAAAACAAAACTAAGTTTGAAAAAAGGAAGTCTGATGCCGAACAGCAATACATTACACACAAAAAACAACATACACTCAAAGCACAAGAGTACCAACAACACTAACAACATATAAATAGACTAATATCGCACATAGAAACAAGCTAAGGTACTGTACACACATAAACAAATAACAAATGAATAAACTGACATTAAGGCAGTTACGCTAATGTTATCACAAGTACGCCAAAACATTGGGAAGAATAAACCTATCCTAAAGGCCGATTTCCACATAGCAGCGTTTTGCGCGCAGTCGAACAAGCGCCGTGACTTCTGATCTGCGTATATACACTAAGAGAATGATTGGCCTCGCGCTTTTGCATGCGTTAAGGCGAATATAAAAAGGTTAAATAGGCTGTAATCATTAGGAGCCGTATTTTGCGCTTTAACTCAACGGTCAATGACAACGTAGAAGTATACTTAAATTACGTAGGAATTTTTAAGTAGATTTTCATTTCAAGATGGCTAGCAACAACGTAAATGGCTCCGCTTTTATCTTAAAACTAGTAGGTGGTCCGTGGAAAACCACACATGTACGCCCGTCCTTTTTATACCGCATTGCGTGTGTCTCGCTACTTGTTTTATAATATAGACTCTACCCAAAATTGAATAAAAGCATAATGTCAAATAAATAAAAATATGTATTAAGATAAGTATTTATAAGTCACATACATTGTTTCTTCAGGATGTTAAATCAAAATATGTGTATCGATCAAGTGATCTGAGTAAGGTACAAAATAATACACGAATCAGTGAAGGTGCAAAGCAATAACCTTTTAGACAGGACTATGCAACGTCATCCCCATGGCTCTTCTACGCCTATGACATTCTCACGGGACGTCTCTGCCCATAAAAATATCATAGGCGTAGAAGAGCCCTGTGAACGAGGTCGAGGACTATGTTATACGACGCTTTCGCATGTTTTTCAATCGTATCTCGCATTGGCTGTTTATATCTGCGTAATATAAATATTGACAGATTTCAAATTTTGCAGGAAAAAATATCTTCACCTTGTTTTGTCAGCGGCAAGTAAACAAAAAATAGCAGTTTCGGCATATATGCGATTAAAGTCGCAGCGCTTTCTATGACTGGGCGCAAAATGCTGCTGTATGAGACGGTCTCTTACAGCATGGTTGATCATTCTAATCAATGCAAAGCAACTAGACACTACAATATAATGCGAGATTCTGGGATTTTACAAGAAAAGAATTAGTTTTCCTTTGATTAATTTTAAAATAAACTGGAACTTAGTTAAAAAGTGAACCTCTCTGAAACGAAAATCTCTTTAATAAAATAAAATAAATAAAAAAATATCTACAAAACTGACAGTCTAAAGCAAACCCTTTCCGATTCCACACGTTATTTCTCCCAGAATTTACCTCCATTAATCGGACAACTTTCAGTTTTACCAGGTTTTTAAAATCCAGCCTACTTCCCAGCCTAACAAAATATTATTTTTTACGCCAAATTGTCTTTTAAAAATGTTTTTTTGCCTAACTGGGGAGGAATAAAAGGGTGGTATGGGCATGCCTATTAAATTTGGAGTAGATTTTTTTCCGCATTTTCTGCCAAAAAAACATACTATTACGTACTACCTTTCGTTTTCCCTAGGAGGAGAAAGGAGAGGTTAAAAATAGAAGAAAATATAAGTGCGAAGACAATTTCTATATAATTCATCATCGATTTTCTCGGCGGAAGTATTGTACTGTATTCCACTTGATCAAAATCGCTTTTCATTTCTAATTTGGCGCGGATTTGATGAGGATTGAATAAATGTTCTCATAATTTGGACAAAATTCCTTAATCTTGCCTAACACTCTTTATAATAATTCAATTTTTGATATTTAACTACTATTTTCAATTTTGGGATACTCCCGAGTGACAAATTTTTTTTTATTAATATGATTGCTCCTCCCCCTAATTTATTTAAACAGGAGTGGTAAAATTATCACTCTCTCTCCCAAATAGGATTAAAATCTTTTAGCAAAACCTTTTCTGTAATCTTCCAAATTGCACCACTTTTTCTAAGCAACCGTTAAGCCACTTTTTATCTATTTAGGATGGCGATATACAAGTTTGATTGGTTTAGTGGATGATCTCTGTGCTAGTTTCGCAATGTTGCTCCATTGTAGCTCTTTAAGTACGTTGATGGACACTGCTTGGTTGAATTTTATCGACTGACACACCTTTGCTAAAGTTTTTTTCACGAAACACTCCGCTCTCGTTCAACTCTCGTCCTTGACAGTCCAGGTTTCTAATTGCCATAAACATTGAACTTGTCGTCTGTGGAACGAAAAGAGCGAAATAGTTCGCCGCTAAATAGAATAAAACTTTCGGCTAAGCGATTTTTAAAAGAAAAAGAAACTGCGCATGCTTAGATCAATTTCGTAGTGTGCGTTTGCCGATACGTTGTATTTTTTAGTGGAAACGTGTCAAGGAAACCAAGTAGACCACTTTCCGTGTGACGTATTGTTTTCATTTTGCTTTGAGAACACGCTTTTTGAGTAGATAAGTAAAAAAAAAAACATTTGGTTAAAAAGTACATCTATCCCCCCCTCCCCCCCTCAACGTTCATCCATCCCGACTACAAAGAGCGGACATTCAGAGTACGCACGCGCAAACAGCCGGGAACAAAAAAATTCTATTTTTTTACCTAGCTAAAATATAGCTACCAACAAAACTTGATTTAAATATCAAAATTTGCAGAAATTTATAACTTTTCATTATGCATTTTGGAATACACGATAAAATCATATCCTGTTTAAAAGAAAAACATTAAAAAATATATCAAGAAATTCGTATATTTTCTTCTCCACTTTGACTGAAAAAATATCTTCTGCTGGCCGGTTAGCACAGTTTTAAAATTTATGCCTAAAGTAGATTAGCAATTAGCCTAAGAGACCTGAAAATCCTAACTAATGGCCACTCTTTTTGAGAAAGTTACATACGATTTCCTACACCTACTAGTTATCCAGCGAAGGCCCTAAGCCTAGCTCGCATTAACAACACTTTTGTTTACAAAGATGGCTGCCAATATGCAACAACACGTTCAGCACTTAGCAAAACTTTGTAGAGTTTGTGGAGAATACCTTGGCAAAAGGAAATGTAACTATAACGTGAGCGACAGGATACACGACCTCAACCAATATTTATTCCTTGATGTGGAGAAAGATTCTGCCGAAGTGCACCCTTTCAAAATATGCTCAAAATGTTATGCACGAATAAAAAACATTATATCCTGGATACCACATTCCGAGAACTGTCAAGTATGCAAGGAGGGGAGCTCTAGAAAGGGGGGTAAACCAATACCCAAAGCAAAATCAGGTAGACCGAAAGCTGTTAAAAAGCTGTGGAGGAGAAAAGACTTTCAAGTACTTTTAAGCATGATCTCAGAAGACGAACCTGTCTACGGCCTCTGTGCAGTTAAGCCCGAACACAATGTACACTTAAATTTGTGTTTGTGTCCCATTTGTCATAACCTATTTTCTCAACCTGTTTTACTGGCCTGTCAGCACGCATACTGTCTTTGATGCCTTATTAAAGTTTGAAGGAAAAACTGAAGAGGAAGCCAAGTGCCCCACGTGCGGTAGTGAAACATTGGTGGGAACAATTCGTTTTTCACAACATGTGATAAAAATTGTGGTCAACTGTTTCCACTAAACTTAAAAGCGGCATTTAGAGCATCAAAAATCTTGTTCTCCCAAAACAACCCTAACACCCCTTATTGAAAAGACTTTGAATTTGGACAATTCAGTACCAAGTGCTGTGCAAGTTATTGAGCATAAAATTGCAAATTCAAGAAATCCAATTAAAAGCATTGAATTCAAGACGGGTGGTGGATCCAGGGTATGTATATGGGAAGGATTACATACGGATGTGACTAAGTCTGATTATTATTTATTTTTTTAAATAAAATTAAGTTTTTAAATCGGATTTAATCACCTCCATAAACAACAAAACATAAATATGCTTTGTAAGAATATTAGACTGAAGAGAACAATGAAGGCAAAAAATCGTTTTTGGCTTCGCGCAAAAAATGTCAACTAGTAGTAGAATTTCATCATGGGAATAAAATTAATCTAAATGAAAACGTTTGATTTTCTCTCACTATTTTCGTTTTTATTCTTATTATTCTTATAAAACATTTACAAAAAGCATGTTATGTGTATTGATATTTATCTATGAAAATAATTATTTTCAGCCATAGTTTTGACATCTACTCTCCAGCGGCGGCCGGCGGCCCAGGAGGAACGGGGGGATTCGCGCGGAAATGCAAAAAATGTTACCCGGGGCTTACCCGCCCCATTGATCAAAACAATAATGGCACTGCAAGTGTAGAGTAGAGTAGATATAGTAGGTACCTAGGTGGTGTAGCTGGTCTGGCAGGATTGAATTTTCTTTGTTTTGCTCTGAATACCTAATAGCTAACAATGTGCTGGTTTGTTCTGGAATTTATATCTTTTGTACAGAGTTAAACGATGCTTTTAATTTACTAAGTTTTGCAAATTATTTATTTCAAATTGCATATTTTCTCTATAGCTAGCTAGCTAGTTATAGTGTAAACTAGCCATAATAGCTAGTTAACCAGCTCAATTGTTCAGGCTACATCATTGTACTTATGCAGATAGGGGCATTCCTAAAAGAGGGTCCACATTAATAATATGATCAGCATTATATAGCTATGATTTCTGTCTTGTGTTGTAAAAAGATTTCCTTGCTGTTTTTCTTTCTAGCTAGCTAGCTAGCTATATATAGCTATCTAGCATTTATGCCATCCTTATAGATTAGGCCTTGCCATAAAGCGTGAGTGCGTTTAGATAAATGTTTGTTGCCTGAGCATTAAATCGCTCGCCTAAGGCCGCCATCAAAAATATGTTATGTTCGCGTCCTCCGACCGACTCACTTTTGGCAATAAAAACCTGAGTCGGTAAGTCGGAAAAAACCCGGAAAAAACTTTTTGATCCAAACGATATATATTTGAAAAAAAAAATTCGTGAGAACTAATTTTCCCAAAATTGACTAAAACTCGCGAAAATTAATTCCCGTAAAAATTAATATCTTTAGGGTACTCATGGCAAGTTTACAGACAGGGCGGCGAAAAAAGGGTCTGTCGAGTGGCGCTATACTGTTTTTTGGCCCTGGGAACGAATTTTGCCCCCATCTGAAAATCCCGGGAAAAAATACGCCCGACCGACCGACCGACTCATTTTTGCGGGGTCTTCAGGACGCGAACATAACATATTTTTGATGGTGGCCTAAGTATTAATTGATAAAAAATGAACCACATTTCTTTGATTCTACGCTAAAAGTAATTCCATTACTTTGCGCATGCAGCACACAAAGCTACAGCTATTTTAAGGGTTGGGGGACGTTCACAGAGCAAGCAACATGAGCAGTACACCTATCAATAAGAAAAAAGCACCCATACGATAAATTGCCTACCCCAAGATTAAATAGTTATGTTTGCACAAGCGATTTTGAAATAAGAAAAATTCAAAAATGCAGTAAGTGATAGGCCTGGAGCAGTGAATCCCAAACATTGCACCACTGTCAAATGTTTAAAATCATTATCAAGCATTAGCTTGTTACCCTGATTTAATGTTCTTCTTTTAGGTGTACTAGTTTCTATCTGCTTGTGACTTTAAAAATTAAGTTTGAATTATATATTTTTCAGCTTTTACTAATGTTTGGAAAAAAATTTTTTCGTCTTTTTATTTATTCAGAAATACCCTGCCAAGGTGAAAATCGAAACTAAATTCATGCAAAAAAAAGCGAAAGTATATATGATAAAAAAGTCACACTCAAAATCTATTTAACATAAATGGTTTTCTACACAGTCAATATAGTATATATTTTGCAATATTAACTAGAATTATCATAATGGAGAAGGGTGTTATGTCAAGCATACGCGTGTTTTTCCATAACCAAAGTATGATAAAAAATAGACAGACAAAATTTATTTAACAAGAATGGTTTTCTATGCAGTCAGTATATATACTATTTTGCAATGTTAAGAAGTATTATCATAATGGAGGAGGGTGTTTCTAAACTATATGCTTACTGTAAAAAAGCATAAAGTTTAGAATTTGGCAGGAAACAGCAGCAGTATTGAGGAAATATATCAAAGTATGAATTGACTAGCTACCCTAAGTTTTGCGCATGTATTGGTGCAAATACATGCAATCACACGCCTCTCATGGCAAGGCCTGCCTAGTCGCGTGGTTTACTTTTTAATTCTCTGATGTGCTTATTCTAATTTAAGACCTGAAATTATTTCTAAACCCTGTTATGATTAAAATGGTTACAATACTTTTTGATTTTTGTTCTCAAAATTATTCTTCAGCCTCGTTTCATAATAGGCTTCGTTTTGTATTTGACAAATAATTGTAAAGATGCAATAGATTAAAATGTCATGCTCCCACCTATCGCAAATTTTCTCATTGGTGAGTTACTCTAGTGATGCTTGGGCTGCTCAGTATTGGTAAAATTGGTAATATGGCATATCTTAGATAATCTCTAAGTCGTCTAGACTTTTAGTTTAATGACGCTGGCAACTTCTGTTTCAAGTGCGCTAAAAGGTAGGGCACGAGAAGCAGCAAAAACATGTTGCATTATGTCAAGTAGGCTGTTTGTATCAGCAACTTTTCATTTTTGGTGCCCTGGTAGCAACATCTTATCAGAAACAGTGGAAAAGAATTTATTTAACAGGTTTTTAAAAGAGTTGACATTTCTATAATGACCATGTCTGGGTAGTGCGGTAAAGAGTTTGGGGCCAGGAGGAGTCAGGCTGGCATACATTTTTGTTCTAGGGCGATATGAAATTTGTGGGACAATATCAGGGAGCTTTCATAGTCTGCCTCTGCGTGATAATATATAATAGTCAATTGCTTTGTGACTAGTACCAAAATTTGGAACAAGGCTTCTATAATTTTTCATACGTAGTGAATATAATGTTTCTAACCATTTGAGGGTTTCTCAGTAATTTTTACCATGGTTACCATCTATATCTTTCTTAAGTATTCTATTATTGATAGTACCACAGATTACCACAAGCGAACCATCAGTAAAGGTAAGCGGTTTTGAAACACAAAGAATAATAATAATAATAATAAATATTTAAAGTGGCTAGCCCAGAAAATCACAAAAATCTATAGTTAGTGGATTGTTTCCACTGGGGGTCACTAAAGAATCTAGGATGACTGATGTCTCCTCAACAAAATGACTTATTGATGTGGGATTTAAAGGTGGCATGATTTGACTTAATTATTCCTAAATCTTTGACTTGTGACTTTTCATTTATTATAGTCTTGCTTGGAGTAACATAGATTTTTTTGGGGTTAGTTGTGCTGCATTTGTATTTAGTGAGTTCAAAATTTCTCACTGTTGAAGGACATGTTATTTACAGACGGTATGTGCTAGCTAGCTATAACTATACTTTTATAAGTAAAGCTGGAGGTAAAAAAAGTCATGTGTTAGTTACCCTGCCAATACTATTTTTTGATCATGTTTTTAGATATTATGTATATTGAGTCAGTAAGCTAAAGTGGTTTTAAGAGCAGGTTTCGATTCCCTGTGGCGGCAATTTAATATGGGCGAGTGAATGTTAACATAGCCCCGGGTTAGCCCAAGCCATGTGGGAGAAATTGGGGAGATGGCACACTGTGTGGGTCGTTGTATGTTGCACGGAGTTGTCTGGTAAAGTGCAACCCTAATTGGGTCTGTGTAGCTTAAAAAAAGCACTGTATAAATACTGTAGGACTCCCCATCTAAGCCATTGCCCTCCTGGAAATAATATACACACATACACACCTATCTATCTAAGCCACATACGATTTCTAAAAAGTATATAGTTATTTTTGAAACTGTTTTGCACTTTGGAAAATTCTCAGAAATTGCGTCAAAAAAACCCTGAAAAAACACATTTTGGGAATGGGGTGTTACAGGATTTGGAAACTTTCATGATTGTTGGGATGACTGGAACGGCCTTGTGAACGTCCCATGATGTCTGCAAAATCTAGAGACACATTATTAAATATCAGCCACCAATCTGGACCTTTTCGAAAACACGAAGAGTGACTTTGTGTCAAAATTGTTAAAATTGACAATTTGGCATAAAATTTTAACATGTCACTGTAGTTAACAATACGAATAGATACAGTCAAACCTGTATTTACGGTGACCTCTCTATAATGACCACTTCCTTGCTTATAATGGCCACTTTAAAATTCACCTCTTCAGATTTAAGTAGTAGTTGCACCTGCCTATAGCGACCACCTTCCCTAACGCGACAAACAGCCACAAAAGTTGGCTCCCTATTTGCATAATGGCCAAAAATAATATTTCTTGGTGCTGCAGTATATGTCATTTTTGTTTTTGTGGTAATTTTGTGGCAAGCTTTGTAAAGTCTGCAAAATGTTCAATAACACGAACTCAGTTGCTACTTACATGCTACATGATTTGCATCAAACAATGGAAATGTACACTCACACATACAAACAAAATATATAAACAACAGACCATAATGATTTGAAAAGTCAAGTTAAAAAAATTTAAAAAATTATTAAAATTTGATTTAAAAAAAATAAATTGATATTCACAAAAAACGATTCCAGTTCTTATATATTCCTTATTAAGATCTATAAGTCAAAATTATTAGCCGATTTGCCTTTTGTGGTCCCTTTTTGTCATTCTGTGTGTTTGTATGGAGTTTTATAATCATTTGCAATCTATACGATGGGAGAGTGACAGGCAGTTAAGCCACATTGATGGAAGCTAGGTTTATCAATTACATGGAGTATTGTAGGTTATCCAAATTTATCCTTATTCCTTTATTTTATATATCATGCCTGTTAACTTCACTAATGTCGCAACTTTTTTCTTTCAGTAAATATAGCTATTTCACAATTGGAATTTATTGTGAATTTCACAGTTTATTAGATTAATAAAGCTAGCTATAACCTGCCCCAGATCATGGCAAACCCATTTTTTTAAAAATTAGTAAATATTAAATTTAAATAATCTATACATTGTACCACCACATAAAGAGTAATGATAGCATGTTCTGGCTATATCCAAATTAGGAGCATGGAGACTTAGTTATTAAAATCTAAGTTACAGGAGAGGTAATAAAAGGGAGGGGGGAGACTGCCAGTGGTAATGACTTTAAAATAAACATGCAAAACATTCAGACATGGAAATGACTTGCTGTATTCAATGTATGTGACATGAAATTTATATTCAAGGGGATTTGAACAATGAAATGATATCCCTTGAACGTCCTAAAAGACAAACTTACTAATGAAATTCCTAATTGAGATCTAACTGCTACCACCTAAACTTCTACATTATACATCCTGCTGACCACCTATATTTTGGACAATAATCTTGTTTCTTGATTAGCAGTCTTTTTTATTTTAGGTTTAAGGAGTAAATTTATCATGTAAATGCATGGATGCCAGAGGCAATTTAGAAAATATATCCCATAACTGGAGTGATAAATCAGAGGTATGTTTTTCTCTGTCAAATAAACCAGGAAGGAATAAAATAAAATTTTATTTAAAATAAGTTTTTTTGTAATTTAAAACAGCCCAGAGGGATTACAATGCAAGTGATTAAAGACTATTAGTTTTTATTACTGAGATTTGAGAATATTACGTCCCTTGGAGATTAGTTTTGTGATATTTATTCATTTTGTGCATGCCTTTAATTTTGTGTGGCATGATTCATTTGTATAGCATTTTGAACTCCAGGAATATTCAGAAAAGTATTTAAGATGCAATTTTTATATAAAATTTTTTGTTGAGTAAAATACATCTCTATGTCAGAGCTTACCCCAAAATTGAAATTTATGTCTTGTTCCTTTAGAACAAGTTTTAGTATAGACTTGTCACAGAAATTAATATTGTTAATTAACATTATTTGGTTTTGATAAGGATTTTTAAGGCTTTAAAGAAGAATTTCCGGCCACCAATTACAAAAGTTTTAGCTAGCTATATATCTTACAACTTATGGAAGAAATCTTATGGAAGAAACACTTTCTTCCACAAGATGTCCTATTAATGTCCCTAATGTGAGGTAGCATGTCTAGCATCACCCCTTAGTTTTATAATCATACTGAAAACAATATGTAGAGGTTTTTCTAGCTAGCTATATGTCTAAGACATGGAAAAAATCTTCAGAATAATTTTTTTATTAAAATAAATATTGTTGTTCCAGAATCAAAATGTCATATTTTTGTGCAGTATTTATTATTATATTTAGTATTTAAATAAAGGTTTAGTTAAATTGATATAAATCTTTTTTTTAAAAGTCATGTTGTTTGTTTTCTAAACTGTTCTGATAGTGCGTTCTAGAATATTATTCAAAAGTGATAAATAAATGCTGTTTTTATAATAAAAGCTTTGGTATAACTTATTGTTAACCGTCTGGAGGGACCGTCTCAAAATCAATGTTCGTACGTACGTATAATTTGTGTAAAAAACTTCGTATCGATTTATTAAATCTTTCGTATCGTTTTATTTTTAATACGAACTTTTTCGTATCATCAAAATTACAAGTTCGTATAAAGTTCGTATCATTTAAAATAAAGTTCGTATGTATCATTTTTAAAGAAGTTCGTATAAAAATTTGCTTATACAAAGTTCGTTTATTATAATTGGACTATCATCTATAGTCTTTATATTGATTTTTTTTCAACAATTATAAAGTTCGTTTCGTTATACGAACTTCGTTTTTTTTAATTGGATTTATTATCAAAGGTCTTTAGGGATCGTCTCCACGGCATCGTAGAAAGCGAAAATATTGCCGTAGATCGTTTAAAAATCATGAAAACGAGATCATAGAAAGCGAAAAGATCGCCGTAGATCGTTTAAAAATCATGAAAACGGGATTGTAGAAAGCGAAAAGATCGCCGTAGATCGTTTAAAAATCATGAAAACGGGATCATAGAAAAGGAAAAGATCGCCATAGATCGTTTAAAAATCTTGAAAACGGGATTGTAGAAAACGAAAAGATCGCCGTAGATCGTTTAAAAATCATGAAAACAGGATCGTAGGAAGCGAAAAGATCGCTGTAGATCGTTTAAAAATCATGAAAACGGGATCATAGAAAGGGAAAAGATCACCGTAGATTGTTTAAAATCATGAAAACGGGATCGTAGAAAGCGAAAAGATCACCGTAGATCGTTTAAAAATCATGAAAACGGGATCGTAGAAGCTAAGAGATCGCCGTAGATTGTTTAAAAATCATGAAAACGGGATCGTAGAAAACGAAAAGATCGCCGTAGATCGTTTAAAAATCATGAAAACGGGATCGTAGAAAACGAAAAGATCGCCGTATATCGTTTAAAAATCCTGAAAACGGGATCGTAGAAGCTAAGAGATCACCAAAGATCGTTTAATAATCATGAAAACAGGATTGTAGAAAACGAAAAGATCGCTGTAGATCGTTTAAAAATCATGAAAACGGGATCGTAGAAAACGAAAAGATCGCCGTAGATCGTTTAAAAATCATGAAAACGGGATCGTAGAAAACGAAAAGATCGCCATATATTGTTTAAAAATCATGAAAACGGGATCGTAGAAGCTAAGAGATCGCCGTAGATCGTTTAAAAATCATGAGAACGGGATCGTAGAAAACGAAAAGATCGCCATAGATCGTTTAAAAATCATGAAAACGGGATCGTAGAAAACGAAAAGATCGCCGTATATCGTTTAAAAATCATGAAAACGGGATCGTAGAAAACGAAAAGATCGCTGTATATCGTTTAAAAATCATGAAAACGGGATCAGATAAAGCGAAAAGATCGCCATAGATTGTGTAGATTGAACCTATGAATATGCAATTTTGCTAGTCTTTTCAAAGAAGTCAACCTCGTATATTTTACTTCTTTTATTTCTGGTTTCGTTTAAAGTTCGTATCATTTCTTTTCGGTTTTTAAAAAATTTGTTTAATTCTTTTGTTTCTGGTTTCGTATTGAAATAATTATGCGCAATTATGCCGGTACTTTTGAAGTTCGTTTCAAGATCGTATAGCAATTTACTTCGTTGAAAGTTCGTATCATTTCATTTTGTATGATAAAAAAACTTCGTTTAAGTTCGTATCATATATTAAAAAAGTTCGTATAAACTTTGTTTACATTTTTTATTTTAAACGAAGCACTTCGTATGACATTCGTTTCACGAAACGAAGTACTTTGTAGCGTTCGTATAATTATACGAAAAAAACATACGAACATTTTGAGACGATCCCTAATCCATAAGTGTATTAGAATCTTCTGCAAAAATTTGTATTCCTAAGATCACAATAAAGCCATAATTTAGGGAGAGTTATTTTGTATGCTTTTTGCATGCACTTTCACATTGGTTATAACTAGTAGAAAATTAAACTTTGTCACAGTTAATGCATGTTAAACATGTTAACCCATAATAAAGATTTTAATATGTTGGTTTTAGCAGAGATGTTGGGTGACGTCCAACCTTCCGACGAACATATTACTATGTTGCTGAACATGGGCTTCACAGATATTGATCATGTTAGAGAAGCATTAAGCTTAGCTAAGAATGATCTAAATGAAGCTGTTGCCATTCTCACTGGCGAAGTTAACAAAGGTGACTCTTTATATTTGATCAAAGATGTTGGCGATAGATTTTTGAATTTCTTCCAATTGTAATAAAAAGTTAGAAATTGTTGTTATTGATGTTTTTTTCCAAAGTCCCTGAACATGAAAGTCACAATACCTTTATGTTCCTGAGCCAATACCCTTTATTTTATGATGTGCCTTTTTAGGGGGATTTGGAACTCCAAACGATGTTGAAATGAAGGAGGCATCACAAAATACCGACACCAACAGTGGAAATAATAACATTATTGCAGCACCCCAATATGGCCCACAAACCCTTGAAGCGTCTAAGGGTGAAGAAGTGATAGATGTCACAGAAGATCCTTTTGAAAGCATAGAGATGTCAGTGGAAGAAATGCCTGAAGATTTTCCAGTCACTAATCTCTATGAGCTAGAAGACAGAATATTTACAGAAAACTGGTCTATTCCATACAAGAAAAGTGAATCTTTAGCAAAATGTTTGTACAGTGCTATTAAACTTGCATATCTAGAGAAAGCAGATAAGAATGAACACTGTGCACGTTTTATGGACCGTGTTTTACCAGAATGTTTTCACAAACTACTCTGCTCTGCTGCGGTAAAAAAATGGACTCCAGATGTGCATGAGGGCGTGTTTAATATGATCCAGCTGTTTGTTGATTTGGTAGCTATGCGTCTAAAGTATTCACCAATCCCCTTGAAAATGTTGACCAGTTTATCTCAAGCTTTCGACCCTGATTCTGAGTTTCATTTTAAAAATCGTGGCCACAAGTGGAACCGCGGCCATTATGAAGATTTGTTTGGTTACGGTAAATGTGCATCAATGAGTCCAGCTTATGATACTTACAAGGTATACATGGTTAACTTGTGATTTTGTTTGAACTTTTGTTATTTTGGCAAGATCTTGTAAAATAGAGTGCGTTACATTACTTTAATTAGCAAATCTTTTCTATATACTTTCTTGTAGTGTAAATTTTCAATTAATCTGCCACTGCTTCATTGTATAAGTAATTCCTTAACACTAAAGCAAGGCTGCAATGGGTATTGCTTTTTTTTCACAGGACTTTTTTTGGATTTCAAAAAAAAATTGATTTACCTGATGTTTACCAAGGTGGAATAAAATACAGACCAGCTTTGAAAGGAATATTGATTGAGCAATATGACGTCATTTCTGAACTCAGTAAATGTATTGTAGTATATTGTTTCTTTACCTCAATTTTTTTTAAAGGAGAACTAACGAAAAACATTCTTACAT
Organism: Hydractinia echinata; assembly: GCA_030067915.1. NCBI lineage: Eukaryota > Metazoa > Cnidaria > Hydrozoa > Anthoathecata > Hydractiniidae > Hydractinia > Hydractinia echinata. The sequence goes on from JASGCC010000020.1 coordinate 2,893,916, forward strand.
ATCACGAAAACAACATGGCATAAAAAAATTTCATTTTTTCATTTTTTTGTGTCAAATATTTTCCCCCAAAATCAATAATTACATTAACGGTTGTTGAACAAAAGGCAACTTGGTTCTTACATTTTTGTTAATTTGTGACGTCACACGACATGCATAGCTCAACAAGATTTGTAAGACAATGGATGAAGATTCAGTCACTTCTTCGTCTTCTCAGAGTGATTTAAATTTATCGCGAGGTTCCAGCGAAGAAGAAGACAAGCTAAATTCTAGTAGAAAAACATCCTTTGACATGCAAAAGCAGGTAAAGAAATAAAAACTTTAAGACAGTTTTTGTTTTGCTTTGCTTTCACAAAATCACTTCCAGTACGCTATTGTGCATAGTCATTTGAACTGTTGTTTTCAAAGCTTGCACCTGTTGTCTTTCAAGATGTTTTAATACAAAAGACTGTCATGGAAGCAATCATAGTACTATTTGACCTTAAATATCTTGAGAACCAAAGCTCACAAATATAATAAAATTCACACAGTTCATGTTCACACTATAATCAACATTCTAAGCACAACTTGTTACCAATCGTTAGTTCTCCTTTAAATGCAATATGTTATAGATGTACCAAATTCGATATCATCAGCATTAATATTGTTAGAAAAACAGGTCTTTATAGAAGACGTGGAATGAATTTGTATCAAAATAGTCTACATGCCATGTTAAAGCTTTAGTATTTCTTGATATATCGCCTACTGGATTAAAATAAAGTTCTGTTCTTTTCTCTTTCTGTTGGCAAAAACTGTTGTTTTTTTCAATTATGGCAGAATATCTTTTTTCTGGCGTCATTACGGAAAAAGTATTTTTATTGTACATCTAAAACATTCCTTTTTAAGAATCTTTCCTTATTACATAGCAAATCTGGTGTATTTTTTTGTAAATTTATAATGTGAGTCTGAATGGATTCACCTATAGGCTCTATATTTTATATTTGAAAATACATTTCTAATGCTTTTAGGAACCTTTTGGATGGCTCGTTGATCTGGTCAATCGTTTTGCTTACAAGG